>CM056952.1:5014759-5533528 GCA_029856935.1 Cyclocarya paliurus
GGCTTCCCATGGTACTACAAAGACCTTGTGGAATGTATGCCCCGACCCCGGTCATTTCGTAGCACCTCTTATTTTTACCACTTTACCCTTGCTTATTACAAAGCCAGTGAGCGGCAAAGTGGGAAAGTTAAGAGGTTGGAGTTTTTTGCTCGCGGGCTTCCCATGGTACTACAATGACCTTGTGGAATGTATGCCCCGACCCCGGTCAATTCGGAGCACCTCTTATTTTTACCACTTTGCCCATGCTTATTACAAAGCCAAGTGAGGGCAAAGTGGGAAAGTTAAGAGGTTCGAGTTTTTTGCTCGCGGCTTCCCATGGTACTACAATGACCTTGTGGAATGTATGCCCCAACCCCGGTCAATTCGGAGCACCTCTTATTTTTACCACTTTCCCATGCTTATTACAAAGCCAAGTGAGCGGCAAAGTGGGAAGTTAAGAGGTTGGAGTTTTTTGCTCGCGGCTTCCCATGGTACTACAATGACCTTGTGGAATGTATGCCCCGACCCGGTCAATTCGGAGCACCTCTTATTTTTACCACTTTACCCATGCTTATTACAAAGCCAAGTGAGGCAAAGTGGGAAAGTTAAGAGGTTGGAGTTTTTGCTCGCGGGTTTTCCATGGTACTACAATGACCTTGTGGAATGTATGCCCCCATCCCCGGTCAATTCGGAGCACCTCTTATTTTTACCACTTTACCCATGCTTATTGGAAAGCCAAGTGAGGCAAAGAACGAAAGTTAAGAGGTTGGAGTTTTTTGCTCGCGGGCTTCCCATGGTACTACAATGACCTTGTGGAATGTATGCCCCGACCCGGTCAATTCGGAGCACCTCTTATTTTTACCACTTTACCCATGCTTATTACAAAGCCAAGTGAGCGCAAAGTGGGAAAGTTAAGAGGTTGGAGTTTTTTGCTCGCGGGCTTCCCATGGTACTACAATGACCTTGTGGAATGTATGCCCGACCCCGGTCAATTCGGAGCACCTCTTATTTTTACCACTTTACCCATGCTTATTACAAAGCCAAGTGAGGGCAAAGTGGAAAGTTAAGAGGTTGGAGTTTTTTGCTCGCGGGCTTCCCATGGTACTACAATGACCTTGTGGAATGTATGCCCGAACCCCGGTCAATTCGGAGCACCTCTTATTTTTACCACTTTACCCATGCTTATTACAAAGCCAAGTGAGCGCAAAGTGGGAAAGTTAAGAGGTTGGAGTTTTTTGCTCGCGGGCTTCCCATGGTACTACAATGACCTTGTGGAATGTATGCCCCGACCCCGGTCAATTCGGAGCACCTCTTATTTTTACCACTTTACCCATGCTTATTATAAAGCCAAGTGAGGGCAAAGTGGGAAAGTTAAGAGGTTGGAGTTTTTTTGCTCGCGGGTTTTCCATGGTACTACAATGACCTTGTGGAATGTATGCCCAACCCCGTCAATTCGGAGCACCTTTTATTTTTACCACTTGCCCATGCTTAGTGGAAAGCATAGTTTGGGCAAAGAACGAAAGTTAAGAGCTTGGAGTTTTTTGCTCGCAGGCTTCCCATGGTACTACAATGACCTTGTGGAATGTATGCCCCGATCCCGGTCATTTCGGAGCACCTCTTATTTTTACCACTTTACCTTGCTTATTACAAAGCCAAGTGAGGCAAAGTGGGAAAGTTAAGAGTTGGAGTTTTTTGCTCGCGGGCTTTCCCATGGTACTACAATGACCTTGTGGAATGTATGCCCCGACCCCGGTCAATTCGGAGCACCTCTTTTTTTTACCACTTTACCCATGCTTATTACAAAGCCAAGTGAGCGCAAAGTGGGAAAGTTAAGAGGTTGGAGTTTTTTGCTGCTCGGGCTTCCCATGGTACTACAATGATGACCTTGTGGAATGTATGCCCCGACCCCGGTCATTCGGAGCACCTCTTATTTTTACCACTTTACCCATGCTTATTACAAAGCAAGTGAGGGCAAAGTGGGAAAGTTAAGAGGTTGGAGTTTTTTGCTCGCGGGCTTCCATGGTACTACAATGACCTTGTGGAATGTATGCCCCAACCCCGGTCAATTCGGAGCACCCCTTATTTTTACCACTTTGCCATGCTTATTACAAAGCCAAGTGAGAGCAAAGTGGAAAGTTAAGAGGTTGGAGTTTTTTGCTCGCAGGCTTCCCATGGTACTACAATGAACTTGTGGAATGTATGCCCCGACCCCGTCAATTCGGAGCACCCCTTATTTTTACCACTTTCCCATGCTTAGTGGAAAGCATAGTTTGGGCAAAGAACGAAAGTTAAGAGCTTGGAGTTTTTTGCTCCCGGGCTTCCATGGTACTACAATGACCTTGTGAATGTATGCGCCGATCCCGGTCATTTCGGAGCACCTCTTATTTTTACCACTTACCCATGCTTATTACAAAGCCAAGTGAGCGCAAAGTGGAAAGTTAAGAGGTTGGAGTTTTTTGGCTCGCGGGCTTCCCATGGTACTACAATGACCTTGTGGACTGTATGCCCGACCCGGTCAATTCGTAGCACCTCTTATTTTTACCACTTTACCCGTGCTTATTATAAAGCCAAGTGAGGGCAAAGTGGGAAAGTTAAGAGGTTGGAGTTTTTTGCTCGTGGTTTTCCATGGTACTAGAATGAACTTGTGAAAGTATGCCCCATCCCCGGTCAATTCGGAGCACCCCTTATTTTTACCACTTTGCCCATGCTTAGTGGAAAGCATAGTTTGGGCAAAGAATGAAAGTTAAGAGCTTGGAGTTTTTTGCTCGCAGGCTTCCCATGGTACTACAATGACCTTGTGGAATGTATCCCCGATCCCGGTCATTCGGAGCACCTCTTATTTTTACCACTTTACCCTTACTTATTACAAAGCCAAGTGAGCGCAAAGTGGGAAAGCTAAGAGCTTGGAGTTTTTGCTCGCCGGCTTCCCATGGTACTACAATGACCATGTGGAATGTATGCCCCGACCCCGGTCAATTCGGAGCACCTCTTATTTTTTACCGCTTTACCCATCTTATTACAAATCCAAGTGAGCGCAAAGTGGGAAAGTTAAGAGGTTGGAGTTTTTTGCTCGCGGGCTTCCCATGGTACTACCATGACCTTATGGACTGTATGCCCCGACCCCGGTCAATTCATAGCACCTCTTATTTTTACCACTTTACCCATGCTTATTACAAAGCCAAGTGAGCGCAAAGTGGAAAGTTAAGAGGTTGGAGTTTTTTGCTCGCGGGCTTCCCATGGTACTACAATGACCATGTGGACTGTATGCCCCGACGCCGGTCAATTCCTAGCACCTCTTATTTTTACCACTTTACCCATGCTTATTATAAAGCCAAGTGAGGGCAAAGTGGGAAAGTTAAGAGGTTGGAGTTTTTTGCTCGTGGGTTTTCCATGGTACTAGAATGAACTTGTGGAATGTATGCCCCCATCCCCGGTCAATTCGGAGCACCTTTATTTTTACCACTTTGCCCATGCTTAGTGGAAAGCATAGTTTGGGCAAAGAACGAAACTTAAGAGCTTCGAGTTTTAAGCTCGCGGGTTTCCCATGGTACTACAATGACCTTATGGAATGTATTCCCCGATCTGGGTCATTTCGGAGCACCTCTTATTTTTACCACTTTACCCTGCTTATTACAAAGCCAAGTGAGCGCAAAGTGGGAAAGTTAAGAGGTTGGAGTTTTTCGCTCACGGTTTCCCATGGTACTACCATAACCTTGTGGAATGTATGCCCCGACACCGGTCAATTCGGAGCACCTCTTATTTTTACCACTTTACCCATGCTTATTACAAAGCCAAGTGAGCGCAAAGTGGGAAAGTTAAGAGGTTGGAGTTTTTTGCTCGCGGGCTTCCCATGGTACTACAATGACCTTGTGGAATGTATGCCCCAACCCCGGTCATTCGGAGCACCTCTTATTTTTACCACTTTACCCTTGCTTATTACAAAGCCAAGTGAGCGCAAAGTGGGAAGGTTAAGAGGTTGGTTTTTTTGCTCGCGGGCATTCCATGGTACTACAATGACCTTGTGGAATGTATGCCCCAACCCCGGTCAATTCGGAGCACCCCTTATTTTTACCACTTTGCCCATGCTTATTACAAAGCCAAGTGAGAGCAAAGTGGGAAAGTTAAGAGGTTGGAGTTTTTTGCTCGCAGGTTTCAATGGTACTACAATGAACTTGTGGAATGTATGCCCCAAACCCGGTCAATTCGAGCACCCCTTATTTTTACCACTTTCCCATGCTTAGTGGAAAGCATAGTTTGGGCAAAGAACGAAAGTTAAGAGCTTGGAGTTTTTTGCTCCCGGGCTTCCCATGGTACTACAATGACCTTGTGGAATGTATGCCCCGATCTCGGTCATTTCGGAGCACCTCTTATTTTTACCACTTTACACTTGCTTATTACAAAGCCAAGTGAGCGCAAAGATGGAAAGTTAAGTGGTTGGAGTTTTTGGCTCGCGGGCTTCCCATGGTACTACAATGACCTTGTGGACTGTATGCCCCGACGCCGGTCAATTCGTAGCACCTCTTATTTTTACCACTTTACCCGTGCTTATTATTAGCCAAGTGAGGGCAAAGTGGGAAAGTTAAGAGGTTGGAGTTTTTTGCTCGTGGGTTTTCCATGGTACTAGAATGAACTTGTGGAAAGTATGCCCCATCCCCGGTCAATTCGGAGCACCCTTATTTTTACCACTTTGCCCATGCTTAGTGGAAAGCATAGTTTGGGCAAAGAATGAAAGTTAAGAGCTTGGAGTTTTTTGCTCGCAGGCTTCCCATGGTACTACAAAGACCTTGTGGAATGTATGCCCCGATCCCGGTCATTTCGGAGCACCTCTTATTTTTACCACTTTACCCTTACTTATTACAAAGCCAAGTGAGCGCAAAGTGGGAAAGCTAAGAGCTTGGAGTTTTTTGCTCGCCGGCTTCCCATGGTACTACAATGACCATGTGGAATGTATGCCCGACCCCGGTCAATTCGGAGCACCTCTTATTTTTACCGCTTTACCCATCTTATTACAAATCCAAGTGAGCGCAAAGTGGGAAAGTTAAGAGGTTGGAGTGTTTTGCTCGCGGGCTTCCCATGGTACTACCATGACCTTATGGACTGTATGCCTCGACCCCAGTCAATTCATAGCACCTCTTATTCTTACCACTTTACCCATGCTTATTACAAAGCCAAGTGAGCGCAAAGTGGGAAAGTTAAGAGGTTGGAGTTTTTTGCTCGCGGGCTTCCCATGGTACTACAATGACCTTGTGGACTGTATGCCCCGACGCCGGTCAATTCGTAGCACCTCTTATTTTTACCACTTTACCCGTGCTTGTTATAAAGCCAAGTGAGGGCAAACTGGGAAAGTTAAGAGGTTGGAGTTTTTTGCTCGTGGGTTTTCCATGGTACTAGAATGAACTTGTGGAATGTATGCCCCATCCCCGGTCAATTCGGAGCACCTTTTATTTTTACCACTTTGCCCATGCTTAGTGGAAAGCATAGTTTAGGCAAAGAACGAAAGTTAAGAGCTTGGAGTTTTTTGCTCGCAGGCTTCCCATGGTACTACAATGACCTTGTGGAATGTATGCCCCGATCCCGGTCATTTCGGAGCACCTCTTATTTTTACCACTTTACCCTTGCTTATTACAAAGCCAAGTGAGCGCAAAGTGGGAAAGTTAAGAGGTTGGAGTTTTTCGCTCACGGGTTTCCCATGGTACTACCATAACCTTGTGGACTGTATGCCCCGACACCGGTCAATTCGTAGCACCTCTTATTTTTACCACTTTACCCATGCTTATTACAAAGCCAAGTGAGCGCAAAGTGGGAAAGTTAAGAGGTTGGAGTTTTTTGCTCGCGGGCTTCCCATGGTACTACAATGACCTTGTGGAATGTATGCCCCAACCCCGGTCATTTCGGAGCACCTCTTATTTTTACCACTTTACCCTTGCTTATTACAATGCCAAGTGAGCGCAAAGTGGGAAGGTTAAGAGGTTGGATTTTTTTGCTCGCGGGCATTCCATGGTACTACAATGACCTTGTGGAATGTATGCCCCAACCCCGGTCAATTCGGAGCACCCCTTATTTTTACCACTTTGCCCATGCTTATTACAAAGCCAAGTGAGAGCAAAGTGGGAAAGTTAAGAGGTTGGAGTTTTTTGCTCGCAGGTTTTCAATGGTACTACAATGAACTTGTGGAATGTATGCCCCAAACCCGGTCAATTCGGAGCACCCCTTATTTTTACCACTTTCCCATGCTTAGTGGAAAGCATAGTTTGGGCAAAGAACGAAAGTTAAGAGCTTGGAGTTTTTTGCTCCCGGGCTTCCCATGGTACTACAATGACCTTGTGGAATGTATGCCCCGATCTCGGTCATTTCGGAGCACCTCTTATTTTTACCACTTTACACTTGCTTATTACAAAGCCAAGTGAGCGCAAAGATGGAAAGTTAAGTGGTTGGAGTTTGTGGCTCGCGGGCTTCCCATGGTACTACAATGACCATGTGGACTGTATGCCCCGACGCCGGTCAATTCGTAGCACCTCTTATTTTTACCACTTTACCCGTGCTTATTATATAGCCAAGTGAGGGCAAAGTGGGAAAGTTAAGAGGTTGGAGTTTTTTGCTCGTGGGTTTTCCATGGTACTAGAATGAACTTGTGGAAAGTATGCCCCATCCCCGGTCAATTCGGAGCACCCCTTATTTTTACCACTTTGCCCATGCTTAGTGGAAAGCATAGTTTGGGCAAAGAATGAAAGTTAAGAGCTTGGAGTTTTTTGCTCGCAGGCTTCCCATGGTACTACAAAGACCTTGTGGAATGTATGCCCCGATCCCGGTCATTTCGGAGCACCTCTTATTTTTACCACTTTACCCTTACTTATTACAAAGCCAAGTGAGCGCAAAGTGGGAAAGCTAAGAGCTTGGAGTTTTTTGCTCGCCGGCTTCCCATGGTACTACAATGACCATGTGGAATGTATGCCCCGACCCCGGTCAATTCGGAGCACCTCTTATTTTTACCGCTTTACCCATCTTATTACAAATCCAAGTGAGCGCAAAGTGGGAAAGTTAAGAGGTTGGAGTGTTTTGCTCGCGGGCTTCCCATGGTACTACCATGACCTTATGGACTGTATGCCTCGACCCCGGTCAATTCATAGCACCTCTTATTTTTACCACTTTACCCATGCTTATTACAAAGCCAAGTGAGCGCAAAGTGGGAAAGTTAAGAGGTTGGAGTTTTTTGCTCGCGGGCTTCCCATGGTACTACAATGACCTTGTGGACTGTATGCCCGACGCCGGTCAATTCGTAGCACCTCTTATTTTTACCACTTTACCCGTGCTTGTTATAAAGCCAAGTGAGGGCAAAGTGGGAAAGTTAAGAGGTTGGAGTTTTTTGCTCGTGGGTTTCCATGGTACTAGAATGAACTTGTGGAATGTATGCCCCATCCCCGGTCAATTCGGAGCACCCCTTATTTTTACCACTTTGCCCATGCTTAGTGGAAAGCATAGTTTGGGCAAAGAACGAAAGTTAAGAGCTTGGAGTTTTTTGCTCGCAGGCTTCCCATGGTACTACAATGACCTTGTGGAATGTATGCCCCGATCCCGGTCATTTCGGAGCACCTCTTATTTTTACCACTTTACCCTTGCTTATTACAAAGCCAAGAGAGCGCAAAGTGGGAAAGTTAAGAGGTTGGAGTTTTGCGCTCACGGGTTTCCCATGGTACTACCATAACCTTGTGGACTGTATGCCCTGACACCGGTCAATTCGTAGCACCTGTTATTTTTACCACTTTACCCATGCTTATTAAAAAGCCAAGTGAGCGCAAAGTGGGAAAGTTAAGAGGTTGGAGTTTTTTGCTCGCGGGCTTCCCATGGTACTACAATGACCTTGTGGAATGTATGCCCCAACCCCGGTCAATTCGGAGCACCTCTTATTTTTACCACTTTACCCATGCTTTTTACAAAGCCAAGTGAGCGCAAAGTGGGAAAGCTAAGAGCTTGGAGTTTTTTGCTCGCGGGCTTCCCATGGTACTACAATGACCATGTGGAATGTATGCCCCGACCCCGGTCAATTCGGAGCACCTCTTATTTTTACCACTTTACCCATGCTTTTTACAAAGCCAAGTAAGGACAAGTGGGCAAGTTAAGAGGTTGGAGTTTTTGGCTCGCGGGCTTCCCATGGTACTACAATGGCCTTGTGGAATGTATGCCCCGATCCCGGTCATTTCGGAGCACCTCTTATTTTTACCACTTTACCCTTGCTTATTATAAAGCCAAGTGAGCGCAAAGTGGGAAGGTTAAGAGGTTGGATTTTTTGGCTCGCGGGCATTCCATGGTACTACAATGACCTTGTGGAATGTATGCCCCAACCCCGGTCAATTCGGAGCACCCCTTATTTTTACCACTTTGCCCGTGCTTATTACAAAGCCAAGTGAGAGCAAAGTGGGAAAGTTAAGAGGTTGGAGTTTTTTGCTCGCAGGTTTTCAATGGTACTACAATGAACTTGTGGAATGTATGCCCCAAACCCGGTCAATTCGGAGCACCCCTTATTTTTACCACTTTCCCATGCTTAGTGGAAAGCATAGTTTGGGCAAAGAACGAAAGTTAAGAGCTTGGAGTTTTTTGCTCCCGGGCTTCCCATGGTACTACAATAACCTTGTGGAATGTATGCCCCGATCTCGGTCATTTCAGAGCACCTCTTATTTTTACCACTTTACACTTGCTTATTACAAAGCCAAGTGAGCGCAAAGTGGGAAGGTTAAGAGGTTGGATTTTTTTGCTCGCGGGCATTCCATGGTACTACAATGACCTTGTGGAATGTATGCCCCAACCCCGGTCAATTCGGAGCACCCCTTATTTTTACCACTTTGCCCATGCTTATTACAAAGCCAAGTGGGAGCAAAGTGGGAAAGTTAAGAGGTTGGAGTTTTTTGCTCGCGGGTTTTCCATGGTACTACAATGAACTTGTGGAATGTATGCCCCAAACCCGGTCAATTCGGAGCACCCCTTATTTTTACCACTTTCCCATGCTTAGTGGAAAGCATAGTTTGGGCAAAGAACGAAAGTTAAGAGCTTGGAGTTTTTTGCTCGCGGGCTTCCCATGGTACTACAATGACCTTGTGGACTGTATGCCCCGATCTCGGTCATTTTGGAGCACCTCTTATTTTTACCACATTACACTTGCTTATTACAAAGCCAAGTGAGCGCAAAGTGGAAAAGTTAAGAGGTTGGAGTTTTTTGCTCACGGGCTTCCCATGGCACTACCATGACCTTGTGGACTGTATGCCCCGACACCAGTCAATTCGTAGCAGCTCTTATTTTTACCACTTTACCCATGCTTATTACAAAGCCAAGTGAGCGCAAAGTGGGAAAGTTAAGAGGTTGGAGTTTTTTGCTCGCGGGCTTCCCATGGTACTACAATGACCTTGTGGACTGTATGCCCCGACGCCGGTCAATCCGTAGCACCTCTTATTTTTACTACTTTACCCGTGCTTATTATATAGCCAAGTGAGGGCAAAGTGGAAAAGTTAAGAGGTTGGAGTTTTTTGCTCGTGGGTTTTCCATGGTACTAGAATGAACTTGTGGAAAGTATGCCCCATCCCCGGTCAATTCGGAGCAACCCTTATTTTTACCACTTTGCCCATGCTTAGTGGAAAGCATAGTTTGGGCAAAGAATGAAAGTTAAGAGCTTGGAGTTTTTTGCTCGCAGGCTTCCCATGGTACTACAAAGACCTTGTGGAATGTATGCCCCGATCCCGGTCAATTTCGGAGCACCTCTTATTTTTACCACTTTACCCTTACTTATTACAAAGCCAAGTGAGCGTAAAGTGGGAAAGCTAAGAGCTTGGAGTTTTTTGCTCGCGGCTTCCCATGGTACTACAATGACCATGTGGAATGTATGCCCCGACCCCGGTCAGTTCGGAGCACCTCTTATTTTTACCACTTTACCCATCTTATTACAAATCCAAGTGAGCGCAAAGTGAAAGTTAAGAGGTTGGAGGGTTTTGCTCGCGGGCTTCCCATGGTACTACCATGACCTTATGGACTGTATGCCTCGACCCCGGTCAATTCATAGCACCTCTTATTTTTACCACTTTACCCATGCTTATTACAAAGCCAAGTGAGCGCAAAGTGGGAAAGTTAAGAGGTTGGAGTTTTTTGCTCGCGGGCTTCCCATGGTACTACAATGACCTTGTGGACTGTATGCCCCGATACCGGTCAATTCGTAGCACCTCTTATTTTTACCACTTTACCCGTGATTGTTATAAAGCCAAGTGAGGGCAAAGTGGGAAAGTTAAGAGGTTGGAGTTTTTTGGTCGTCGGTTTTCCATGGTACTAGAATGAACTTGTGGAATGTATGCCCCATCCCCGGTCAATTCGGAGCACCCCTTATTTTTACCACATTGCCCATGCTTAGTGGAAAGCATAGTTTGGGCAAAGAACGAAAGTTAAGAGCTTGGAGTTTTTTGCTCGCAGGCTTCCCATGGTACTACAATGACCTTGTGGAATGTATGCCCCGATCCCGGTCATTTCGGAGCACCTCTTATTTTTACCACTTTACCCTTGCTTATTACAAAGCCAAGTGAGTGCAAAGTGGGAAAGTTAAGAGGTTGGAGTTTTTTGCTCACGGGTTTCCCATGGTACTACCATAACCTTGTGGACTGTATGCCCCGACACCGGTCAATTCGTAGCACCTCTTATTTTTACCACTTTACCCATGCTTATTACAAAGCCAAGTGAGCGCAAAGTGGGAAAGTTAAGAGGTTGGAGTTTTTTGCTCGCGGGCTTCCCATGGTACTACAATGACCTTGTGGAATGTATGGCCCAACCCCGGTCAATTCGGAGCACCTCTTATTTTTACCACTTTACCCATGCTTATTACAAAGCCAAGTGAGCGCAAAGTGGGAAAGCTAAGAGCTTGGAGTTTTTTGCTCGCGGGCTTCCCATGGTACTACAATGACCATGTGGAATGTATGCCCCAACCCCGGTCAATTCGGAGCACCTCTTATTTTTACCACTTTACCCATGCTTTTTACAAAGCCAAGTAAGGAAAAGTGGGCAAGTTAAGAGGTTGGAGTTTTTGGCTGGCGGGCTTCCCATGGTACTACAATGACCTTGTGGAATGTATGCCCCGATCCCGGTCATTTCGGAGCACCTCTTATTTTTACCACTTTACCCTTGCTTATTATAAAGCCAAGTGAGCGCAAAGTGGGAAGGTTAAGAGGTTGGATTTTTTGGCTCGCGGGCATTCCATGGTACTACAATGACCTTGTGGAATGTATGCCCCAACCCCGGTCAATTCGGAGCACCCCTTATTTTTACCACTTTGCCCGTGCTTATTACAAAGCCAAGTGAGAGCAAAGTGCAAAGTAAAGTTAAGAGGTTGGAGTTTTTTGCTCGCAGGTTTTCAATGGTACTACAATGAACTTGTGGAATGTATGCCCCAAACCCGGTCAATTCGGAGCACCCCTTATTTTTACCACTTTCCCATGCTTATGAAAGCATAGTTTGGGCAAAGAACGAAAGTTAAGAGCTTGGAGTTTTTTGCTCCCGGGCTTCCCATGGTACTACAATGACCTTGTGGAATGTATGCCCCGATCTCGGTCATTTCAGAGCACCTCTTATTTTTACCACTTTACACTTGCTTATTACAAAGCCAAGTGAGCGCAAAGATGGAAAGTTAAGTGGTTGGAGTTTGTGGCTCGCGGGCTTCCCATGGTACTACAATGACCTTGTGGACTGTATGCCCCGACGCCGGTCAATTCGTAGCACCTCTTATTTTTACCACTTTACCCGTGCTTATTATATAGACAAGTGAGGGCAAAGTGGGAAAGTTAAGAGGTTGGAGTTTTTTGCTCGTGGGTTTTCCATGGTACTAGAATGAACTTGTGGAAAGTATGCCCCACCCCGGTCAATTCGAGCACCCCTTATTTTTACCACTTTGCCCATGCTTAGTGGAAAGCATAGTTTGGGCAAAGAATGAAAGTTAAGAGCTTAGAGTTTTTTGCTCGCAGGCTTCCCATGGTACTATAAAGACCTTGTGGAATGTATGCCCCGATCCCGGTCATTTCGGAGCACATCTTATTTTTACCACTTTACCCTTACTTATTACAAAGCCAAGTGAGAGGAAAGTGGGAAAGCTAAGAGCTTGGAGTTTTTTGCTCGCCGGCTTCACATGGTACTACAATGACCATGTGGAATGTATGCCCCGACCCCGGTCAATTCGGAGCACCTCTTATTTTTACCGCTTTTCCCATCTTATTACAAATCCAAGTGAGCGCAAAGTGGGAAAGTTAAGAGGTTGGAGTGTTTTGCTGGCGGGCTTCCCATGGTACTACCATGACCTTATGGACTGTATGCCTCGACCCCGCTCAATTCATAGCACCTCTTATTTTTACCACCTTACCCATGCTTATTACAAAGCCAAGTGAGCGCAAAGTGGGAAAGTTAAGAGGTTGGAGTTTTTTGCTCGCGGGCTTCCCATGGTACTACAATGACCTTGTGGACTGTATGCCCCGACGCCGGTCAATTCGTAGCACCTCTTATTTTTACCACTTTACCCGTGCTTGTTATAAAGCCAAGTGAGGGCAAAGTGGGAAAGTTAAGAGGTTGGAGTTTTTTGCTCGTGGTTTTCCATGGTACTAGAATGAACTTGTGGAATGTATGCGCCAACCCCGGTCAATTCGGAGCACCCCTTAGTTTTACCACTTTGCCCATGCTTAGTGGAAAGCATAGTTTGGGCAAAGAACGAAAGTTAAGAGCTTGGAGTTTTTTGCTCGCGGGCTTCCCATGGTACTACAATGACCTTGTGGAATGTATGCCCCGATCCCGGTCATTTCGGAGCACCTCTTATTTTTACCACTTTACCCTGCTTATTACAAAGCCAAGTGAGCGCAAAGTGGGAAAGTTAAGAGTTGGAGTTTTTTGCTCGCGGGTTTCCCATGGTACTACCATGACCTTGTGGACTGTATGCCCCGACACCCGGTCAATTCGTAGCACCTCTTATTTTTACCACTTTACCCATGCTTATTACAAAGCCAAGTGAGCGCAAAGTGGAAAGTTAAGAGGTTGGAGTTTTTTGCTCGCGGGCTTCCCATGGTACTACAATGACCTTGTGGAATGTATGCCCCAACCCCGGTCAATTCGGAGCACCTCTTATTTTTACCACTTTACCCATGCTTATTACAAAGCCAAGTGAGCGCAAAGTGGGAAAGTTAAGAGCTTGGAGTTTTTTGCTCGCGGGCTTCCCATGGTACTACAATGACCTTGTGGAATGTATGCCCCGACCCCGGTCAATTCGGAGCACCTCTTATTTTTACCACTTTACCCATGCTTATTACAAAGCCAAGTGAGCGCAAAGTGGGAAAGTTAAGAGGTTGGAGTTTTTTGCTCGCGGGCTTCCCATGGTACTACAATGACCTTGTGGAATGTATGCCCCGACCCCGGTCAATTCGGAGCACCTCTTATTTTTACCACTTTACCCATGCTTCTTATAAAGCCAAGTGAGGGCAAAGTGGGAAAGTTAAGAGGTTGGAGTTTTTTGCTCGTGGGTTTTCCATGGTACTACAATGACCTTGTGGAATGTATGCCCCATCCCGGTCAATTCGGAGCACCCCTTATTTTTACCACTTTGCCCATGCTTAGTGGAAAGCATAGTTTGGGCAAAGAACGAAAGTTAAGAGTTGGAGTTTTTTGCTCGCGGGCTTCCCATGGTACTACAATGACCTTGTGGAATGTATGCCCCGATCCCGGTCATTTCGGAGCACCTCTTATTTTTACCACTTTACCCTTGCTTATTACAAAGCCAAGTGAGCGCAAAGTGGGAAAGTTAAGAGGTTGGAGTTTTTTGCTCACGGGTTTCCCATGGTACTACAATAACCTTGTGGACTGTATGCCCCGACACCGGTCAATTCGTAGCACCTCTTATTTTTACCACTTTACCCATGCTTATTACAAAGCCAAGTGAGCGCAAAGTGGGAAAGTTAAGAGGTTGGAGTTTTTTGCTCGCGGGCTTCCCATGGTACTACAATGACCTTGTGGAATATATGCCCCAACCCCGGTCAATTCGGAGCACCTCTTATTTTTACCACTTTACCCATGTTTATTACAAAGCCAAGTGAGCGCAAAGTGGGAAAGCTAAGAGCTTGGAGTTTTTTGCTCGCGGGCTTCCCATGGTACTACAATGACCATGTGGAATGTATGCCCCGACCCCGGTCAATTCGGAGCACCTCTTATTTTTACCACTTTACCCATGCTTTTTACAAAGCCAAGTAAGGAAAAGTGGGCAAGTTAAGAGGTTGGAGTTTTTGGCTCGCGGGCTTCCCATGGTACTACAATGACCTTGTGGACTGTATGCCCCGACCCCGTTCAATTCGGAGCACCTCGTATTTTTACCACTTTACCCTTGCTTATTACAAAGCCAAGAGAGCGCAAAGTGGGAAGGTTAAGAGGTTGGATTTTTTTGCTCGCGGGCATTCCATGGTACTACAATGACCTTGTGGAATGTATGCCCCAACCCCGGTCAATTCGGAGCACCCCTTATTTTTACCACTTTGCCTATGCTTATTACAAAGCCAAGTGAGAGCAAAGTGGGAAAGTTAAGAGGTTGGAGTTTTTTGCTCGCAGGTTTTCCATGGTACTACAATGAACTTGTGGAATGTATGCCCCAAACCCGGTCAATTCGGAGCACCCCTTATTTTTACCACTTTCCCATGCTTAGTGGAAAGCATAGTTTGGGCAAAGAACGAAAGTTAAGAGCTTGAAGTTTTTTGCTCCCGGGCTTCCCATGGTACTACAATGACCTTGTGGAATGTATGCCCCGATCTCGGTCATTTCGGAGCACCTCTTATTTTTACCACTTTACACTTGCTTATTACAAAGCCAAGTGAGCGCAAAGATGGAAAGTTAAGTGGTTGGAGTTTGTGGCTCGCGGGCTTCCCATGGTACTACAATGACCTTGTGGACTGTATGCCCCGACGCCGGTCAATTCGTAGCACCTCTTATTTTTACCACTTTACCCGTGCTTATTATATAGCCAAGTGAGGGCAAAGTGGGAAAGTTAAGAGGTTGGAGTTTTTTGCTCGTGGGTTTTCCATTGTACTAGAATGAACTTGTGGAAAGTATGCCCCATCCTCGGTCAATTCGGAGCACCCCTTATTTTTACTACTTTGCCCATGCTTAGTGGAAAGCATAGTTTGGGCAAAGAACGAAAGTTAAGAGCTTGGAGTTTTTTGCTCGCAGGCTTCCCATGGTACTACAAAGACCTTGTGGAATGTATGCCCCGATCCCGGTCATTTCGGAGCACCTCTTATTTTTACCACTTTACCCTTACTTATTACGAAGCCAAGTGAGCGCAAAGTGGGAAAGCTAAGAGCTTGGAGTTTTTTGCTCGCCGGCTTCCCATGGTACTACAATGACCATGTGGAATGTATGCCCCGACCCCGGTCAATTCGGAGCACCTCTTATTTTTACCGCTTTACCCATCTTATTACAAATCCAAGTGAGCGCAAAGTGGGAAAGTTAAGAGGTTGGAGTTTTTTGCTCGCGGGCTTCCCATGGTACTACCATGAGCTTATGGACTGTATCCTCGACCCCGGTCAATTCATAGCACCTCTTATTTTTACCACTTTACCCATGCTTATTACAAAGCCAAGTGAGCGCAAAGTGGGAAAGTTAAGAGGTTGGAGTTTTTTGCTCGCGGGCTTCCCATGGTACTACCATGACCTTGTGGATTGTATGCCCCGACCCCGGTCAATTCGTAGCACCTTTTGTTTTTAGCACTTTACACATGCTTATTACAAAGCCAAGTGACCGCAAAGTGGGAAAGTTAAGAGCTTGGAGTTTTTTGCTCGTGGGCTTCCCATGGTACTACAATGACCTTGTGGAATGTCTGCCCCGACCTCGTTCAATTCGGAGCACCTCTTATTTTTACCACTTTACCCATGCTTATTACAAAGCCAAGAGAGGGCAAAGTGGGAAAGTTAAGAGGTTGGTGTTTTTTGCTCGCGGGCTTCCCGTGGAATTACAAAGACCTTGTGGAATGTATGCCCCGATCCCGGTCATTTCGGAGCACCTCTTATTTTTACCACTTTACCCTTACTTATTACAAAGCCAAGTGAGGCAAACTGGGCAAGTTAAGAGGTTGGAGTTTTTTGCTCGCAGGCTTCCCATGGTACTACAATGACCTTTTGGAATGTATGCCCCGACCCCGGTCAATTCAGAGCACCACTTATTTTTACCACTTTACCCATGCTTATTAGAAAAAAAAAGTGAGGGCAAAGTGGGAAAGTTAAGAGGTCAGAGTTTTTTGCTCGAAGGCTTCCCATGGTACAACAATGACCTTCTGGTATGTATGCCCCGGCCCCGGTCAATTCGGAGCAGCTCTTATTTTTACGACTTTGCCCATGCTTAGTGGAAAGCATAGTTTGGGCAAACAATGAAAGTTAAGAGCTTGGAGTTTTTTGCTCTTGGGCTTCCCATGTTACTACAATGACCTTGTGGAATGTATGCCCCGACCCCGGTCAATTCGGAGCACCTCTTATTTTTACCACTTTACCCATGCTTATTACAAAGCCAAGTGAGCGCAAAGTGGGAAAGTTAAGAGGTTGGAGTTTTTTGCTCGCGGGCTTCCCATGGTACTACAATGACCTTGTGGAATGTATGCGCCGACCCTGGTCAATTCGGAGCACCCCTTATTTTTACCACTTTGCCTATGCTTAGTGTAAAGCATAGTTTGGGCAAAGAACGAAAGTTAAGAGCTTGGAGTTTTTTTGCTCGCGGGCTTCCCATGGTACTACAATGACCTTGTGGAATGTATGCCCCGACCCCGGTCAATTCGGAGCACCTCTTATTTTTACCACTTTACCCATGCTTATTACAAAGCCAAGTGAGCGCAAAGTGGGAAAGTTAAGAGGTTGGAGTTTTTTGCTCGCGGGCTTCCCATGGTACTACAATGACCTTGTGGAATGTATGCCCCGACCCCGGTCAATTCGGAGCACCCCTTATTTTTACCACTTTGCCCATGCTTAGTGGAAAGCATAGTTTGGGCAAAGAACGAAAGTTAAGAGCTTGGAGTTTTTTGCTCGCGGGCTTCCCATGGTACTACAATGACCTTGTGGAATGTATGCCCCGACCCCGGTCAATTCGGAGCACCTCTTATTTTTACCACTTTACCCATGCTTATTACAAAGCCAAGTGAGCGCAAAGTGGAAAGTTAAGAGGTTGGAGTTTTTTGCTCGCGGGCTTCCCATGGTACTACAATGCCCTTGTGGAATGGATGCCTTGACCCCGGTCAATTAGGAGCACCTCTTATTTTTACCACTTTACCCATGATTATTACAAAGCCAAGTGAGGCAAAGTGGGCGAGTTAAGAGGTTGGAGTTTTTTGCTCGCGGGCTTCCCATGGGACTACAATGACCTTGTGGAATGTATGCCCCGACCCCGGTCAATTCGGAGCACCACTTATTTTTACCACTTTACCCATGCTTATTAAAAAGGCAAGTGAGGGCAAAGTGGGAAAGTTAAGAGGTTGGAATTTTTTGCTCGCGCGCTTCCCATGGTACAACAATGACCTTGTGGTATGTATGCCCCTGCCCCGGTCAATTCGGAGCTCCTCTTATTTTTACCTCTTTACCTATTCTTATTACAAAGCAATGTGAGGGCAAAGTGGGAAAGTTAAGAGGTTGGAGTTTTTGGCTCGCGGGCTTCCCATGGTACTTCAATGACCTTGTGGAATGTATGCGCCGACCCGAGTCAATTCGGAGCACCCTCTATTTTTACCACTTTGCCCATGCTTAGTGGAAAGCATAGTTTGGGCAAAGAACGAAAGTTAAGAGCTTGGAGTTTTTTGCTCGCGGGCTTCCCATGGTACTAAAATGACCTTGTGATGCCCCGATCCCGGTCATTTCGTAGCACCTCTTATTTTTACCACTTTACCCGTACTTATTACAAAGCCAAGTGAGCGCAAAGTGGGAAAGTTAAGAGGTTGGAGTTTTTTGCTCCCGGGCTTCCCATCGTACTACAATGACCTTGTCGACTATATGGCCCGACCCCGGTCAATTCGTAGCACCTCTTATTTTTACCCCTTTACCCGTGCTTATTACAAAGCCAAGTGAGGGCAAAGTGGGAAAGTTAAGAGGTTGGAGTTTTTTGCTCGTGAGTTTTCAATGGTACTACAATGAACTTGTGGAATGTATGCCCCAACCCCGGTCAATTCGGAGCACACCTTATTTTTACCACTCTGCCCATGCTTAGTTCAAAGCATAGTTTGGGCAAAGAACGAAAGTTAAGAGCTTGGAGTTTTTTGCTCGCAGGCTTCCCATGGTACTACAATGACCATGTATGCCCCGATCCCGGTCATTTTGGAGCACCTCTTATTTTTACCACTTTACCCTTGCTAATTACAAAGCCAAGTGAGCACAAAGTGGGAAAGTTAAGAGGTTGGAGTTTTTTGCTCGCGCGCTTCCCATGGTACAACAATGACCTTGTGGTATGTATGCCCCGGCCCGGTCAATTCGGAGCACCTCTTATTTTTACCTCTTTACCCATTCTTATTACAAAGCAATGTGAGGGCAAAGTGGGAAAGTTAAGAGGTTGGAGTTTTTTGCTCGCGGGCTTCCCATGGTACTTCAATGACCTTGTGGAATGTATGCGCCGACCCGGGTCAATTTGGAGCACCCTTTATTTTTACCACTTTCCCATGCTTTGTGGAAAGCATAGTTTGGGCAAAGAACGAAAGTTAAGAGCTTGGAGTTTTTTGCTCGCGGGCTTCCCATGGTACTACAATTACCTTGTGGAAGGTATGCCCCGATCCCGGTCATTTCGGAGCACCTCTTATTTTTACCACTTTACCCATACTTATTACAAAGCCAAGTGAGCGCAAAGTGGGAAAGTTAAGAGGTTGCTCCCGGGCTTCCCATCGTACTACAATGACCTTGTCGACTGTATGGCCCGACCCCGGTCAATTCGTAACATCTCTTATTTTTACCACTTTACCCGTGCTTATTACAAAGCCAAGTGAGGGCGAAGTGGGAAAGTTAAGGGGTTGGAGTTTTTTGCTCGTGGGTTTTCAATGGTACTACAATGAACTTGTGGAATGTATGCCCCAACCCCGGTCAATTCGGAGCACTCCTTATTTTTACCACTCTGCCCATGCTTAGTTCAAACCATAGTTTGGGCAAAGAACGAAAGTCAAGAGCTTGGAGTTTTTTGCTCGCGGGCTTCCCATGGTACTACAATGACCATGTGGAATGTATGCCCCGATCCCGGTCATTTTGGAGCACCTCTTATTTTTACCACTTTACCCTTGCTTATTACAAAGCCAAGTGAGCACAAAGTGGGAAAGTTAAGAGGTTGGAGTTTTTTGCTCGCGGGTTACCATGGTACTACAATGACCTTGTGGAATATATGCCCCGACCCCGGTCAATTTGTAGCACCTCTTATTTTTACCACTTTACCCGTGCTTATTATAAAGCCAAGTGGGGGCAAAGTGGAAAAGTTAAGAGGTTGGAATTTTTTATTGTCGGGTTTTCCATGGTACTACAATGAACTTGTGGAATGTATGCCCGACCCCGGTCCATTCGGAGCACCACTTATTTTTACCCCTTTACCCATGCTTGTTAGAAAACGAAGTGAGGGCAAAGTGGGAAAGTTAAGAGGTTGGAGTTTTTTGCTCGCGGGCTTCCCATGGTACGACAATGACCTTGTCGAATGTATGCGCCGACCCCGGTCAATCCGGAGCACCCCTAATTTTTACCACTTTGCCCATGTTTAGGGGAAAGCATAGTTTGGCAAAGAACGAAAGTTAAGAGCTTCGAGTTTTTTGCTCGCGGGCTTCCCATGGTACTACAATGACCATGTGGAATTTACGCCCCGACCCCGGTCAATTCGGAGCACCTCTTATTTTTACCACTTTACCCATGCTTATTACAAAGCGAAGTGAGCGCAAAGTGAGAAAGTTAAGAGGTTGGAGTTTTTTGCTCGCAGGCTTCCCATTGCACTACAATGACCTTGTGGAATGTATGCCCCGACCCCGGTAAATTCAGAGCACCTCTTATTTTTACCACTTTACCCATGCTTATTACAAAGCCCAGTGAGGTATAGTGGACAGGTTCAGAGGTTGGAGTTTTTTGCTCACGGGATTCCCATGGTACTACAATGACCTTGTGGAATGTATGCCCCGACCCCGGTCAATTCCGAGACCTCTTATTTTTACCACTTTACCCATGCTTACTACAAAGCCGAGTGAGGCAAAGTGGGCAAGTTAAGAGGTTGGAGTTTTTTGCTCGCGGGCTTCCCACAGTCCTGCAATGACCTTGTGGTATGTATGCCCGGACCCCGGTCATTCCGAAGCACCTCTTATTTTTACCACTTTATCCATGCTTATTACAAAACCAAGTGAGGGCAATGTGGGAAAGTTAAGAGGTTGGAGTTTTTTGCTCGCAGGCTTCCCATGGTACTACAATGACCTTGTGGAATGTATGCCCTGACCTCGGTCAATTCGGAGCACCTCTTATTTTTACCACTTTACCCATGCTTATTACAAAGCCAAGTGAGCGCAAAGTGGAAAAGTTAAGAGGTGAGTTTTTTGCTCGCGGGCTTCCCATGGTACTACAATGACCTTGTGGAATGTATGCCCCGACCCCGGTCAATTCGGAGCACCCTTATTTTTACCACTTTGCCTATGCTTAGTGGAAAGCATAGTTTGGGCAAAGAACGAAAGTTAAGAGCTTGGAGTTTTTTGCCCGCGGGCTTCCCATGGTACTACAATGACCTTGTGGAATGTATGCCCCGACCCCGGTCAATTCGGAGCACCTCTTATTTTTACCACTTTACCCATGCTTATTACAAAGCCAAGTGAGCGCAAAGTGGAAAAGTTAAGAGGTCGGAGTTTTTTGCTCGCGGGCTTCCCATGGTACTACAATGACCTTGTGGAATGTATGCCCCGACCCCGGTCAATTCGGAGCACCCCTTATTTTTACCACTTTGCCTATGCTTAGTGGAAAGCATAGTTTGGGCAAAGAACGAAAGTTAAGAGGTTGGAGTTTTTTGCTCGCGGGCCTCCCATGGTACTACAATGACCTTGTGGATTGTATGCCCTGACCCCGGTCAATTCGGAGCACCTCTTATTTTTACCACTTTACCCATTCTTATTACAAAGCCAAGTGAGCGCAGAGTGGGAAAGTTAAGAGGTTGGAGTTTTTTACTCGCCGGCTTTTCATGGTACTTCAATGACCTTGTGGAATGTATGCGCCGACCCCGGTCAGTTCGGAGCACCCCTTATTTTTACCACTTTGCCTATGCTTAGTGGAAAGCATAGTTTGGGCAAAGAACGAAAGTTAAGAGGTTGGAGTTTTTTGCTCGCGGGCCTCCCATGGTACTACACTGACCTTGTGGATTGAATGCCCTGACCCCGGTCAATTCGGAGCACCTCTTATTTTTACCACTTTACCCATGCTTATTACAAAGCCAAGTGAGGGCAAAGTGAGAAAGTTAAGAGGTTGGATTTTTTTGCTCGCGGGCTTCCCATGGTACTACAATGACCTGGTGGAGTGTATGCCCCGACCCTGGTCAATTTGGAGCATCCTCTTATTTTTACCACTTTACCCATGCTTATTGCAAAGCCAAGTGAGCTCAAAGTGGGAAAGTTAAGAGGTTGGCATGTTTTGCTCGCGGGCTTCCCATGGTACTGCAACGACCGTGTGGAATGTATGCCCCGACCCCGGTCAATTCGGAGCACGTCCTATTTTTACCACTTTACCCTTGCTTATTATAAAGCCGAGTGAGGGCAAAGTGGGAAAGTTAAGTGGTTGGAGTTTTTTGCTCGTGGGCTTCCCATGGTACTACAATGAACTTGTGGAATGTATGCCCCAAGCCCGGTCAATTCGGAGCACCCCTTATTTTTACCACTTTGCCCATGCTTAGTGGAAAGCATAGTTTGGGCAAACAACGAAAGTTAAGAGCTTGGAGCTTTTTGCTCACGGGCTTCCCATGGTACTACAATGACCTTGTGGATTGTATGCCCCGATCCCAGTCATTTCGGAGCCCCTCTTATTTTTACCACTTTACCCATGCTTATTACAAAGCCAAGTGAGCGCAAAGTGAGAAAGTTAAGAGGTTGGAGTTTTTTGCTCGCGGGCTTCCCATGGTACTTCAATGACCTTGCGGAATGTATGCGCCAACCCCGGTCAATTCGGAGCACCCCTTATTTTTACCACTTTGCCCATGCTTAGTGGAAAGCATAGTTTGGGCAAACAACGAAAGTAAAGAGCTTGGAGTTTTTTGCTCACGGGCTTCCCATGGTACAATGACCTTGTGGAATGTATGCCTCGACCCCGGTCAATTCGGAGCATCCCTTATTTTTACCACCATACCCATGGTTATTATAAAACCAAGTGAGGGCAAAGTGGGAAAGTTAAGATGTTGGAGTTTTTTGCTCGCAGGCCTCCCATGGTACTGCAATGACATTATGGAATGTATGCCCCGACCCGTGTCAATTCGGAGCACCCTTTATTTTTACCACTTTATCCATGCTTAGTAGAAAGCATAGTTTGGGCAAAGTGGGAAAGTTAAGAGGTTGAAGTCCTTTGCTCGCGGGCTTCCCATGGTTCTACAATGACCTTGTTGATATGAACCCGCGGGAAAGGAATCCCTTGAACCCACAATCAAATTTAAAATGCACCCAAGAAAGCCAAACTCAAGTCAAATGGATGGAGAATCCAGACCCTATGAGAACCCGTTTCAAGAACCTAGATTATATTAAAATCTAGACCCGTTGAATAACCCGTCCCAAGAACCCAGATTACAAGGAGGAACGCCACAAAGGTTGTGATTTGCCTTTGATAAGTTCAAAAGTTCAATCAAGAACAAGAGGACTAAACTCACTTACAAATAACATTCAATATTGTCTAATCCTTCAAATGAGGCTACAATGAGTGTTTTAACCAAAACCCTATTGAAACCTTAACCCAAAATAAACCCTACTTCCAAAACTACCCTTGGATGAACAGTTCCCGCGGCTACTGTACGGCGCTACAGTAATTCGCTACAGTCTCCCTTGTAAACCCTAGTTCCAAAAAAATATAACTTTTCCAAATAAACCCTTGGCCAAAGTACAAGGCCTTCTCAAAAACCCTAATTCATAATAAATAAGACATATGTGGGCCAAGTATCATCTAGCCCACTTATTCTAAATGAAATAAATCTTTTAACTAAATTAAAAGCTTTTAATAACAATAGGGCCTATCTCTATGTCTTGTCTTCCACTGCTTGAATCAAATGGATCATAACTGGTTCTCCTTCTTTCAAGCCCATATTGAATGTTGGGCTCTTGCTAGCTTTATTCCAAGTGGATTGCACCAATTCTTGCATTGCTTCCTTGATCTTCTTGGCTCTTGATCTTGTAATTGGTCCATCTGGAACTTGCAAATGATCTTGAAATCTAGGCCCACCTTGGTTCCCATCATTCCCCCTCTCCTCAAAAGGATTTGACCTTGAATCATCACCTACATCAAAAAGAGAAAGATCAGAAACATTGAATGTAGCTGAAACATTATACTTACCTGGAAGGTCCACTTTATATGCATTGTCATTAATTTTCTCAAGAATTTGGAAAGGTCCATCTCCTCGAGGATGCAGCTTAGTCCTTCTATGGGCGGGAAATCTTTCTTTGCACATGTGAACCCAAACCCAATCTCCTGGTTCAAAGATGACACGCCTTCGCCCTTTATTGGCTTGGGAAGCAACTCTTTCATTCTTTTGGGCAATTTGAAGCCGTACCCTCTCATGAAGTGACTTTACCATCTCCGCCTTCTTTTGTCCATCCAAGCTACTCCTGCCATCAATAGGTAAATGCGTCAAATCTAAAGGAGTAAGTGGATTAAAACCATAAACATTTTCAAAAGGAGAATATGAAGTAGTAGTATGCATGGCCCTATTATATGCAAACTCTATAAATGGCAAACAATCCTCCCAAGTTTTTAAATTCTTTTGAACAACAGTGCGTAAAAGCTGAGTTAAAGTCCTATTAACTACTTCAGTCTGACTATCAGTCTGTGGATGTCAAGTTATGGAAAATAAGAGCTTAGTACCCAATTTCCCCCACAACACCTTCCAAAAGTAGCTAAGGAATTTAACATCTCTATCAGAAACAATACTCCTAGGTACACCATGGAGTCGCACTATCTCCCTGAAAAACAAGTCAGCTATGTTTGTGGCATCATCTGTTTTATGGCATGGAATGAAATGGGCCATCTTACTAAATCTATCCACAACCACAAAAATAGAATCTCTACCCTTTTTTGTCCTAGGCAGCCCCAAAATAAAGTCCATAGATATGTCTACCCATGGCTCACTAGGAACAGGTAAGGGTGTATACAACCCATGTGGCATAACCTTAGATTTGGCCTTTCTACATGTAATGCACCTGCCACAAATGCGGTTGACATCTCTCTTCATCTTAGGCCAAAAGAAATGTTCATGCAAAATATCTAAAGTCTTCTTGACACCAAAGTGTCCCATTAATCCTCCACCATGTGCCTCACGCACCAACAACTCACGCATAGAACAACTTGGCACACAAAATTTGCTTTCCTTAAACAAATAACCATCATGTTTGTAAAACTTACCGAATGCCGCCTTATCACATGCCTTATACACCTCAGAAAAGTCAGTATCATCAACATACATATCTTTCACATATTCAAACCCAAGCATTTTAGCACTCATAGAAGTAAGAAGTACATACATTCGGGATAAAGCATCAGCAACAATGTTTTCCTTACCTTGCTTGTAACGGATGACATATGGAAAGGTCTCAATGTATTCCATCCATCTAGCATGCCTTTTATTCAACTTACCTTGACCCTTGCGATGCTTCAACGATTCATGATCGGTGTGGATCACAAATTCCCTAGGCCATAGATAATGCTGCCAAGTCTCTAATGCACGAACTAGAGCATAAAGCTCTTTGTCAAAAGTAGGGTACTTCAGGGACGCCCCACTTAGCTTCTCACTGAAAAATGCTATGGGCCGCCTATCTTGCATCAAAAAGGCTCCAATCCCTATTCCTGAGGCATCACATTCAATTTCAAAAGCTTTGTTAAAATCAGGTAATGCTAACACAGGTGCAGAGCACAACCTTTCTTTAATAGTGGTAAAAGCATTCTCTTGATCAACCCCCCAATGAAACCCAACATTCTTTTTAATTACTTCAGTGAGTGGTGCAGCAATGGTGCTAAAGTCTTTAACAAAACGCCGATAAAAGCTAGCTAAGCCATGGAAGCTTTTTACCTCAGTGATGCTTTTTGGCATTGGCCACTCCTTGATGGCCTTGACTTTCTCTTCATCCACCTCGATACCTTTTGTACTAACAACATAACCAAGAAAAACAACTTTTTCCATGCAAAATGTACATTTCTTGAAATTAGCATACAACTTTTCACATCTTAACACATCAAACACGTATCTCAAATGCTCAATATGTTCATTTAAGTCCTTGCTGTACACTAGGATATCATCAAAGTACACAACCACAAACTTTCCTATGAACGCACGTAAGACATGGTTCATTAATCTCATGAAAGTACTGGGCGCATTTGTAAGTCCAAATGGCATAACCAACCATTCATAAAGCTCATACTTAGTCTTAAAAGCCGTTTTCCATTCATCACCCTCTTTCATTCTAATTTGATGGTACCCACTTTTAAGATCAATTTTACTGAAAATACATGAGCCATGCAATTCATCAAGCATATCATCTAATCTAGGAATGGGATGGCGATACTTTACCGTGATATTGTTGACCGCCCTGCAATCAACGCACATCCTCCACGTCCCATCCTTCTTTGGCACTAGTAGCACTGGTACTGCACATGGGCTCATGCTCTCCCTCACGTACCCCTTGCTCATCAAATCCTCTACTTGCCTCTGAAGCTCTTTTGTCTCCTCTGGATTACTCCTATAGGCTGGTCGGTTTGGAATAGCAGCTCCGGACACAAAATCAATCTGGTGCTCAATGCCTCTAATGGGTGGCAACTCATTAGGCATCTCCTCTGGGAATACATCCTCAAACTCCTGCAACATAGAAACAGCCAAACTAGGAAGAGACTGGTTAGTTTCATCAACATTAAGATAAGATTCTTTATAGATAAGAAAAATCATAGGGCAATCTGCGAAGAAAGCCCTCTTAACCTCACTCTCTGTTGCATAGAAACTCACTTTTGTCTTTCCTTTTCTCTCAGCAGACTCTCTTTCTTTTTTCTCTCGTGGCTCCACTCTTTTTTCTTTACTCCCAACCACCTCTCGACTTTCTTTTTCACTCTTTCTTTTGTGCTCATTTTCACTCTCACTCTTTCTTTTTTGCTCAATCTCTTTTTCACTCTTTCTTTTTTGATCAATCTCTTTTTCACTCTTTGTTTTTTCATCACTTTCATTTTCACTCTTTCTTTTTTGATCAACCTCACTTTTCAGTTTCAATTGGTCCTCATAGACCTGACTTGGGGTTAAAGGAGCAAGCTTGATTGTTTTGCCCTCCATTACAAAGATGTGCATGTTCTTGAACCCATCATGTGTCACCCTCCTATCATACTGCCACGGCCTCCCCAACAAGATATGGCCAGCATGCATAGGCACAACATCACAAAGCACCTTATCCTGATATTTCCCGATTGAAAAAGTAACTAACACTTGTCTATCCACCCTAACCTCTCCACAATCATTCAACCACTGCAATTTGTATGGTCTAGAGTGTTTTAAGGTTGGTAGATTCAGTTTCTCAACCAAAGTAGTGCTAACCACATTAGTACAACTCCCCCCATCAATGATCAAACTACATACCTTATTGTTGACATGGCATCTAGTATGGAAAATGTTCTCTCTCTGTTGCTCTGCATCATCCACCTTAATGTGTGTATTGAGAGCACGCCTGGCAACAAGAGACTCACCTGTGACGGGGTATACCACTCCATCATCATCACTAGCATCAACCAACTCGGGCATCCCATCACTATCATCCTCACTCTCAGTCATCACCTCCCCATTGTCATGCATAATCATCACCGTCTGGACATTGAGAAGCAATGTGCCCTAAACCCAAACACTTAAAGCATTTAATATCTCTATTCCGTGAAGGTTGAGATTCTACCTTGGGTTTGTTGCTAGTTCCCTCATCTTTTCCCTTAGGTGGTTCGGTCTTTCTCTTTGCTACAACTCCATCATTCTTATCCCACTTTGATTTCCAAGGAGTGCTAGAGACTGAAGTGTACCTTGCTGCCCCTTTTCTCTTTAACTGCCTCTCCACCTTTATAGCCATGTGAACCATGTCCTCTATCTCCACATAATGTTGCAATTCAATTACATTGGCTATGTCCCTATTCAAACCACTCAAAAATCTAGCCATGGTGGCCTCCCGGTCCTCCTCTACATTAGCCCGTATCATTGCCACTTCCATCTCCTTATGGTAATCCTCCACATTCCTAGACCCTTGTGTAAGATTTTGGAGCTTTTGGTAAAGATCCCTATAGTAGTGGCTAGGTACAAATCTTTGTCTCATGAGAGCTTTCAACTCTCCCCACGTCTCTATTGGCCTCTCATAATTCCTCCTCCTATTGGTTACTAATTGATCCCACCAAATAATAGCATAGTCAGTGAACTCAATTACCGCCAACTTTACTTTTTTCTCCTCAGAGTAATTATGACAATCAAACACCAACTCTATTTTTTTCTCCCACTCTAGATAAACCTCCGGGTCAGTTCTACCTTGAAAAGATGGTATTTTCATTTTGATGCTCCCAAGGTCTCTATCTATACCATCCCGACCCCCTAGGTTCCCCTCAAGTCATCTTTCATGCCTAACTCTTCCATGCCTACCCGACCCAACTTCAGATTCTAAATCTTCCTCATCCTCACCATCTCCTTCATGCTCATACTCATTTTCAACCCTAGGCACACGTCGCCTCCTATCTCTCCCACCTTGTAGATTTCTAATCGCTGCTTCTTGATGATCCATCCTGTCCCTAACTTCACCCAACACAAAATTCAACCGCTCAAACTATTTTTGCATGGCTTGCAACACAAAGGATGAGTTATCTGTCATCCCCTTCGGTGATGAATCACTACGATGAGACATCGTAATGTGCTGCACAAAAAGAATGTTAGTGGAAAACCTCACACACTCCCTTACGTGTTTACACTCAAACAATGGCACTCCACTCGTGTTTCACTCCTAATTGGCTTTTTCCGATAATAGTCTCACACTCTCTTGCCTTTTACCTCAAGAGTTTTCCCACTCAAGTTCTTTAAGAACTAATTGAACTCAATCAAGACAATGCAATCTTGTTTTATCCCAACTAGTAATTAGGTCTAAGAAACAAGAACAAGAAAAACACGGAAGGAATAAAAATGACACAAGAATCAAGGAAATTGTGGCAACGAAAGAGTAACTAGAAGACAAGATACCAACTATAATAATGTATGTAGCCCCTTTGATGATAAGGCTCAAGAAAAAAAATTTCAGCTTTCCAATACTTTTTTTTTTTTTTGGACGATTTTTTTTTTTTTTCTAAACCCTAGAACAATGAAGCCCTAGAATTCAAAATGCAAGAAATAAAAGATAGAATCATACCTGATTGGAAACCGAACTCTGAATACCAAATGATATGAACCCGCAGGAAAGGAATCCCTTGAACCCACAATCAAAATGAAAACGCACCCAAGAAAGCCAAACTCAAGTCAAATGGATGGAGAATCCAGACCCGATGATAACCCATTTCAAGAACCTAGATTATATTAAAATCTAGACCCGTTGAATAACCCGTCCCAAGAACCCAGATTACAAGGAGGAACGCCACAAAGGTTGTGATTTGCCTTTGATAAGTTCAAAAGTTTAATCAAGAACAAGAGGAGTAAACTCACTCACAAATAACATTCAACATTGTCTAATCCTTCAAATGAGGCTACAATCAGTGTTTTAACCAAAACCCAATTGAAACCCTAACCCAAAATAAACCCTACTTCCAAAACTACCCTCGGATGAACAGTACCCGCGGCTACTGTACAGCGCTACAGTAATTCGCTACAGTCCCCCTTGTAAACCCTAGTTCTAAAAACATATAACTTTTCCAAATAAGCCCTTGGCCAAAGTACAAGGCCTTCTCAAAAACCCTAATTCATAATAAATAAGACATATGTGGGCCAAGTATCATCTAGCCCACTTATTCTAAATGAAATAAATCTTTTAACTAAATTAAAAGCTTCTAATAACAATAGGGCCTATATCTATGTCTTGTCTTCCACTGCTTGAATCAAATGGATCATAACTGGTTCTCCTTCTTTCAAGCCCATATTGAATGTTGGGCTCTTGCAAGCTTCATTCCAAGTGGATTGCACCAATCCTTGCATTGCTTCCTTGATCTTCTTGGCTCTTGATCTTGTAATTGGTCCATCTGGAACTTGCAAATGATCTTGAAAACTAGGCCCACCTTGGTTCCCATCACTTGTGGAATGTATGCCCCGACCCCGGTCAATTCGCTGCATCCCTTATTTTTACCACTTTGCCCATGCGTAGTGGAAAGCATAGTTTGGGCAAAGTCGGAAAGTTAAGAGGTTGGAGTCTTTTCCTCGCGGGCTTCCCATGGTACTACAATGACCTTGTGGAATGTATGCCTCGACCCCGGTCAATTCGAAGCACTTCTTATTTTTACCCCTTTACCCATGCTTATTGCGAAGCCAAAAAAAAATCGTCCAGAAAAAAAAAAAAAAAAAAAAAAAAAGAGTGTTGAAAATCTGAATTTTTTTTTTTAGCCTTATCCTTAAAGAGGCTGCATACATCATTTGAGTTAGCATCTTGTCTTATAGTTACTCTTTCATTCGATAATTTCCTTGTTATTGTGTCATTGTTTATTCCTTTCGTGTTTTTCTTATGCTTGTCTCTTGGATATAATTACTAGTTAGGATAAAACAAGGTTGCATTGTCTTGTTTGAGTTCAATTAGTTCTTAAAGAACTTGAGTGGGAAAACTCTTGAGGTAAAAGGCAAGAGTGTGTGAGACTATTATCGGGAAAAAGCCAATTAAGAGTGAAACACGAGTGGAGTGCCATTATTCGAGTGTAAACACGTAAGGGAGTGTGTGAGGTTTTCCACTAACATTCTTTTGTGTAGCACATTACGATGTCTCGTAGAAGTGACTCATCACCAAAGGGGATGGCAGATAACTCATCTTTTTGTGTTACAAGCCATGCAACAACAGTTTAAGAGGTTGAACTTTGTGTTGGGTGAAGTGAGGGATAGGATGGATCATCAAGAAGCAGTGATTAGAAATCTACAAAGTGGGAGAGATAGGAGACGACGTGAGCCTAGGGTTGAAAATGAGTATGAGCATGAAGGAGATGGTGAGGATGAGGAAGACTTAGAATCTGAAGTTGGGCCGGGTAGACATAGAAGAGTTAGGCGTGAAAGACGTCTTGAGGGGAACCTAGAGGGTCGGGATGGTGTAGATAGAGACCTTGGGAGCATCAAAATGAAAATACCATCTTTCCAAGGTAGAAATGACCCGGAGGTTTATCTAGAGTGGGAGAAAAAAATAGAGTTGGTGTTTGATTGTCATAATTACTCTGAGGAGAAGAAAGTGAAGTTGGCGGTAATTGAATTCACTGATTATGCTATTATTTGGTGGGATCAATTAGTGACCAATAGGAGGAGGAATTATGAAAGGCCTGTAGAGACGTGGGGAGAGTTGAAAGCTCTCATGAGGCGACGATTTGTACCTAGCCACTACTATAGGGACCTTTACCAAAAGCTCCAAAATCTTACACAAGGGTCTAGAAGTGTAGAGGATTACCACAAGGAGATGGAGGTGGCGATGATACGGGCTAATGTAGAGGAGGACCGGGAGGCCACCATGGCTAGATTTTTGAGTGGTTTGAATAGGGACATAGCCAATGTAATTGAATTGCAACATTATGTGGAGATAGAGGACATGGTGCACATGGCTATGAAGGTGGAGAGGCAATTAAAGAGAAAAGGGGCAGCAAGGTACACTTCAGTTTCTAGCAATACTTGGAAATCAAAGTGGGATAGGAATGAACTAGCTGAAGCAAAGAGAAAGACCGAACCACCTAAGGGAAAAGATGAGGGAACTAGCAACAAACCCAAGGTAGAATCTCAACCTTCATGGAATAGAGATATTAAATGCTTTAAGTGTTTGGGTTCAGGGCACATCGCTTCTCAATGTCCAAACAGGCGGGTGATGATTATGCGTGACAATGGGGAGGTGATGACTGAGAGTGAGGATGATAGTGATGGGGTGCCCGAGTTGGTTGATGCTAGTGATGATGATGGAGTGGTATACCCCGTGACAGGTGAGTCTCTTATTGCCAGGCGTGCTCTTAATACACACATTAAGGTGGATGATGCAGCGCAACAGAGAGAGAACATTTTTCATACTAGATGCCATGTCAACAATAAGGTATGTAGTATGATCATTGATGGGGGGAGTTGTACTAATGTGGCTAGCACTACTTTGGTTGAGAAATTGAATTTACCAACCTTAAAACACTTTAGACCATACAAATTGCAGTGGTTGAATGATTGTAGAGAGGTTAGGGTGGATAGACAAGTGTTAGTTACTTTTTCAATTGGGAAGTATCAGGATGAGGTGCTTTGTGATGTTGTGCCTATGCATGCTGGTCATATTTTGTTGGGGAGGCTGTGGCAGTATGATAGGAGGGTGACACATGATGGGTTCAAGAACATGCACGGTTTTGTAAAGGAAGGCAAAACATTCAAGCTTGCTCCTTTAACTCCAAGCCAGGTCTATGAGGACCAACTGAAACTGAAAAGTGAGGTTGCTAAAAAAAAAAAGAGTGAAAATGAGAGTGATAAAAAAAGAAAGAGTGAAAATGAGAGTGATCAGAAAAGAAAGAGTGAAAAAGAGATTGAGCAAAAAAGAAAGAGTGAGAGTGAAAATGAGCACAAAAGAAAGAGTGAAAAAGAAAGTAGAGAGGTGGTTGAGAGTAGAGGAAAAAGAGTGGAGCCACGAGAGAAAATAGAAAAAGAGTCTCCTGAGAGAAAAGGAAAGACAAAAGTGAGTTTCTATGCAACAGAGAGTGAGGTTAAGAGGGCTTTCTTCACAGATCGCCCTATGATCTTTCTTGTCTATAAAGAGTCTTATCTTAATGTTGATGAAACTAACCAGTCTCTTCCTAGTTTGGCTGTTTCTATGTTGCAGGAGTTTGAGGATGTATTCCCAGAGGAGATGCCTAATGAGTTGCACCTATTAGAGGCATTGAGCACCAAATTGATTTTGTTCCCGGAGCTGCTCTTCCAAACCGACCAGCCTATAGGAGTAATCCAGAGGAGACAAAGGAGCTTCAGAGGCAAGTTGAGGATTTAATGAGTAAGGGGTACGTGAGAGAGAGCATGAGCCCATGTGCAGTACCAGTGCTACTAGTGCCAAAGAAGGATGGGACGTGGAGGATGTGCGTTGATTGTAGGGCGGTCAACAATATCACGGTAAAGTATCGCCATCCCATTCCTAGATTAGATGATATGCTTGATGAATTGCATGGCTCATGTATTTTTAGTAAAATTGATCTTAAAAGTGGGTACCATCAAATTAGAATGAAAGAGGGTGATGAATGGAAGACTGCTTTTAAGACTAAGTATGGGCTTTATGAATGGTTAGTTATGCCATTTGGACTTACAAATGGGCCCAGTACTTTCATGAGATTAATGAACCATGTCCTACGTGCGTTCATAGGCAAGTTTGTGGTTGTGTACTTTGATGATATCCTAGTGTACAGCAAGGACTTAAATGAACATATTGAGCATTTGAGATACGTGTTTGATGTGTTAAGATGTGAAAAGTTGTATGCTAATTTCAAGAAATGTACCTTTTGCATGGAAAAAGTTATTTTTCTTGGTTATGTTGTTAGTACAAAAGGTATTGAGGTGGATGAAGAGAAAGTCAATGCCATCAAGGAGTGGCCAATGCCAAAAAGCATCACTGAGGTAAGAAGCTTTCATGGCTTAGCTAGCTTTTATCGGCGTTTTGTTAAAGACTTTAGCACCATTGCTGCACCACTCACTGAAGTAATTAAAAAGAATGTTGGGTTTCATTGGGGGGTTGATCAAGAGACTGCTTTTGCCACTATTAAAGAAAGGTTGTGCTCTGCATCAGTGTTAGCATTACCTGATTTTAACAAAGCTTTTGAGATTGAATGTGATGCCTCAGGAATAGGGATTGGAGCCATTTTGATGCAGGATAGGCGGCCCATAGCATTTTTCAGTGAGAAGCTAAGTGGGGCATCCCTGGAGTACCCTACTTATGACAAAGAGCTTTATGCTCTTGTTCGTGCCTTAGAGACTTGGCAACATTACCTGTGGCCTAGGGAATTTGTGATCCACACCGATCATGAATCATTGAAGCATCTCAAGAGTCAAGGTAAGTTGAATAAAAGGCATGCTAGATGGATGGAATACATTGAGACCTTTCCATATGTCATCTGTTACAAGCAAGGTAAGGAAAACATTGTTGCTGATGCTTTATCCCGAAGGTATGTACTTCTCACTTCTATGAGTGCTAAAATGCTTGGGTTTGAATATGTGAAAGACATATATGCTGATGACACTGACTTTTCTGATATGTATAAGGCATGTGATAAGGCGGCATTTGGTAAATTTTACAAGCATGATGGTTATTTGTTTAAATAAAGTAAACTTTGTGTGCCAAGTTATTCTATGCGTGAGTTATTGGTGCGTGAGGCACATGGTGGGGGCTTAATGGGACACTTTGGTGTCAAGAAAACTTTAGATATTTTGCATGAACATTTCTTTTAGCCTAAGATGAAGAGAGATGTCAACCGCATTTGTGGCAGGTGCATTACATGTAGAAAGGCCAAATCTAAGGTTATGCCACATGGGTTGTATACACCTTTACCCATTCCTAGTGAGCCATGGGTAGACATATCTATGGATTTTGTGTTGGGGCTGCCTAGGACAAAAAGGGGTAGAGATTCTATTTTTGTGGTTGTGGATAGATTTAGTAAGATGGCACATTTCATTCCATGCCATAAAACCGATGATGCCACAAACATAGCTGACTTGTTTTTCAGGGAGATAGTACGACTCCATGGTGTACCTAGGAGTATTGTTTCTGATAGGGATGTTAAATTTCTTAGCTACTTTTGGAAGGTGTTGTGGGGGAAATTGGGTACTAAGCTCTTATTTTCTACTACATGTCATCAGCAGACTAATGGTCAGACTGAAGTAGTTAATAGGACTTTAACTCAGCTTTTACGCACTGTTGTTCATAAGAATTTAAAAACCTGGGAGGATTGTTTGCCATTTATAGAGTTTGCATATAACAGGACCATGCATACTACTACTTCATATTCTCCTTTTGAAATTATTTATGGTTTTAACCCACTTACTCCTTTAGATTTGATGCCTTTACCTATTGATGGCAGGAGTAGCTTGGATGGGCAAAAGAAGAAGGAGTTGGTAAAATCACTTCATGAGGGGGTACGGCTTCAAATTGCCCAAAAGAATGAAAGGGTTGCTTCCCAAGCCAATAAAGGGCGACGGCGTGTCATCTTTGAACCAGGAGATTGGGTTTGGGTTCACATGCGTAAAGAGAGATTTCCAGCTCATCGAAGGACTAAGTTGCATCCTCGAGGAGATGGACCTTTTCAAATTCTTGAGAAAATTAATGACAATGCATATAAAGTGGACCTGCCAGGTGAGTATAATGTTTCTGCTACTTTCAATGTTTCTGATCTTTCTCCTTTTGATGTAGGTGAAGATTCGAGGTCGAATCCTTTTGAGGAGAGGCGGAATGATGGGAACCAAGGTGGCCCTAGTCTTAAAGATCCCTTGAAAGTTTCAGATGGGCCAATTACAAGATCAAGAGCTAAGAAGATCAAGGAAGCAATGCAATGATTGGTACAATCCACTTGGGATGAAGCTGGCAAGAGCCCAACACTCAAGATGGGCTTGAAAGAAGAAGAACCAGAATTGATCCACTTGATTCAAGCTGTGGAAGTTATGACTTAGAGATTTGGTCTATTATTATTGGAGGTTTTTAATTTGGTTAAAGAATTTATTTTACTAGCTTAAAATAAGTGGGCTTGAGGACACTTGGCCCACATGTCTTATTTCATTTTAACAAGGGTTTTGGGAAGGCCTTGTATTATGGCCAAGGGCTTATTTGGAAAGTTACATGTTTTTGGAACTAGGGTTTAGAAAAGTACTGTAGCGGCACTGTTCATGCAGCCGATATTGTAGCGTTACTGTTCATGAGGCGAAACACTGTGTCGGTACTGTTCATGCAGGGGCATTTTTGAGAGAAGGGGTTTTATTTTGGCTAGGGTTTCAATAGGGTTTTGGTTAAAACACTCATTGTAGCCTCATTTGAAGGTTAGACAATATTGAATGTTATTTGTGAGTGAGTTTACTCCTCTTGTTCTTCATTGAACTTTTGAACTTATCAAAGGCAAATCACAACCTTTGTGGCGTTCCTCCTTGTAATATGGGTTTTTAAGACGGGTTATTCATCGGGTCTAGATTTTAATATAATCTAGGTTCTTGAAACGAGTTCTCATCGGGTCTAGATTTTCCATCCGTTGACTTGATTTTGGTTTTCTTGGGTGCGTTTTCAAATTGATTGTGGGTTCAAAGGATTCCATTCCCACGGGTTCATACCATAAGAGGATGGAGTTTTTTGCTCGCAGGCTTCCCATGGTACTACAATGACCTTGTGGAATGTATGCCCTGACCGCGGCCAATTCGGTGCAGCCTTTATTTTTAACACTTTGCCCATGCTAAGTAGAAAGCATAGTTTGGGCAGAGTGGCAAAGTTAAGAGGATGGAGTTTTTTGCTAGCGGGCTTCCCATGTTACTACAATGACCTTGTGGAATGTATGCCCCGACCCCGTTCAATTCGGAGCACCTTTTATTTTTACCCATTTACCCATGCTCGTTACAAAGCCAAGTGAGGGCAAAGTGGAAAAGTTAAGAGGTTGGAGTTTTATGCTCGGGGGCTTCCCATGGCACCACAATGTCCTTGTGGAATGTATGCCCCAACCTCGGTAAATTCAAAGCACCTCTTATTTTTTCCACTTTGAACTTGCTTAGTAGAAAGCATAGTGTGGGCAAAGTGGCAAAGTTAAGAGGATGGAGTTTTTTGCTTGTGGGCTTCCCATGGTACTACAATGACCTTGTGGAATGTATGCCCTAACCCCGGTCAGTTCGGTACACCCCTTATTTTTACCACTTTGCCCATGCTTAGTAGAAAGCATAGTTTGGGCAAAGTGGCAAAGTTAAGAGGATGGAGTTTTTTGCTCGTGGGCTTCCCATGGTACTACAATGACCTTGTGGAATGTATGCCCTGACCCCGGTCAGTTTGGTACACCCCTTATTTTTACAACTTTACCCTTGCTTATTACAAAGCATAGTGAGGGCAAAGTGGCAAAGTTAAGAGGATGAAGTTTTTTGCTCGCGGGCTTCCCTTGGTACTACAATGGCCTTGTGGAATGTATGCCCCGACCCCGGTCAATTCGGAGCACCTCTTATTTTTACCCTTTTACCCATACTTATTACAAAGCCAAGTGAGGGCAAAGTGGCAAAGTTAAAAGGATGGAGTTTTTTGCTCGCGGATTTTCCATGGTACTACAATGACCTTGTGGAATGTATGCCCCGACCCCGGTCAATTCGGAGCACCCCTTATTTTTACCACTTTACCCTTGCTTATTACCAAACCAAGTGAGGGCAAAGTGGGAGAGTTAAGAGGTTGGAGTTTTTTGCTCACGGGCTTCCCATGGTACTACAATGACCTTGTGGAATGTATGCTCCGACCTGGGACTATTCGGAGCACCCCTTATTTTTACCACGTTATCATGCTTAGCAGAAAGCATAGTTTGGGCAAACTGGGAAAGTTAAGAGGTTGAAGTCTTTTGCTCGCGGGCTTCCTATGGTACAACAATGACCTTGTGGAATTTATGCCCCGACCCCGGTTAGTTCGGAGCACCTCTTATTTTTACCCATTTACCCATGCTTATTACAAAGCCAAGTGAGGGCAAAGTGGGAAAGTTAAAAGGTTGGAGTTTTTTGCTCGGGGGCTTCCCATGGTACTACAATGTGCTTGTGGAATGTATGCCCCGACCCCGGCCAATTCGGAGCACCTCTTATTTTTACCACTTTGAACTTGCTTAGTAGAAAGCATAGTGCGGGCAAAGTGGCATAGTTAAGAGGATGGAGTTTTTTGCTCGCGGGCTTCCCATGGTACTACAATGACCTTGTGGAATGTATGTGATGTGTTTAATTTCTATACAAGTTTTGTCATACTTTTACTCTTAATTTTATGCTAGTTTGTATTTAATTTTCTTATTTATTAGATTTTTTATTTATTTTATTTATTTTTGCTTAGGAATAAATAAATTGAAGGAGTCATGGAAATTGAAGGAGTCATCAAGAGAATAGGAAACATTCATTTCTCGAAATCCCTGAAGTACCCTTCGGTATTTGGGGGATAACTTTTTCTAGACAACTCGAATAAGGGTAATTTTGGTATCTACAGAAAGCCAAGAGCAAACCCTAGAACCTTTGTGTTAAATCCTTGGCCGAAAACGAACATCTAGAAGGCGGAAAGGGCACAGCAAGTAAAAATTCGCAAAACTGCCGAATTCCTGGAATACCCTTCATTATTTGGAGCATAACTTCTTGCAGAAAACTCTAATAAGGGAAAAATTGGTATCCACGGAAAGAAGAGATAAAACACTTCAACTTTTATATTTAAGGGGAAGCAAAAAATAGACTGCTTCAGAGAGGAAACGGCGCTTCAACAGGAGGTCGAAAATCTGCAGAATTGGAGTCCATCAACAATAGAGATTCTCGATCTACATAGAGTTTCCTTCTTAACTCTTTCATCTTTTCTTTGCATAATTTAATTATGAATTTCACAATTATTAGGGTTTTTTTTTATTCTATTATGAACTAGTTTCTATTGCTAAGGCTATGATGTAACCTCTCCATGACAATCCCGAATCTTATTTCTATGTGATCATAATTTTATCATTCATTTTAAGTATACATCATTGAGTTTAATGCTTTTAATTATTTGGCCAGTAGTTGAATGATTTGGTGTGCATGTTAATTTGAGAGATGATGCATGTATTTTAGCTTCATATGATGTATGCCATGTATTGAACGAAAGACAAGAATGTGCCAACGTGATTTGTGCGGCTTCTATGTGAAATATTATTAATCTTAATGTGCTCAAATGCTTTTAAATTCGCATAGACATATCGCGGGTTATCGTATGTTGAATAATTCTAATTCTACTTGAGAGAGGGTCTTAGATAAGTTAGAATATTTTGCTGTCAATTTGGATGATAATTGATTGATTGTATGGTTAGGATTTGGGATTCAATTGGTTAGGTGAGTCAGATGCCTTAGCGTTTTCTTCTCGAGTGAAATCTTCTTCTTTTCATGTGTTTGGTCAATTCTTCATTTGTTGATTTAATTTAATTTATTGCTGTTTTTCAAATTCAAAATCCACCACTTTTCTTGATTTTCAAATAACTTAGAATTAGAACAATTTCAATAGTTAATAGATAAATAGTCCTTGTGGATTCGACATCTTTCTTATCATTATATTACTTGGTACGATTTTGTGCACTTGCAAAATCACACAACAAGTTTTTGGCGCTGTTGCCGGGGACTATTTATTTTCTATTACTTTTTATGCCAACTAGTTCTATGTTAATTTGAATTTTTTTTTTTCTTTTCTTTTTTCTTCTAAGTCTTGATTGTGATTTTTTTTTTTTTAGTTTTCTTTTCAGGTTTTTAGAGTTGTGCATGAGATGTACTCGAAGCTTGGATTTGGTACCTTTTGACCCTGAAATTGAACGGACCCTTCGTCGTTTGAATAAGGAGAATGAGGATTCCACAACCGAGAACGAAACAATGGAAGATCAACTTGGAAACAGGACTTTGGGAGATTATGCTGTCCCTTTGGTCACTGGAGCTACTTCTAGCATTAGACGGCCTGCCATTCGAGCCAATAACTTTGAGATAAAGCCAGCTATTCTTCAAATGGTGGCCTCAACGGTGCAATTCAGTGGCATGCCACATGATGATCCAAATGCTCACATAGCTAATTTTCTGGAGTTATGTGATACTTTTAAACATAATGGAGTTTTTGATGATGCTATTAGATTGAGACTCTTTCCATTCTCCCTCTGAGACAAGGCAAAGGCATGGTTAAACTCACTTCCACCGTATAAATACATGGGATGATTTGGCTAAAAAGTTTCTAGCAAAGTTCTTTCCCCCAGCCAAAACTGTGAAGATGAGAAACGATATCACCACTTTTGTCTAATTTGATATGGAGTCGCTTTATGAAGCTTGGGAGAGGTATAAAGAATTGCTTAGAAAGTGCCCACATCATGGACTTCCTGTGTGGATTCAAGTGCAAACCTTCTACAATGGTTTGCAACCTACAACACGTACAATGATTGATGCAGTAGCTAGAGGGACTTTGATGAAGAAATCACCAGAAGATGCATATGAGTTGGTGGAGGAGATGGCAACCAACAATTATCAATGGCCAGTGGATCGAGTGACACCAAAAAGAACTTAGGGAGTTCATGAAATTAATTCTTTCTCTGCTTTAGCTACTCAAGTTGCAGCTTTATCTAAGAAATTAGACAATGTCAATGTGAGTTCCATTCAATCTACTAATGCAATTTGTGAATTTTGTTCAGGAAATCATATGGGAGTAGATTGTCAAGTGGGAAATCCATTCGCCAACAATAGTTCAGAGCAAGCAAACTGTGTCGAATTACCAACGACAAAGCAATCCTTATTCCAACACTTACAATCCAGGATGGCGAAACCACCCAAATTTCTCATGGAGCAACTCCCAGAATGTTCTCAAGCCTCCACCAGGTTTTCAAAATCAACAGCAAGAGAAGAAGCCGAATATGGAGGAGGTAATGGCACAATTTATGGCCAAGGTGGATGCTAAATTTCAAGATCATGACATTGCTCTAAAGAACAATGAGAATACTATGCGGAGCATTGAAAGGTCACTTGGTCAATTGGCAACATTAATATCTGAAAGGCCTCAAGGATCACTTCCAAGCACCACGGAAAACAACCCGAAAGAGCAAGTGAAGGCCATTACTTTAAGAAGTGGAAGGGAGCTTAATTTAGAAGAGAAAGAGAAAAATTCTTGAAAAGAGGAAATGACAGTGAGAGTCGCATCACCCACCCCTGCTCCGAGAGCAACAGTGAAAAACTTGGAAAATCCTCCCGAGTCTTCTTCTCTTACTTCTCCTTATGTTCCTCCTATACCTTTTCCTCAAAGACTTCAGAAAAATAAGCTAGATAAACAATTTTCTAAGTTCCTTGATATTTTTAAAAAGTTACATATTAACATTCCTTTTGCAGATGCCTTGGAGCAAATGCCTAGCTATGTGAAGTTCATGAAGGAGATTCTATCAAATAAGAGGAAATTAGGAGAGTATGAGACCGTGATGTTAACTGAAGAGTGCACCACCATTTTGCAAAATAAGTTACCACCAAAGCTTAAAGATCCATGGAGTTTTACTATTCCTTGCACCATTGGAAACTCTTATTTTGAAAAAGCTTTGTGTGATTTAGGTGCTAGCATAAATTTGATGCCCTTTTCTATTTTTAGGCAATTGGGGATAGGAGAGGTCAAGACCACTACCGTTTCACTTAATTGGCGGACCGATCCATTAAACGACCAAGAGGCATAGTAGAGGATGTTCTTGTTAAAGTTGACAAGTTTATTTTCCCTGCAGATTTTATTGTTTTAGATATGGAAGAAGATAGAGAAACCCCACTTATTCTTGGTCGACCATTCTTAGCCACGGGAAGAACTCTCATAGATGTGCAACAAGGAAAACTAATACTATGGGTGCAAGATGAACAAGTTACATTCAATGTGTTTGAAGCAATGAAATATCTGTTAACAACCGATACATGCTTCAACATAGATGTGATTGATGAACTTGTGGTAGAAATCTTTGAAGAGAGTTATCCTAAGGAACCACTTGAGGCATGTCTTGTTCAATCCGGCACTTCCAATTCTGAGAATCCCAAGATAAGCAATTGTGCACACTACTTGGAAGCATCTCCACCTTACTTGCCTAAAAGGAAGTCGGAAAACATAACATTGGGCGAAAACACTACTCCACAAAAGCCATCCATTATTGAGGCCCCTTCTTTAGAACTCAAAACTCTTCCTTCTCATCTCAAATATGTTTATTTACATGATTCTTCTTTACCCGTAATAATTTCTTCATCTTTGACAGGTCTTAAAGAAGAGAAGTTACTTCGAGTTTTGAGAGCTCACAAGCAAGCTTTTGGATGGACTATAGCTGACATTAAGGGAATGAGCCCTTCACTTTGTATGCACAAGATTTTAATGGAAGACAATTATAAGCCTACGGTGCAGCCACAAAGGAGACTTAATCCGAACTTGCAAGAAGTTGTAAAAAAGGAAGTGCTCAAATTGTTGGATTCCGAAATTATTTACCCTATTTCTGATAGCTCATGGTTAAGTCCGATGCAAGTAGTACCCAAGAAGGGAGGAGTGACAGTGGTAGAGAATGAAAATAATGAACTCATCCCAACAAGAACGGTCACAGGTTGGAGAGTGTGCATAGACTACCACAAGCTCAATGATGCCACACGAAAAGATCACTTTCCACTTCCTTTCATTGATCAAATGTTGGAACGGCTCGCCGGTCATGCTTATTATTGTTTCCTAGATGGATACTCGGGATACAATCAAATCCAAATTTCACCGGAAGATCAAGAAAAGACCACTATCACTTGCCCGTATGGAACATTTGCCTATCGAAGGATGCCCTTTGGTTTATGCAATGCTCCGGCCACATTTCAACGATGCATGATGGCCATTTTTTCGTATATGGTGGAAAAGTTTATTGAGATTTTTATGGATGATTTTTCTGTCTTTCGTTCTTCATTTGATAATTTTTTAAATAATCTATCTTTAGTTCTACAAAGATGTAAAGAAACTAACCTTGTTCTTAATTGGGAAAATTTTCATTTTATGGTGCAGGAAGGAATTGTACTTGGGCATAAAGTTTCTTCAAAGGGCATTGAGGTAGATCGAGCCAAAGTAGAGGTCATCGAAAAATTACCTCCACCTAGCACGGTCAAGGGCATGAGAAGTTTCTTGGGACATGCGGGGTTTTATTGTCGTTTTATTCAAGATTTTTCTAAGATTGTTAAACCCCTTTGTTCTCTTTTGGTCAAAGATACTCCATTTAACTTTTCCAATGATTGTTTGCAGGCATTTGAACTTTTGAAGAAGAAGTTAAGTTCAGCCCCAATAATATGTGCACCGGATTGGGCACTTCCATTTGAATTGATGTGTGATGCAAGTGATTACGCAATAGGAGCTGTGCTTGGACAAAGGAAGAACAAGATTCTCCATGTTATCTACTATGCAAGTCGTACCTTGATAGATGCCCAATTAAATTATGCTTCTACGGAAAAAGAATTGTTAGCCGTGGTCTTTGCTTTTGATAAATTTAGATCATATTTAATTGGGTCAAAAGTAATTGTTTATACTGATCATTCTGCTCTTAAATACTTGTTAGCTAAAAAGGAAGCTAAACCAAGGTTACTTCGGTGGATTTTACTCCTACAAGAATTTGATTTGGAGATCAAAGACAAAAAGGGAACCGAGAATCAAGTAGCCGATCATCTCTCTAGACTTGAGCACACAACCGAAGAGGGAGCCCCACTTTCTCCAATAAATGAGGTATTCCCGGATGAAGAACTCTTTGTTGTAACTCTAACACAAGTTCCTTGGTATGCAGATTATGTAAACTACTTGGTAAGCAATGTGATCAATCCGGATTTTACATACCAACAAAGGAAGAAATTCTTTTCGGAGGTCAAGCACTACTATTGGGAAGAACCTTTTCTCTACAAGCATTGTAGTGATCAAATGATTAGGAGATGCGTACCTGAGGAAGAGATAGAGTCGATCCTAAGACACTGCCATTCATTAGAGGTTGGTGGGCACCATGGAGTGAACAAAACAGTAGCTAAAGTGCTCCAATCAGGTTTTTATTGGCCCACCATTTTTAAAGATACTGATGCTTTTGTTTCTTCTTGTGATAAATGTCAAAGGAGTGGTAATATTTCCTGGAAAAATGAAATGCCATTAAATAATATACTTGTTGTTGAGCTATTTGATATTTGGGGCATAGATTTCATGGGGCCGTTCCCTCCTTCTTTCTCAAATCAATACATTTTAGTAGCTGTGGATTATGTTTCCAAATGGGTAGAGGCCATGGCCCTCCCTACAAATGATTCCAAAGTTGTGATGAATTTTTTGAGAAAGCAGATATTCACTCGGTTTGGAACTCCAAGAGTAATAATTAGTGATGGGGGAAAACATTTTTGCAACCGGCAATTTGAGGCACTCTTGAGCAAATATGGTGTTACACACAAGGTTGCCACTCCATACCATCCTCAGACTAGTGGACAAGTTGAAATTTCCAACCGAGAGCTGAAACGAATATTAGAGAAAACCGTGAGCAACTCAAGGAAAGATTGGTCCAAAAAGTTAGACAATGCACTATGGGCATACCGGACAGCCTTCAAAACTCCAATTGGTATGTCCCCCTATCGTCTAGTTTTCAAGAAGGCATGTCACTTACCGGTGGAGTTGGACCATAGAGCTTATTGGGCTATCAAGACTCTTAATTTTGACATGGAGGCAGCAGGTGAGAAGAGGATATTACAACTCAATGAGATGGATGAGTTTCGACATGCATCCTATGAGAATGCTCGCATATACAAGGAGAGAACTAAGAGATGGCATGATACACATTCTCAAGAGAAACTTTGAAGTTGGGCAAAGAGTTCTACTTTATAATTCTAGACTTCACCTCTTCCCTGGAAAATTACGATCCCGATGGTCCGGACCATTCACTGTAACAGGAGTTTTCCCGTATGGTGCCATTGAGGTTTCTAACGACTCAAAAGGCACATTCAAAGTTAATGGGCAACGTCTAAAGCCTTACTTCAAAGGAGATTTCAACAAGCAAAAAGTTTCCATTGATTTGATTGATCGGTGATTCAAAGAAGGAAACGTCAAGCTAAAGACTATAAACAAGCGCTTTTTGGGAGGCAACCCAAATTTCTTTCCATTATTTTATTTTATTTTCGTTTATTTTTCTGATTATTCCATTTTTATTTTTTTTTTCATGCTCTTACTTTGCAAATTATTTTTTTTTCTCATAAAAAAAAAGAGGGCAGCTCCGCGCCGTGGTGATAAAAGAGCCTTCCACGACACTCCTTTAAAACACACCAAGGCTCACACACTCGAGAGTCAGCGCTGCAACGCCCAAATGATTGCCTCCAATGTTCCCCAGACCTACCATTGCACTCATGCAACATTTTCAGGGAAGTTTACTTTGATCCTTTCAACTTTTCATATCTTTTGATTCTTCACATTGGGGACAATGTGTTCTTTAAGTTTGGGGGTAGGTGTCATTTATTTTGGAGTATCTATTTATTTTCACCAAAAAAAAAATGAAAAATTTTGAAAATCACAAAAATATTTTGTTTTCCTTTTGTGTTGTTTTTGGGTTGATGATCACAAGCCTATGATATTACCTGATTGAAATTGAGTTGGATTTTTGGAAAATGCTAACATTGTCTTGTTTGTGCTTAATTCTTGTGGTAGCTTGGGTTATTTGAATTCCTTTGAACACTTTTGCACAATACCATGATCAATAAGTTGCTTTGTTGGCTTAGAGTATATTTATGTGAATTAGATATTTTCTAAGATCTCAATGAACTCTAGAACCTATTTGATAATCTCTTGAGGCGAAATCCTAGGCAGCACACCACTAGAGAAATGATCTAGGCCATCTTTGGAACGTTTGAGCTTTTCCAGCCTACCCTAATTATCTATCTCTAGTCACCCATTTGAGCCTTAAACACATTGGCCATTTTTCTTTCATTAACCCACATTTACCACACCTTTTAACCCACAAACACTCATCCTACCTTTCCAAGAAAATTTGTTACTTGCTTAGTCATTGGAGAAGAAAAACAAAATTTGTTAAAGAGTTAAAAGAGCAAGAGCAAGGTTTGTTATTCTAAAAAAAAAAATTCCAAATAATACAACCCGAAGTACAAAAAAAAAAAAACTAAGTTTAGGGGTTGTGGAATTATTAAAAAAAAAACAAAGATAGAGAGAAAAAAAAAGATGAATAAATTGCTCATAAGTTGCTCTAGGAAGTGAATGTAAACTCTGTCTCTCTCCATTGGTGAAGCTTGTATTGAATTTTCTTGCTTTGAATTCCATACCAATTTTTTCTTCTGCCATCACCTTAAGCCGAACATTACAAGCTTTTATTAAGACCTTTTGATCTTTGGTGGTGTATTTGTACTACATTAGTAGAGAGTTGATTTGAAAAATAGGCATATGAAGTTCGAGAATCTCATCCTCATAGAGATCAATCATAATTCAATCGAGTTTGCATAAATTGATCCGAGTTAATAGAGTAGCAAGTTGAGATTGGTTACTCACACGCACACTCAAAGGTTTTCTTGTAAACCTAAGCATGCTCTTGAATTAATCTCAAAACTTGTTAAATGTTTAGCTTGAATCAGTTTCTTTATGCAATCCATGAGGCAATGATTGTGAGAAATCAACTTATTCTGTTTGTTTATTTTTTCTTTTTTCTTTTCTTTTTGCTCGAGGACTAGCAAATCTTAAGTTTGGGGGTGTTTGATGTGTTTAATTTCTATACAAGTTTTGTCATACTTTTACTCTTAATGTTATGCTAGTTTGTATTTAATTTTCTTATTTATTAGAGATTTTATTTATTATATTTATTTTTGCTTAGGAATAAATAAATTGAAAGAGTCATGGAAATTGAAGGAGTCATCAAGAGAATAGGAAACGTTCATTTCTCAAAATCCCTGAAGTACCCTTCGGTATTTTGGGGGATAACTTTTTCTAGACAACTCTAATAAGGGTAATTTCTATATCTACAGAAAGCCAAGAGCAAACCCTAGAACCTTTGTGTTAAATCCTTGGCCGAAAACGAACATCTAGAAGGCGGAAAGGGTGTAGCAAGTAAAAAGTCACAAACCTGCCGAATTCCTAGAATACCCTTCATTATTTGGAGCATAACTTCTTGCAGAAAACTCTAATAAGGGAAAAATTGGTATCCAAGGAAAGAAGAGATAAAAACCTACAACTTTCATATTTAAGGGGAAGCGAAAAATAGACTTCTTCAGAGAGCAAATGGCGCTTCAAGCAGGAGGTCGAAAATCTGCAGAATTGGAGTCCATCAACAATAGAGATTCTTGATCTACATAGAGTTTCCTTCTTAACTCTTTCATATTTTCTTTGTATAATTTCATTATGAATTTCACAATTATTAGGGTTTGTTTTCATTCTATTATGAACTAGTTTCTATTGCTAAGGCTATGATGTAACCTCTCCATGACAATCCCGAATCTTATTTCTATGTGATCATAATTTTATCATTCATTTTGAGTATACATCATTGAGTTTAATGCTTTCAATTATTTGGCCAGTAGTTAAATGATTTGTTGTGCATGTTAATTTCAGAGATGATGCATGTATTTTAGCTTCATATGATGTATGCCATGAATTGAACGAAAGACAAGAATGTGCCAACGTGATTTGTGCGGCTTGTATGTGAAATATTATTAATCTTAATGTGCTCAAATGCTTTTAAATTCGCATAGACATATTACGAGTTATCGTATGTTGAGTAATTCTAATTCTACTTGAGAGAGGGTCTTAGATAAGTTAGAATATTTCGCCATCAATTTGGATGATAATTGATTGATTGTATGGTTAGGATTTGGGATTGGATTGGTTAGGTGAGTCGGATGCCTTAGTGTTTTCTTCTTGAGTGAAATCTTCTTCTTTTCATGTGTTTGGTCAATTCTTCATTTGTTGATTTAATTTAAATTGTTGCTGTTTTTCAAATTCAAAATCCACCACTTTTCTTGATTTTCAAATAACTTAGAATTAGAACAATTTCAATAGTTAATAGATAAATAGTCCTCGTGGGTTCGACATCTTTCTTATCATTATATTACTTGGTACAATTTTGTGCACTTGCAAAATCACACAACAGTATGCCCCGACCCCGGTCAATTCGAAGCACCTCTTATTTTTACCCTTTTACCCATGCTTATTACAAAGCCAAGTGAGGGCAAAGTGGGAAAGTTAAGGGGTTGGAGTTTTTTGCACGGGGGCTTCCCATGGTACTACAATGTCCTTGTGGAATGTATGCCCTGACCATGGTCAATTCGGAGCACCTCTTATTTTTTTCACTTTGAACTTGCTTAGTAGAAAGCATAGTGTGGGCAAAGTGGCAAAGTTAAGAGGATGGAGTTGTTTGCTCGCGGGTTTCCCATGGTACTACAATGACCTTGTGGAATGTATGCCCCGACCCGGTCAATTCGGAGCACCTCTTATTTTTACCACTTTGAACTTGCTTAGTAGAAAGCATAGGTGGGCAAAGTGGCAAAGTTAAGAGGATGGAGTTTTTTGCTCGTGGGCTTCCCATGGTACCACAATGACCTTGTGGAATGCTTGCCCTGAACCCGGTCAATTCGGTACACCCCTTATTTTTACCACTTTTCCCATGCTTAGTAGAAAGCATAGTTTGGGCAAAGTGGCAAAGTTAAGAGGATGGAGTTTTTTGCTCGAGGGCTTCCCCTGGTACTACAATGACCTTGTGGAATGTATGCCCCGACCCCGGTCAATTCGGAGCACCTCTTATTTTTACCCTTTTACCCATGCTTATTACAAAGCCAAGTGAGGGCAAAGTGGGAAAGTTAAGAGATTCGAGTTTTTTGCTCGGGGGCTTCCCATGGTACTACAATGTCCTTGTGGAATGTATGCCCTGACCCCGGTCAATTCGGAGCACCTCTTATTTTTACTACTTTGAACTTGCTTAGTAGAAAGCATAGTGTGGGCAAAGTGGCAAAGTTAAGAGGATGGAGTTTTTTGCTCGTGGGCTTCCTATGGTACTACAATGACCTTGTGGAATGTTTGCCCCGACCCCGGTCAATTCGGAGCACCCCTAATTTTTACCACTTTGACCATGCTTAGTAGAAAGCATAGTTTGGGCAAAGTGGCAAAATTTCTTAGATGGAGTTTTTTGCTCGCGGGCTTACCATGGTACTACAATGACCTTGTGGAATGTTTGCCCCGACCCCGGTTAATTCAGAGCACCCCTTATTTTTACCACTTTGACCATGCTTAGTAGAAAGCATAGTTTGGGCAAAGTGGCAAAGTTAAGAGGATGGAGTTTTTTGCTCGCGGGCTTACCATGGTACTACAATGACCTTGTGGAATGTATTCCCCGACCCCGGTCAATTCGGAGCACCCTTTATTTTTACCACCTTACCCATGCTTATTACAAAACCAAGTGAGGGCAAAGTGGGAAAGTTAAGAGATTCGAGTTTTTTGCTCTCGGGCCTCCCATGGTACTACAATGACCTTGTGGAATGTATGCCCCGACCCGTGTCAATTCGGAGCACCCCTTACTTTTACCACTTTACCCATGCTTAGTAGAAAGCATAGTTTGGGCAAAGTGGAAAAGTTAAGAGGTTTAAGTCTTTTGCTCGCGGGCTTCCCATGGTACTACAATGAACTTGTGGAATGTATGGCCCGACCCCGGTCAATTCGGAGCACCTCCTATTTTTACCCATTTACCCATGCTTATAACGAAGCCAAGTGAGGGCAAAGTGGAAAAGTTAAGAGGTTGGAGTTTTTTGCTCGCGGGCTTCCCATGGTACTACAATGTCCTTGTGGAATGTATGGCCCGACCCCGGTCAATTCGTAGCACCTCTTATTTTTACCACCTTGAACTTGCTTAGTAGAAAGCAAAGTGTGGGCAAAGTGGCAAAGTTAAGAGGATGGAGTTTTTTGCTCACGGGCTTCCCATGGTACTACAATGACCTTGTGGAATGTATGCCCCGACCCTAATCAATTCGGAGCGCCCCTTATTTTTACCACTTTGCTCATACGTAGTAGAAAGCATAGTTTGGGCAAAGTGGGAAAGGTAAAAGAGGTTGGAGTTTTTTGCTCGCCGGCTTCCCATGGTTCTACAATGACCTTGAGGAATGTATGCCCCGACCCCGGTCAATTCGGTGCACCCCTTATTTTTATCACTTTGCCCATGCCTAGTAGAAAGCATAGTTTGGGCAAAGTCGAAAAGTTAAGAGGTTGGAGTCTTTTCCTCGCGGGCTTCCCATGGTACTACAATGACCTTGTGGAATGTATGCCTCGACCCCGGTCAATTCAGAGCACCTCTTATTTTTACCACTTTACCCATGCTTATTACAAAGCCAAGTGAGGGCAAAGTGGGAAAGTTAAGAGGTCGGAGTTTTTTGCTCGCGGGCTTCCCATGGTACTACAATGTCATTGAGGATTGTATGCCCCGACCCCCGGTCAATTCGGTGCACCTCTTATTTTTACCACTTTGAACTTACTTAGTAGAAAGCATAGTGTGGGCAAAGTGGCAAAGTTAAGAGGATGGAGTTTTTTGCTCGCGGGCTTCCCATGGTACCACAATGACCTTGTGGAATGTATGCCCCGACCCCGGTCAATTCGGAGCACCTCTTATTTTTACCCTTTTACCCATGCTTATTACAAAGCCAAGTGAGGGCAAAGTGGGAAAGTTAAGAGATTCGAGTTTTTTGCTCGGGGGCTTCCCATGGTACTACAATGTCCTTGTGGAATGTATGCCCCGACCCAGGTCAATTCAGAGCACCTCTTATTTTTACCACTTTGAACTTGCTTAGTAGAAAGCATAGATATACACTCCACCCTCTGTTCTCTCTCTTGCTAGAGACGACATGAGGTGTGTGCCCTACTCCCTTATGGTGCTGTTTCAAGCAACAGAGGTGGATCTTTTGCGATCGATAGTGAGATTATCTGCTTGCGATGGAGAATTTGCAGGAGATGTGGAGGAATCTGCATTTGAGTAAAGAAGAGGAAGGTGAACTTATTTTAAACGATGATGCTATATCAGAGGCCAGAAAGAAAGGAGAGCGTTGTCTCATTGGGAGGATTTGTTCTGAACGCCATCTTAATAGCAACGTTGTGGAGACTATGACGAGGAAAATATGGAGGTTAAGCAAACCTGCAAAATTTAAAGAGGTCAGTATAAATGTGTTTATTCTCACGTTTGAAACTCATGCTGACAAACACAGAATTCTTGATGGTAGACCGTGGTCCTTTAATGGTAATAGACGAGTTTCAAGGATTTACCCAACCTAGTAAAATGAAGTTCAAATCTGCGTCCTTTTGGGTTCAGTTCCATAATATGCCCTTGGTTGGAATGAATCGGGATTCTGGTTTTCAACTGGGTGCTACACTGGGGGTTGTTGAAGAAGTGGATGTCGAGGATGATGAGATTGGGTGGGGATGTTTTCTGAGAGTTAAGATCAAACTGGATCTTTACAAGCCGTTAGCCCGTGGGAGATTCATTACACTGCAGGGTGAAAAACACTGGATCCCAATTAAATATGAGAAGCTCCCTCGTTTTTGCTACTACTGTGGCCGAATTCTGCATTCCTCAGAGACTTGTCCGAATGAAAACAGGGAGTTACCCACTCAATTTGGCAGTTGGTTACGGACTGATTTTGGAGGTAGAAGACGTCGTGCCTTTGCGGTGGAGAATAAGGAGACTAGCTGTTGGACTGGTCAGGTTGGTGGAAGTTATACTGCGGGAGAGGTTGGTGATACTGGTCAGGTTGGTCTGCTCGGGGTCCTACCGGGGAGCCTCTCGATTCCTAAGTCTTCGGAGCCATGCAATATGCAAAACGAACTGCTTGAGGTGGGTATGAGCTCTGTACTAACTGAGAATCCGGGAGCTGGCGTGCATCCTTGCAAAATTACTGCTGGAGCTCGCTGGGATGGTGAAGCTATAGTGACTACACAACATCAGAGCAGTAGTGAGGGCCTACGTGGGTCAAAGTTAAATGAGAGTAATGATGAAAAGCAAGCGGCTATGATGATTAATGCTTGCAATATTCCTTTCAATCAGCCACCTGTTGATGGGCAAAAAGCAGATGAGGGACAGTTGGGTATGCTCACTGCAACAGACAGTGCGGTGGACCATAGCACTAGACAAAGTTTACATGACTCCACTCAAATTTATCCTGCCCGTAACATCGAGATGCCAGTCCCGACAACTCAAGATTCAAACCCGTTGATAATCCCTGGCCCACTACCGAGAGCTAAATGGAAAAAGCGATCACGTGACCCAGTTAATTCTTCTGTCCCTCCAAGTGTGATTCTGAAAAAGAAATGAAATTGGAATAAAGAGATCGTTGCCCCATTTGATCCAAAATCGGGGAAAAGATGTAAGGTTAACTTGAATGGCTCGGTTGTTGCAATGGATGAGGATACTAGAGTGCTGCGTGATTTTATGAGATCGGCAGAGGCTGTTCAACAGCCCTGCCGGAAGTAATGATTCTCCTAAGTTGGAATTCCCGTGGGCTTGGGAACTTGATGGGAATTAGAGCGCTTTGTGATTTAATCCGAAGAGAAGGTCCCGATATTTTATTTCTTCAAGAAACTCGTTTACAAGCGAATGTTATGGAGAAGTTTAAGTATAGTTTGGGTTTTGATTGTTGTTTGGCAGTGAGTAGTGAAGGTAGGAGTGGGGGTTTAGCTTTGTTTTGAAATAAAAACCTCCAACTTACCATTCTTAATTATTCTAAATATCATATTCATGCTTTGGTTACTAATATTGGGAGTAGTGATCATGATGAAGCTGGTTGGTTTTTGACGGGGGTTTATGGTCATCCTGAGGCGGCACGTCGACAGGAAATATGGGATTTGCTTAGTTCTCTACCAATTAATGCAGGAAAAGGATGGGTGATGATGGGGGATTTTAATGAAATTTTATGTAACAATGAGAAACATGGAGGTAAAGTTCGAGCAGAGAAACAAATGATGGCTTTTTGACAGATGGTAGATGATTGTGAGATGCAAGACTTGGGGTTCAATGGCCATCCATTCACTTGGTGGAATGGGAGGGAAATGCAGCATAGCATTTGTGAACGGCTTGATCGATTCTTCGCTAACATGCCATGGAAGTGGCTGAATCCTATGGCTGAAGTTTACCACTGTATGGCTCCCTACTTTGACCATGTGCCCATAATCCTTAAGCACCAAGGCAATAGCAGGAATTATTGTATTAAGAAGTTATTCAGGTTTGAAGCCATGTGGGTGGATGAACCTGAGTGCAGAAAGGTAATTGAGCAAGCATGGATAGGGTCGTCTAGTACCCGGGACATGACCACCATTATGAAACAAATATAGCTTTGTGGGGAAAAACTTATGGTTTGGAACAAAAATTGTTTTGGCCATGTGAAAAAACATATTGAGAAAGCTAGATTGAGTTTACAATGATTGTTACAAATGGACCCATGCTGTCATATGCGAGATAAGCACAGAGAAGCCAGATCTAAACTACAAAAGTGGTTAGAAAGAGATGAATTGATGTGGCAGCAAAGAGCTAAAATCATGTGGTTACAAGGTGGGGATCAAAACACAAAGTTCTTCCATAGTCGAGCTTCTCAACAATGACAAAAGAACCTTATCAAGGGAGTTAGGGATCCTTCTAGTGCTTGGCAGATTGGAGATAATAGGGATGCTATAATAGTTGAATATTTTGCAACTTTGTTTCAGTCCTCAAATCCACTGGGCCATATAGATTTTATGGAGGACCTTTCAGGGAAAGTTAGTCAAGACATGAATATTTCATTAACTAGAGTTTATACAGCAGAAGAGGTACAGGTGGCACTGTATCAAATGAATCCCATAAAAGCGCTAAGTCCAGATGGTATGGTTCCTCTATTCTATCAAAAATTCTGGGATGTTGTGGGAATGGATGTTACTGAAGCAGTTCTAAAGGCACTCAATTCAAGGTACTTTCTAGTAGAGCTTAATCACACTTTTATTACCTTGATCCCTAAAAAGAAAAAGCCGGAGGCAGTCTCAGATTATAGACCCATCAGTTTATGCAATGTTGTTTACAAGTTAATATCAAAAGTGATTGCAAATTGCCTTAAAGGCATCTTGTCAGAGGTTATTTCACCTACTCAATCAGCCTTTGTTCCTGGTCGACTTATTACTGATAATGTGTTGGTTGCTTATGAGATGGTCCATTACTTGAAGCAAAAGAGGAAAGGCCAAAAAGGATATATGTCATTGAAGCTAGATATGAATAAGGCTTATGATAGAGTTGAGTGGACGTTTCTCGAGATGGTGATGTTAAAGATGGGCTTCAATGTTCACTAGGTAGAGTTGGTGATGCAGTGTGTCCAATCTGTCTCTTTTTCAGTTTTAGTAAATGGTGAACCTAAAGGCCCAATACTTCCCTCACAAGGATTGAGACAAGGGGATCCCATTTCCCCTTATCTTTTTTTGCTATGCACGGAAGGGTTGATATCTCTTTTAAACAAAGCTGAGAGGACAAAGCAAATTGAAGGATTGAGCATATGCAGAGGAGCCCCGAGATTAAACCACATTCTTTTTGCCGATGACAGTGTTCTTTTTTAAAGGGCTAATGTGGTGACTAATTTACATATCTCACATTTACTACAACTCTATGAGCAGGCTTCAGGCCAGAAAGTGAACAAAGAGAAAACATCCATGGTTTTCAGTAAGAATGTGTCTCAAGTTCAACAACAAGAGCTGCTCAGATTCTGGGGGGTTCAAAGTTATCAGCAATATGAGAGATACTTGGGTCTTCCACCTATGGTTGGACGAGAGAAGAAAAAGACATTTCTAGACTTGAAACATAAAGTGTGGACAAAAATACAAGGTTGGAAGGAAAAATTGCTCTCTCAAGGAGGTAAGGAAGCTTTGATTAAAACTGTTGCTCTTTCTATCCCTACCTATACTATGAGCAGCTTCAAATTGCCCTCTACTTTATGCACTGAGTTAGAAAGTATGATAGCTAATTTCTGGTGGGGACAACGGAAAGAAGAGAGAAAAATTCAATGGCTAAGCTGGAGAAAAATGTGTGAGACTAAAGGAGATGGTGGAATGGGTTTCAAAAATTTGCAGACTTTTAATTTGGCACTCATTGCAAAGCAAAGCTGGAGAATCATGACTAAGGAGGTGTCTCTGTTACACAGGCTTTTCAAAGCTAAGTACTTCCCAAAGATTAGCTTCCAAGAAGCCAGATTAGGTGCAAATCCTTCATATGTTTGGCAAGGAATTTGGGAGGCAAAAGAACAATTGTTGAAAGGCTGCCATTGGAGAGTGGGTGATGGTAAGTCCATCAATATTTGGACTGACTATTGGCTGCCTCAGCATAGACTTATTCCAAGGCCTGCAGGAATTGCTTTGGCTCATCAAAGTGATATAGTCAACCGCTTAATCGATAGTGAAACAAGATGGTGGAATGTCGCGAAGATACAAAGGCTAGTTCCAGCACAGCAAGCAGCAAAAATCTTCAAAATCCTGTTAAGTTTCGAACCCGCAGTAGATTGCCTAATTTGGGAACACAGTAAGAGTGGGATGTATTGTGTCAAAAGTGGTTACAGATTCTTCAATTCACTTAAACAAGATGATCAGGTGGGGGAATGCTCAGAAGCTCAAATGCAAAGGCAATTTTGGCCAAAGCTTTGGAAAATGAAGGTGCCACATTAAGTTAAAATATTTGCGTGGCGAGCCTGTCAAAATGGCTTACCTACCTTGCTGAACCTTAAAATTCGAAAAGTTGTTAAGGAGACAACGTGTAAGTGGTGCAATGAGGAGGAAGAAGATATTTCTCACGCTCTGCTAAAATGTAAAACTGTAAGAGAAGTGTGGTATGATCAATTTCCAGATCTCATCACAGATGCTCCTCACATAAATCTGCTTGCTCTTGCAATGCAAGTACAACATGGAGGCAACAATGGAGAATTGGAGAAGTTATTCTTAATAGCATGGGGCATGTGGTTTAGAAGGAATCAGTTATTACATGAAGCTGTGGTAATTAGTGCTATGCAGGCAATGGAGAATGCTTTGGTGTCTCACAAATCCCACATTCTAGCTCTTGACTCTCTTGGAAAGAAGAAAGTTTGTCGATGGGTGCCCCCCAATCAAGGGATCTTAAAGCTAAATGTGGATGGAGCAGTGTTTGCAAACCAACGCAATGCTGGAGTGGGAGTTGTACTAAGGGATGATAAGGGCAAAGTGATTCTCTCAGCTTGCAAGAAGGAACACGAGATTCATGATCCTATCGAAATTGAACCGTTAGCAATTTTGCGCGGATTGCAGATTTGCTTACCTCTTGGAATATCACAACTCATTATTGAGAGCGATTCTTTGCTCATGGTGAATGAAATCCAGAGTGACAAAGTTTCAAGATCTTTTCATGGAAATCTGGTGATGGAGATAAAGAAACTTATGCAGCGATTTCCAAATTGTTTTCTACAGCACAATGGTGGTTTTGGCAATGGTGCAGCCCATGGGATGGCAAAACATGCATAGAATTTTGATGATTTGATAATTTGGTGGTGGTCTTATCCCCATTGTATTGCCCAAATTATTTGGTCTGATTCTATGCTGTAATTTTATTTCTGAGTATTTGAATAAGGTGTTTTAAGTTATAAAAAAAAAAAGCATAGTGTGGGCAAAGTGGCAAAGTTAAGAGGAAGGAGTTTTTTTGCTCGCTGGCTTCCCATGGTACTACAATGACCTCGTGGAATGCATGCCCCGACCCCGGTCAATTCGGAGCACCCCTTATTTTTACCACTTTGACCATACTTAGTAGAAAGCATAGTTTGGGCAAAGTGGCAAAGTTAAGAGGATGGAGTTTTTTGCTTCCGGGCTTCCCATGGTACTACAATGACCTTTTGGAATGTATGCCCCAACCCCCGTTCAATTCGGAGCACCCCTTATTTTTACCACTTTGACCATGCTTAGTAGAAAGCATAGTTTGGGCAAAATGGCAAAGTTAAGAGGATAGAGTTTTTTGGTCGTGGGTTTCCCGTGGTACTACAATGACCTGGTGGAATGTATTCCCCAACCTCGATCAATTTGGAGAACCCCTTATTTTTACCACTTTACCCTTGCTTATTACAAAACCAAGTGAGGGAAACGTGGGAAAGTTAAGAGGTTGGAGTTTTTTGCTCGCGGGCCTCTCATGGTACTACAATGACCTTGTGGAATGTATGCGCCGACCCGGGTCAATTCGGAGCACCCCTTATTTTAACCACTTTGACCATGCTTAGTAGAAAGCATAGTTTGGGCAAAGTGGCAAAGTTAATAGGATGGAATTTTTTGCTCGCGGGCTTCCCATGGTACTACAATGACCTTGTGGAATGTATGCCCTAACCCCGGTCAATTCGGAGCACCCCTTATTTTTACCACTTTACCCATGCTTAATAGAAAACACAGTTTGGGCAAAGTGGGAAAGTTAAGAGGTTGAAGTCTTTTGCTCGCGGGCTTCCCATGGTACTACATTGACCTTGTGGAATGTATGCCTCGTCCCTGGTCAATTCCGAGCACCTCTTATTTTTACCACTGTACCCATGCTTATTACAAAGCCAAGTGAGGGCAAAGTGGGAAAGTTAAGAGGTTGGAGTTTTTTGCTCGCGGCCTTCCCACGGTACTACAATGTCCTTGAGGAATGTATGCCCCGTCCCTCGTCAATTCGGAGCACCTCTTATTTTTACCACTTTGAACATGCTTAGTAGAAAGCTTAGGGTGGGCAAAATCGCAAAGTTAAGAGGATGGAGTTTTTTTCTCGCAGGCTTCCCATGGTACTACAATGACCTTGTGGAATTTATGCCCCGACCCCGGTCAATTCGGAACACCCGTTATTTTTACCACTTTACCCATGCTTATTACAAAACCAAGTAAGGGCAAAGTGGGAAAGTTAAGAAGTTGGAGTTTTTTGCTCGCGGGACTCCCATGGTACTACAATGACCTTGTGGAATGTATGCCCTGACCCGGGTCAATTTGGAGCACCCCTTATTTTTACCACTTTACCCATGCTTAGTAGAAAGCATAGTGTGGGCAAAGTGGGAAAGTTAAGAGGTTGAAGTCTTTTGCTCGCGGGCTTTCCATGGTACTACATTGACCTTGTGGAATGTATGCCCCGACCCCGGTCAATTCCGAGCACCTCTTATTTTAACACTTTACCCATGCTTATTACAAAGCCAAGTGAGGGTAGTGTGGGAAAGTTAAAAGGTTGGAGTTTTTTTCTCGGGGGCTTCCCATCGTACTACAATGTCCTTGTGGAATGTATGCCCCAACGGTCAATTCGGAGCACCTCTTATTTTTACCACTTTGAACTTGTTTAGTAGAAAGCATAGTGTCGGCAAAGTGGCAAAGTTAAGAGGATGGAGTTTTTTTGCTCACGGGCTTCCCATGGTGCTACAATTACCTTGTGGAAAGTACGCCCCGACCCCGGTCAATTCGGAGCACCCCTTACTTTTACCACTATGACCATGCTTAGTAGAAAGCATAGTTTGGGCAAAGTGGCAAAGTTAAGAGGATGGAGTTTTTTGCTCGCGGGCTTCCCATGGTACTACAATGACCTAGTGGAATGTATTCCCCGAGCCCGGTCAATTCGGAGCACCCCTTATTGTTACCACTTTGACCATGCTTAGTAGAAAGCATAGTTTGGGCAAGGTGGCAAAGTTAAGAGGATGGAGTTTTTTGCTTACGGGCTTCCCATGGTACTACAATGACCTTGTGGAATGTATGCCCCAACGACGGTCAATTCGGAGTACCCCTTATTGTTACCACTTTGACCATGCTTAGTAGAAAGCATAGTGTGGGCAAAGTGGGAAAGTTAACAGGATGGAGTTTTTGTCTCGCGGGCTTCCCATGGTACTACAATGACCTAGTGGAATGTATTCCCCGACCCCGGTCAATTCAGAGCACCACTTATGGTTACCACTTTGACCATCTTAGTAGAAAGCATAGTTTGGGCAAGGTGGCAAAGTTAAGAGGATGGAGTTTTTTACTTACGGGCTTCCCATGGTACTACAACGACCTTGTGGAATGTATGCCCCGACCCCGGTCAATTCGGAGCACCCCTTATTTTTACCACTTTGAACTTGCTTAGTAGAAAGCATAGTGTGGGCAAAGTGGCAAAGTTAAGAGGATGGAGTTTTTTTGCTCACGGGCTTCCCATGGTACTACAATGACCTTGTGGAATGTAGGCCCCGACCCCGGTCAATTCGGAGCACCCCTTCTTTTTACCACTTTGACCATGCTTAGTAGAAAGCGTAGTTAGGGAAAAGTGGCAAAGTTAAGAGGATGGAGTTTTTGTCTTGCGGGCTTCCCATGGTAGTACAATGACCTAGTGGAATGTATTTCCCGACCCCGGTCAATTCGGAGCACCACTTATGGTTACCACTTTGACCATACTTAGTAGAAAGCATAATTTGGGCAAGGTGGCAAAGTTAAGAGGATGAAGTTTTTTGCTTACGGGCTTCCCATGGTACTACAATGAGCTTTTGGAATGTATGCCCCGACCCCGTTCAATTCAGAGCACCCCTTATTTTTACCACTTTCACCATGCTTAGTATAAAGCACAGTTTGGGCAAAGTGGGAAAGTTAAGAGAATGGAGTTTTTTGCTCGCGGTCTTCCCATGGTACTACAATGACCTGGTGGAATGTATTCCCCGACCTCGGTCAATTCAGAGCACCCCTTATTTTTACCCCTTTACCCTTGCTTATTACAAAACCAAGTGAGGGCAAAGTGGGAAAGTTATAAGAGGTTGGAGTTTTTTGCTCGCGGGCCTCCCATGTTACTACAATGCCCTTGTGGAATGTATGCCCCGACCCCGGTCAATTCGGAGCACCTCTTATTTTTACCACTTTGAACTTGCTTAGTAGAAAGCATAGTGTGGGCAAAATGGCAAAGTTAAGAGGATGGAGTTTTTTCCACACGGGCTTCCCATCGTACTACAATGACCTTGTGGAATGTATGCCCCGACCCAGGTCAATTCGGTGCACCCCTTATTTTTACCAATTTGCCCATGCCTAGTAGAAAGCATAGTTTGGGCAAAGTGGGAAAGTTAAGAGGTTGGAGACTTTTGCTCGCGGGCTTCCCATGGTACTACAATGTCCTTGTGGAATGTATGCCCCGACCCCGGTCAATTCGGAGCACCTCTTAGTTTTACCCCTTTACCATTACAAAGCCAAGTGAGGGCAAAGTGGGAAAGTTAAAAGGCTGGAGTTTTTTGCTCGGGGGTTTCCCATGGTACTACGATGTCCTTGTGGAATGTATGCCCCGACCCCGGTTAATTCGGAGCACCTCTTAGTTTTACCCCTTTACCCATGCAGAGTACAAAGCCAAGTGAGGGCAAAGTGGGACAGTTAAGAGGTTGGAGTTTTTTGCTAAGGGCCTTCCCATGGTACTACAATGTCCTTGTGGAATGTATGCCCCGACCCCGGTCAATTCGGAGAACCTCTTATTTTTTCCACTTTGAACTTGCTTAATAGAAAGTATAGTGTGGGCTAAGTGGCAAAGTTAAGAGGATGCAGTTTTTTGCTCGCGGGCTTCCCATCGTACTACAATGACCTTTTGGAATGTATTCCCCGATCCCGGTCAATTCGGAGCACCCCTTATTCTTACCACTTTACCCGTGCTTATTATAAAGGCAAGTGAGGGCAAAGTGGGAAACTTAAGAGGTCAGAGTTTTTATGTCGCAGGCTTCCCATAGTAGTACAATGACCTTATGGAATGTATGCCCTGACCCCGGTCAATTCGGAGCACATCTTATTTTTTCCACTTTGAACTTGCTTAGTAGAAAGCATAGTGTGGGCTAAGTGGCAAAGTTAAGAGGATGGAGTTTTTTGCTCGCAGGCTTCCCATCGTAGTTCAATGACCTTTCGGAATGTATGCCCGACCCCGGTCAATTCGGAGGACCTCTGATTTTTACCAGTTTGAACTTGCTTAGTAGAAAGCATAGTGTGGGCAAAGTGGCAAAGTTAAGAGGATGTAGTTTTTTGCTTGTGGGCCTCCCATGGTACTACAATGACCTTGTGGATTGTATGCCCTAACCCCAGTCAATTCGGAGCACCCCTTATTTTTACCACTTTCCCCATGCTTAGTAGAAAGCATAGTATGGGCAAAGTGTGAAAGTTAAGAGGTTGAAGTCTTTTGCTCGCGGGCTTACCATGGTACTACATTGACCTTGTGGAATGTATGCCTCGTCCCCGGTCAATTCCAAGCACCTCTTATTTTTACCACTGTACCCATGCTTATTACAAAGCCAAGTGAGGGTAAAGTGGGAAAGTTAAGAGGTTGGAGTTTTTTACTCGCGGGCTTCCCACGGTACTACAATGTCCTTGAGGAATGTATGCCTCGTCCCTCGTCAATTCGGAGCACCTCTTATTTTTACCACTATGAACATGCTTAGTAGAAAGCTTAGGGTGGGCAAATTCGCAAAGTTAAGAGGATGGAGTTTTTTTCACGCAGGCTTCCCATGGTACTACAATGACCTTGTGGAATTTATGCCCCGACCCCGGTCAATTCGGAACACCCGTTATTTTTACCACTTTACCCATGCTTATTACAAAACCAAGTAAGGGCAAAGTGGGAAAGTTAAGAAGTTGGACTTTTCTGCTCGCGGGACTCCCATGGTACTACAATGACCTTGTGGAATGTATGCCCCTACCCCAGTCAATTCAGAGCACCCCTTATTTTTACCACTTTACCCATGCTTAGTAGAAACCATAGTTTGGGCAAAGTGAGAAAGTTAAGAGGTTGAAGTCTTTTGCTCGCGGGCTTTCCATGGTACTACATTGACCTTGTGGAATGTATGCCCCGACCCCGGTCAATTCCGAGCACCTCTTATTTTAACACTTTACCCATGCTTATTACAAAGCCAAGTGAGGGCAATGTGGGAAAGTTAAAAAGTTGAAGTTTTTTGCTCGGAGGCTTCCCATGGTACTACAACGTCCTTGTGGAGTGTATGCCCCAACGGTCAATTCGGAGCACCTCTTATTTTTACCACTTTGAACTTGCTTAGTGGAAAGCATAGTGTGGGCAAAGTGGCAAAGTTAAGTGGATGGAGTTTTTTTGCTCACGGGCTTCCCATGGTACTACAATGACCTTGTGGAATGTAGACCCCGACCTCGGTCAATTTGGAGCACCCCTTATTTTTACCACTTTGACCATGCTTAGTAGAAAGCATAGTTTGGGCAAAGTGGCAAAGTTAAGAGGATGGAGTTTTTTGCTCGCGGGCTTCCCATGGTACTACAATGACCTAGTGGAATGTATTCCCCAAGCCCAGTCAATTCGGAGCACCCCTTATTGTTACCACTTTGACCATGCTTAGTAGAAAGCATAGTTTGGGCAAGGTGGCAAAGTTAAGAGGATGAAGTTTTTTGCTTACGGGCTTCCCATGGTACTACAATGACCTTGTGGAATGTATGCCCCGACCCCGGTCAATTCGGAGCACCCCTTATTGTTACCACTTTGACCATGCTTAGTAGAAAGCATAGTTTGAGCATGGTGGCAAAGTTAAGAGGATGGTGTTTTTTGCTTACGGGCCTCCCATGGTACTGCAATGACCTTGTGGAATGGATGCCCAGACCCCGGTCAATTCGGAGCTCCTCTTATTTTTACCCCAGTCAATTCAGAGCACCCCTTATTTTTACCACTTTACCCATGCTTAGTAGAAAGCATAGTTTGGGCAAAGTGGGAAAGTTAAGAGGTTGAAGTCTTTTGCTCGCGGGCTTTCCATGGTACTACATTGACCTTGTGGAATGTATGCCCCGACCCCGGTCAATTCCGAGCACCTCTTATTTTAACACTTTACCCATGCTTATTACAAAGCCAAGTGAGGGCAATGTGGGAAAGTTAAAAGGTTGGAGTTTTATGCTCGGAGGCTTCCCATGGTACTACAATGTCCTTGTGGAATGTATGCCCCAACGGTCAATTCGGAGCACCTCTTAATTTTACCACTTTGAACTTGCTTAGTAGAAAGCATAGTGTGGGCAACGTGGCAAAGTTAAGAGGATGGAGTTTTTTTGCTCACCGGCTTCCCATGGAACTACAATGACCTAGTGGAATGTAGGCCCCGACCCCGGTCAATTCGGAGCACCCCTTCTTTTTACCACTTTGACCATGCTTAGTAGAAAGCATAGTTTGGGCAAAGTGGCAAAGTTAAGAGGATGGAGTTTTTGTCTCGCGGGCTTCCCATGGTACTACAATGACCTAGTGGAATGTATTCCCAGACCCCGGTCAATTCGGAGCACCACTTATGGTTACCACTTTGACCATGCTTAGTAGAAAGCATAGTTTGGGCAAGGTGGCAAAGTTAATAGGATGGAGTTTTTTGCTTACAGGCTTCCCATGGTACTACAATGACCTTGTGGAATGTATGCCCCAACCCCGGTCAATTCGGAGCACCCCTTATTTTTACCACTTTGACCATGCTTAGTAGAAAGCATAGTTTGGGCAAAGTGGCAAAGTTAAGAGGATGGATTTTTTTGCTCGCGGGCTTCCCATGGTACTACAATGACCTGGTGGAATGTATTCCCCAACCTCGGTCAATTCGGAGCACCCCTTATTTTTACCACTTTACCCTTGCTTATTACAAAACCAAGTGAGAGCAAAGTGGGAAAGTTAAGAGGTTGGAGTTTTTTGCTCGCTGGCCTCCCATGGTACTACAATATCCTTGTGGAATGTATGCCCCGACCCTGGTCAATTCATAGCACCTCTTATTTTTACCACTTTGAACTTGCTTAGTAGAAAGTATTGTCTGGGCAAAATGGCAAAGTTAAGAGGATGGAGTTTTTTGCTCGCGGGCTTCCAAACGTACTATAATGACCTTGTGGATTGTATGCCCCGACCCCGGTCAATTCGGTGCACCCCTTATTTTTACCACTTTGCCCATGCCTAGTAGAAAGCATAGTTTGGGCAAAGTGGGAAAATTAAGAGGTTGGAGACTTTTGCTCACGGGCTTCCCATGGTACTACAATGTCCTTGTGGAATGTATGCCCCAACCCCGGTCAATTCGGAGCACCTATTAGTTTTACCCCTTTACCCATGCTTATTACAAAGCCAAGTGAGGGCAAAGTGGGAAAGTTAAAAGGCTGGAGTTTTTTGCTCGAGGGTTTCCCATGGTACTACAATGTCCTTGTGGAATGTATGCCCAGACCCCGATCAATTCGGAGCACCTCTTAGTTTTACCCCTTTACCCATGCTGATTACAAAGCCAAGTGAGGGCAAAGTGGGACAGTTAAGCGGTTGGAGTTATTTGCTAAGGGGATTCCCATGGTACTACAATGTCCTTGTGGAATGTATGCCCCGACCCCGGTCAATTCGGAGAACCTCTTATTTTTTCCACTTTGAACTTGCTTAGTAGAAAGTATAGTGTGGGCTAAGTGGCAAAGTTAAGAGGATGGAGTTTTTTGCTCGCAGGCTTCCCATGGTACTACAATGACCTTGTGGAATGTATGCTCCGACCCCGGTCAATTCGGAGCACTTCTTATTTTTACCCATTTACCCATGCTTATTACAAAGCCAAGTGAGGGCAAAGTGGAAAAGTTAAGAGGTTGGAGTTTTTTGCTCGGGGGCTTCCCATGGTACTACAATGTCCTTGTGGAATGTACGCCCCGACCCCGGTTAATTCGAAGCACCTCTTATTTTTACCACTTTGAACTTGCTTAGTAGAAAGCTTAGTGTGGGCAAAATGGCAAAGTTAAGATGATGGAGTTTTTTGCTCGCGGGCTTCCCATGGTACTACAATGACCTTGTGGAATGTATGCCCCGACCCCGGTCAATTCGGAGTAGCCCTTATTTTTACCACTTTACCCATATGCTTATTACAAAACCAATTGAGGGCAAAGTGGAAAAGTTAAGAAGTTGGAGTTTTTTGCTCGCGGGCCTCCCATGGTTCTACAATGACCTTGTGGAATGTATGCCCCGACCCCGGTCAATTCGGAGCACCTCTTATTTTTACCACTTTACCCATTCTTAGTAGAAAGCATAGTTTGGGCAAAGTGAGAAAGTTAAGAGGTTGAAGTCTTTTGCTCGCGGGCTTCCCATGGTACTACATTGACCTTGTGGAATGTATGCCCCGACCCCGGTCAATTCGGAGCACCTCTTATTTTTACCACTTTACCCATACTTATTACAAAGCCAAGTGAGGGCAAAGTGGGAAAGTTAAGAGGTCGGAGTTTTTTGGTCGCGGGCTTCCCATGGTACTACAATGTCCTTGAGGAATGTATGCCCCGACCCCGGTCAATTCGGGGCACCTCTTATTTTTACCACTTTGAACTTGCTTAGTAGAAAGCATAGTGTGGGCAAAGTGGCAAAGTTTAGAGGATGGAGTTTTTTGCTCGCGAGCTTCCCATGGTACTACAATGACCTTGTGGAATGTATGCCCTGACCCCGGTCAATTTGGAGCACCCCTTATTTTTATCACTTTGCCCTAACTTCGTAGAAAGCATAGTTTTGGCAAAGTGGGAAAGTTAAGAGGATGGAGTTTTTTGCTCGAGGGCTTCCCATGGTACTACAATGACCTTGTTGAATGTATGCCCCGACCCTGGTCAATTTGGAGCACTCCTTATTTTTACCACTTTACCCATGCTTATTACAAAACCAAGTGGGGGCAAAGAGGGAAAGTTAAGAGCTTGGAGTTTTTTGCTCGCCGGCTTCCCATGGTACTACAATGAACTTGTGGAATGTATGCCCCAACCCTGGTCTTTAATAATCTATTTGACACACCTTCTAACTTTGAAACACATTCTATTTCATCATTTTCTTCATCTAACATGAGTGTGCACGAAGATCAACCTTGTACTCTACATGAGTACCTTCACCCTACACGCACAGCATCACCATCATGCATTGTATTTTTACCTAATATTCCTCCATTGGATTTCAAGGTATGACACAACTTCTCCTTACTTTTCATGGTCTGGCGAATGAAAATCCATATGTGCATATTAGGGAGTTTGAAGAGGTTGTTGCTACATTTGGTAGTCAACCTAACACTATAGATGTTGTTTGACTTAAGTTATTTCCTTTTTCACTAAAGGATGAGGCGAAGAGTTGGATGTATTCATTAAGATCACGGTCGATCGGGTCATGGGTTGAAATGACCCAAAATTTTTTCTATAAATACTTTCTTCATCATAAGATGAATGCTTTGAAAAGAAAAATCTCAATTTTTACACAAAAAGATAGTGAAACTTTGTATCAAGAATGGGAACGTTTTAAAAAGTTACTTAGTTTGTGTCCCCATCATGGCTATGAAAGTTGGCATCTAGTTACCTATTTTTATGAAAGTCTTACTCCTAGAGAGCGTCAATTTATTGAAATGATGTGCAATGGTGAGTTTTTGCAGAAAGATCCAGATGAAGGCTTGGAGTTCTATATAAAGGGCTGAGAAAGAGAGTTTCAGACATAATTAATTCGAGAGAGTGAGTTTCGGACTCATAGAGCTCACAGTTTGGTTCTTATAGAATTTTGTTGTTATTGTTTAAATGGATAGCTAAGTCCTTAAGTAAAGTTAGGGATGAACTTGCACAATTGAGAGTGTTTTTAATTTATTTTTTTGATTCAAGTGATTGTTCTTTATTATTGCAAACTCCAGTTTATCATTCACTAATTATCAATGGTATTTTCTTATCTCCAAATAATTTAGGAATTGATTCCCTTCATAGATTCAGTTATGCTTTTTCTATAGAATGGTTAAGATTCTTGATTATGTTTGAATTAATTCTTTGCTGCAGTATTGCCAACTGGGTATATTGTCGTCGCTAGGTTTTGTTAATAAAGATGATAATTCACAGAGTTTTAAAAAGTAGTGAAAGATTTATCAAAGAGTTATCTTTCGATTAAAGTGGTTTGTAGTTCTATAAGCTCCAATTGAGGACTTCGGAGATAAATCTCTAATTGTGTAATTTATTGAATCAAAAATAAATAGAAATACCTTATTTGTGCAAGGAATTCCTGATGCTTTGCTATTTGTAATTTGAGTGATCCCTATTTTTATCCTTGTAATTTTAGTTGCTAAAACGCATTAAAATCAATTCTTTCTTATTGATCATTAAATATTTTCCTTTAGTTCTTTTTATTATTTGTTGTGTTTTCTATAATCTGTCTCCCTGAGGAATCGACATCTCAAAGCTGTGCTACAACTACCGCGTTATTCTTTGGGCGTAATCAAATTTTGGCCGTGTGTCGTGGCTCTCGATGGTAGGGACATGCAGTGGAGGTTTCGAGGGACGTGAAATAACTTTCTCTATTTTCACTTCATAAAACAGAGGATGTTTGCTGCCGGTTTTCACGTGGAGGTGCATGGAGGCTGGAGGGACATGCATGACTGTTGTGCCGCTGGAAACCGTGTATGGCAATGGTGCAGTGCGCAGGAAGGCAATCCAAGCACCACTCCACGAACGCAGCACTTCCATTCATGGCCACGGCTAGCACTTCCAAGCTCAACCCAAGTACCTCCATGAAGCTGCAAGCCACGTCTGCCCAGCCACCTCTCGAGCTCTCTCATTTCCATTATACCCAAAAAAAAGAGTGAAAATGAAGGTGAGTAGAGAAAAAAAAGTAATAGAAAGAAGAGAGAAAGTTGGATGTCTTCGATGGAAAAGTCGGCCATTTTGTTTGGGTTTGAAGACAAGGGACCTGGGACGCACTAAGGCACGGAACAAACAAAGTGGATGCCGAAAGGAATGAAAAGAAGAGAGAAAGAAATAAAAACTAACATGCATGCGGGATGCCAAAAGAAGAAACACATGGGCCAACAAAGAAGAAGACACGGCTGGGCAGATGAAATAAACAAATAAAGAAGTTCAGTGTTCGGCGGAAGATGTAGAAGAAAAGAAAACAATAAATAACCCGGGAGAGCATGCATGCAAGGACCCATTTGGTCAAAGAATAAATAAAAGAATTACTTTTGCTTGCTTTCCTTAATAGACGGTGAAAGAAAAGAATAAAAGAAAGACACAGACTAATGGCCAACGAAGACGCGGGAAGCATGGAGTGGTTGAGCTTGGAAGTGCTAGCTGGGCTTTTGGCCGTGAATGGAAATGGCGTTCGTGGCGTGGTGCTGTCGGGGCTGTGCATGGGAGCTTCGAACGTTGGCTTGCGGTGCACTGCATGATGGAGACGACATGCACTGGAGGAGGCTGGGCACGGTTGGGCTCACGGCTGAGGAGATAGAGCATGGTGGATGGTGTACATGCATGCATGGAGTTGTGAGGTTGAAGATGACGAAAACGACAGGTCGTTTTTGTCTATAGACAAAACAACAAGTCGTTTAGCAGACGAAAGTTTTCATTCGACAGACAAACGACAAGTTGTTTTTGTCTATGGACTAAACTACAAGTCATTTAGCAGATAGCCGAATTTATTCCAATTAGAAACAATATGTCATTTTGGTTTGTCAACCAAACTACATGTCGTTTAGCCGGTGCTAAAAAATAAAAATAAAATAAAAAGTTAAATAAAATAAGACATGCAGAATAAATTATAATAATTAAATAAACAAAAATAAAACTAGAAAAGAAAATAAATAAATAATTAAAGATAAAATAAAACTAGACTAAAATATTAAAAGTGTGTTGTGCATGTGAAGAAAAAATATCAAATTAAATCACAAGTATTAAAATCAAGCATAAATTATGCTATTAATCAATTTAAATTACAACTTGGATTTATGTCTCTTAATAATTTTTTCATCTAAAATTAATAATAAAATAGTAAAACAATTAAAAATATATTGATTTTAACTGTATAAAATATGCAATAATGCAACTCAATCAAGTCATACATACCATAAGGTCATGGTATTACCATGGGAAGCCCGCGATTGAAAAACTCAAATGTCAAAACTTTGCCACTTTGCACTCAATTTGTTCTCTATTATGTGAGGGAAAACTGGTAAAAATATGAGTGCTCCAATTGGCCTGGGGATGGGGCATACTGTAACACCCCGCCTAAAAAGGCCCAATTAGGAGTTGAGCTATTAGAATAAGAATAAGTTTGGACATTTGAGTTGGCAAGAGGACCGTATACTTTGGGTTTAGAAGAATTATTAGGAGATTCTAGTACAATATTGATTTTTGAGGAAAATAAAATTCTTAAGAGGTTGATTACAGAATTTTTAGTGATTTATTAATAAGAAGCCAAGAGGCTCATAAGGAAATGACACATGGCACATTGGATGGTTGCCACAACAATGGACTAAGTAATTTGGGTAAAATTCGTGATGGACTTAGGAAGACCCAAGAGATTGGTTTATTAAGAGCTAAGCTTTTTAGGTATAAAGGGTTAGAGAGACACTAAGACATTAGGCCCAATTTGATGGACATAAGACTTTAGGCCCCTAATGCACTAAGGATGCAATGGGCGAAAGTTAATATGTTAAAAAGACCATAGGCCCAACTTGAGAGATATAAAGTTTTAGACCTTTCTTAAAGGATTCTAGAAAATAGGCTCAATTAAAAGGACATAAGGCTATTGAGCCTAACTTAGTAAGAACGGAGGTATTAGGCCTTAATTATGGGTTAATTACTTACATTAAGGTTGATAGTGGGATTAGCGTTAATCATGGTACTTAGTATTAATGAGTTAAGGATTAGAGAGGCAAACCTATTAGTAATTTTGGTGAGACTTTTTAGGACTTTCGAGCATTCATGGTCCAAGTCCAAGAAAATTTTGAACCATGCCTTTAGGAGTTCAAGACTAGTTATGACCCAACTATAAGGAAGGCATAAGGCCTTTGGGCCAAACTTTGTGACACCCTGATTTTTACGTGCTTTTTATTGAAGGGATTTTTAATTAAATATTTAATTTTGAGCCTTTTAATTTAAATTAACGTGTTTACACCAGATTATTTTACGATTATTAAATCGGGAATTATTTTAATGTGCTTTCATAATTTTAATTAGTATTCTGCAATTTAATTGCTTTTTATTTTAAAGAATGTTATTGTTGGAGTTTAATATATTACTTTAACTAGTTTTGAGTTTAAATTGATTTATTTAATTTACTGTTTTAAAAATAGTTATTTTGAGGATCAGTTGTGACTCAAAAGTTGTAAGGATTGGACCTCATTTCTTTTCCCTATCTTTTCTTTTCTTCTTCTTTTTCCTTTCTTTCTTTTCTTCCTCCTTATTTCCCCTCTCTCCCGCCCGACGTCTCTCTCTCCTCTCCCCCACGCCGTTCGGCCTTCACCTCCAGCCCACTGTCGCCGGCCGTCTGTGGCCCTCATCGTTGGCACCAGTCGACTCCCCAGCCGCCGGCTACCCAACCCCTCCAATTTCAACCCCTACCTCACCAGCGTTAGCCTCCATGAGCAGTTCGAAGCCGTGGCCTTTCTCCTCCCATTCCACTGCCGTCCGGCCACCATTGGCCGCCATCTTTTCACCACTCCTTCACCGGCCTCTTGTTGTCCTAACCCACCCAATTTCGGTTTCGATCCATCGTCGGAGCCACCTCCATGAGCTCAACTTCGTTTTGGCCTTCCACCTCCATTTCGGCCGCCACCCACGGCCAACCGTCGCTCCCACTAGCTTCACCAACTTCCATAGGCCCTACCATACCGTTCCTTAGCTTTCGTTCGACCCCATTTGAATTTGGGTTTTCTGTGTATTTCGGCCACAGTATTTTTACACTGTTATGTTGCCTTCCAGCTGCCTTTTGCACCTCCGTGATCCTCTTAAAATTACCATATAGCGCTGTAAGTATTTTTCCAAACAAACTTTGAGATTTAAATATATTTTTGCACTAACATATTTCACTGTGTTTTGGTTGGTTATTCCAGACTGAGTCCGAAGAGGTCGGGGGTGGATGGATTGAGGACAGAGTATTTCTGTGATTGGTTATGTTGTGATTTGGTTGGTTGTTGGATATTGTTGTTGTCGGTTTGGTACATTGCATATGCATGCATGTTCATGTTTTTAAATTGAAAACTAAGTTTTCGTATAATTACATTTATGATCATGTGGATATTTTGAAAACTGGGTTTTCATGTGTGGAACAGATTTTTGGGTGCGTGTGTATAACGACCCCAAGCCGAGATGGGGAATTATCTCGGTGGAGCTCTTTTGGTCACTCGGGAGCGGAATATACTGAGTGACGTCCCCTGAGTTGTCGCCGGGAGACAACGGGATTGGACAAGTTACGTGCCGACTCCGTGGCCCTTTTGCTGGCTGGAGCTAGAGGATGCCTGGCTACGAACGCACTAGGTGCGGAACTGGGCATTGCTCGTTACGCAGCCAGGACGTGCGGATGGTCCATAAGGGAGACCATGGTACATATGAGTTAATGGAAAAATGGAAAAATGCATGTTTTCTAAGAAAATAGCGTGTGTTGGATATGTTTTGTGTGAGTCATTTTCTGGAAAAACGATGGATATTTGCTTTGGGCCATTTTCTGGGAAAAATGGTGGAAATGTTTTGATGGAAATATTTTGGGCCAAATGGGATTTTTGGCGTGTTGGATTTCAGGCATATTGCATCATATGCATTCATGGTTGGTTGCATTAAATGTGTTTTTATCTCAAAATTGGTTGGGTTGTAACTTACCTGTGGTACCATTTAATGGTACTGCAGATTCTGTTGATGATGCAGATGCCGAGCCTAAAGATTTGGCTCCGCCGAAGGAGTAATCTGGGATCACTCGTGTTATGTTTATATTTTCAGCCTTGTATTATTTTATGGGACTTTGGCTTTTGTTTTAAGAGGTTTGTATTTGGGATATTTGTATTAAACTAAAATTCTGGTACTAGTGACTTATTTATTATTATCCGCTGCGTATTTATTGTGCACTGTTTATTTATTGCACACACTTGGCACTTATCGTTGGGATACGTGATCGTGTTGTCATCATCCTGACGTCACGATTCCCGAGGCTTTTTGTACGTGGGAGTCGGGGCGTCACAAACTTGGTATAGAATGGACCCATGGCCCAATTAGGCTAAGTCAAATCTTTTCAAGCCCAATTTAGTGGATCTTGTGGTTTCCTTTTAACCCTACAAATATGTAAAATGAGGCCCTCTCATTCAAGTTCAAGAGCCCTTAAACCATGAGCCCATACATTTGGCCCTTTTAAGCCCACATGACCCAAAACCATGTTTGGGCTCATTTCACCATTCAAGACCAAAGGCCCAATACACCGTACCATTAGTTTTCTTAAACCCAAATCACACTCAAAGTATCCAAATTAAGTTTTGAAAATTGACTAAGGCCATGAACTATCATACTTGAGGTTAGTGCACTTTAAGCCATACTTTGAAGCTTAATCATGCTTAATATTTTCTTAAACTTTTTAATTCAAATTTTCTTGAATTAATACTCCCTTAAACCTTGATTAAGACCCTATTAATTACCTAGCTAAACCAACCCACATGTCATTATGGAAAATTTCATAACAAGCCCAAACCATGCTTCAATCGGTTTGGTGCATTGCCCTTTGTAATGCTTGAACTGTTTTGTCCTTGGGCCCAACATTTTTATGGTTTTTCCTCAAAATTAATATGGTCCTTAAATATCTCATGAAACCCTCCCAAAGTCAGTTTGAGCCTTGGACGAAATTACTTGCACAAACCAATTCCTTGAACCAAACCAGGTGCACCTTGTTTTAGTTTGTGTTCTAACCGATTGAGTCAAGTTTGAACCAACCTCCTACCATGGTTTGCACCACCACCCCATGCCACCTCTTTCTCCACCCAATAAACAAGAAGTCCCATGACCATCATGAAGGATTTTGACTCATTTTTGCTGCCCAAAAACATCCAAAACCAAACTGATTTTCTGCCACCACAAAACCACCTCCATCCACCTGTTTTTAAGGGTAGTTTGATGGTTTTTCTGCCACCCAAATGATGCCCCACGATCAGACCTGCCTTCTAAGGTCAATGTAGCAACTTTAGAGAGGAAATCATGGTGGTTTTAGGCCACTATTCCTCCTGCACAAGCTGACCTAAGCTCATGCAAGAAAATCTGGAAATTTTCCAGATTTGAGCACCTCCCACTTCACCCAATCACCAAGCACCCAAGCCAACACCCCTCACCCCTTAGCCTCCTATAAATACTTCCCTTCCCTTCTCATTTCACTCACACCACAGCTCCAAGCATCCTCTTGAGCCTTGAGAGCATTTCCCCTCTTAGAGATCAAAAGAGTGCAAACCAAGTGAGTTTTGGTGAGTTCTTGAGTGTTCTTGTGAAAGGCAGTCTAGAGTGCTTGGAAGGCCACAAAATTTGTAAGTTTTCTTCCTTTTGATTTTAGCTAGCATTTCAAGCTTTGTTTTCAAGTGTTGGTACGAAATTGGATTGCGTTTTGAGAAGGTTATGATGCTTAATACAAAACCGGGTCAATTAAATGAAGGTTTGAATGATTGAATGTTTTAAAATAGAAATTTAGCTATGGCATGTACTAAGCATGATTTTATATGATCTATTATTATCCTAACATGATTATGGAAGGTTAAATTTGTGGTTAGAAGCATGCCATGATAGATTTTAAATATATCTTGTTTTGATCTTCAAGCATGGGTCGGTTTTAAGCATATTGGTGATTAAGGATTTCTTAACTTTGATTAAGTGTTGGGATGAACTTTATTACTCAATAATTAGGCTTAATAATGTCCCTAAAGATTTTAGTGATCATTAGTGGTTAAAGAAAATCCCATATGCATGCATTCATATGGATCAATAGTTGAAAATATATATAGGCATCAACTAGGATGCATGCCACTGGTTGGGACTAATTGGACAAGTTCCACTTGAATTTTGAAAATCCAAGGGCATATATGGTTTTAGAATGCCAAAAATATGTAGTCCATAAAATTTGGTTAAATTTGGAATTTGTTTGCGATTAGTGAAAATTTAGGGCTTAGATGGCAATTTTTGAAAGTTTAGGGATATTTTGTAAATATTCAATTTTTGGAGCCTTTGATTTTCAACCTATCCATAAGACTATTAACCCTAACTTAGTATACACATAATTTACGCAGCTACGACGCTAATTTCAAATTCCCTAGAAGTTTGTAAGTTGGCCCCTAACTTACACTTTGATAGATTATTTATGAATTATTGATAAATGCTCATTTTATACTTCAATTATCATTTTTAGTACAAATTATCATTTTATATGATACATTGAGTTCATACCTACATGACATGTGAAATTGTTATCATTTTTGCATATTACATTTAAAAATGTCATTTTTGCATGAAATTTACTACATACGCACATGTCATGAAAAACATTTTCCAAAACATAGCAGGAAAATCATTTTGTCATGACCCCAAAGGCTAGGATGGGGAATTATCCTAGTGGAACTCCTCCATTCACTCTGGAGTGTTTAATAATGGAGTGGTAACCCCTAGGTTGACGAAAAACAGTCAACAGGCTTCGAATAGATTCTTTTTGAAGAACACCGGAGCGAAGTCAACATGTTATGACACCTAACACTGGTGGGTGTATACATTATGAATTTTATGATGTTATGTTATATTTACCAATGCATTGAGAACAAGTCTATAGATAACGTAGTTTCAACGTGAGTTGTACTGCGGTCACCGGCAGCTACTCACAGTGCATATAGGGAACTGTGATATTACCACACGTTATGTTATTAATTAAGATAATGATGGAAGTCTATGATGATGAAATTTTTATGAAGAAGTTATGTTTTCTCAAAAAGGGTGACGAAATTACATACTGAGAGAAAACTCGTGTCTCCATATTTTTTAAAAGATGTTAAAGAATCTGGATGGGAGACATACATACTGATTTTCTACATCTCATGCATTGCATATTTATCATTTGTCATGATTGATTTATCTTTGTGCTAGTTAGTTGTTTAACTTATTGAGATTTCGAGTAAATCTCACCCTTTTATGGGATCACTATCATTCCACTCGTAATGATAGAAGTTGTATCAAGAATCAACCAGGAAGAGATTAATGGAGCACTGGATTTGCATGTTTGAGGATGAGCCATATTTTGTGAAGAAGCTGGATTTAATGTTGATGTTTATAGCCTGAGTCTTTCATGCTTTAGATCTCATAAAGAGGATGATATGACTTTGTATACAAGTCTATGCTACATTGGTATTTTGAACACGATAATTTTCTAATGAAGTTGGGATGTTTTTAGTTATTTTGGCATATCTTACATTTTAATCTTTTATTTCCGCTGCGATTATTGCAAACTGCTAGTTGCATACTAGGATACATTGCATATTAACTATCATGAACGGGGGTATGTAACCTTGTATTGCATGTCCCAACGCTCTAAGTCTCCGTTCCATCCCAAGTGGGGATTGTGGGCGTCACACATACATACCATAAGGTCATGGTATTACCATTGGAAGCCCTCGATTGAAAAACCCCAACCTCATAATTTAGCAACTTTGCACTTAATTGGTTCTCAACTAAGCAAGGGCAAACTGGTAAAAATAAGAGGTGCTCCGATTGGCCCGAGAATAGGGCAAACATACCATAAGGTCCTGGTACTACCATGGGAAGCCCATGATTGAAAAACTCCAACCTCATAACTTTGTCACTTTGCACTCAATTGGTACTATACTAAGCAAGGGCAAAGTGGTAAAAATAAGAGGTGCTCCAAACATCATTAGATTCTTCTAGATAATCACAATCAATATAACACGGGCGCGTGGGGTGATTTTAGGTGATTTTTCTTTGTTCTGGTTTCGCTAGGGCTTTCAAAGGGGAGACAGCTACAGCCGGGGGCTCTAGGGGCCGGTCTGACGGTGGCGGATAGAAGTCATTCCTTTGCGAACTAGTGTCGATCACGCTTCAGCCCGTCCCTGAGGTTATGGTCCTATTTCAGCCTCCAAAAGTTCTTGATGGGGAGGTTTTTGTGCAGTTTTCTAGAGAAGAAATAGAGAAATCAGCGGTTCCTTTTTGGTTTGCTATGGTGATGAAGTTTCTGAGGCAAAGGCCTTCATTAGATCAGATCTAAGTGTTTATTAATGGGGAGATGGGGTTTTTCGTCTCAATCGGTTGTTTTAGCAATGAGGAAGCCAAGAAACGTGTTTGTCAAGTTCTCTTTGGAGGATGATTTTCTCAAGGCTATGTCCCATGAAAGTAGTGATATCGATGGAGTTAGTTATCGAAATTTTCAATGGACAGTGGATTTCTCAGAAGACATCAAACCTGTTATGGCTCCTGTTTGGATTCATTTGTTGGGGCTTGCTTCGAATTTCTATCAAGAGTCATACCTGCGCAACATTACAGCACTGTGGGTTTTGTACTTCGGAGAGACAATGCGACTAAATGTGTGATACGCACAAACAGGGCTAGATTTTGTGTTTTGATGGATGTATCTCAGAAGCCTATGTCTCATGTATGGATTGGAACGCCTTGACAGCCATCCAGTGTACGCTAGGAAATTGTCTATGAAATGCTCCCTGCTTTTTGTTCCAAATGTAATGCTCAAGGACATAATATTGGCACCTGTAAGACGTTGGCGAAGGATAAAAGGAAAAAGAAAGAACCAAGTCAAGTGTGGAGGCCGCTAAAGTTAACCAGAGATTTTGGTGGTCTCGGACACAAGGAAAATCTCGAATTCAATTGTATCAAATGCTGTAGCGGTGGTGCCAATGAATGGTGGTCAGGGGACTGGGTCCTCTGCTTCTGTTGTCCCGGTGGGTGCTGTTTTGTCTGACACGGACTTTCCTCTTGAGGTTAGTAATAATGGGGCTATTAAGGAAAATTCTTTAGAGGTTGGTGATAAATTGGGTGATCCTTGCGGGGATAGAGTGTTGGTTGGAGATGATGATTTGTTGCTAAAGGATAATTTTGATGCGGTGAAGTTGAATGTTGGTCCGAAACATGCAGAGAATGATCTGATGGGCACTGTTTTGACTATCACGGATACTTTGCTGGAGGTTAGTGATAATGTAGCTATTAAAGAGAAATCTCATGAGGCTAGTGATAGTACTGGAATTTCTAGCGGGGATGGTACGTTGGTTATTGAAGAGGATAGTGGTCATTATAGTACAAAAGGCCTCTCGGTTGGTGCTGTAGTGGAGAATCTGGATACTAACTTTAAGGAGTTGGCTAAGGCGCATTTTGTTTTGAGGATGGAGAAGTCTTTGGTCAGGCATGAGATGGGGAGATTAGGGTCAGTTTTAGACTCTGAGGACGTGGGTGACTTACCTCATATTGCTAAAGAAAAGGATGGAGTGCTGGATATTGAAATTTTGAAATCGAAAGTGCGAACTAGTATGAATTTACACAGCTCCACAAAGGCTCCAAGCTGGCCTGCAAGGTTTGATATATGTTAGATAACTTTATGTATTGGAATTGTCGAGGTCTCGATTCCTTGAAGGCACGGTTAAGTGCTATGCTGAAATTACTAATTGTGGCGGAGCCTTTTCATCAAGATAGTGAGCTTGTTCATTGGCAAGGTATTTTAAAGTTTGATGCCTCGTATTCTAACAGTGGTTCTGGGGGTGAGTTGTGGGTTTTCTGGCATGATGACGTCCAAGTTAATATTAATGAGGAGTCGAATCAGCTTGTTACAGTTATGATTAATTCTATGTTGATTGTTTCTGCTGTTTATGCAAAATGTACATATCTGGAGAGAAGGCATGTTTGGGTTGGTCTTCTTCCGTTTAGAGTTTTACAGATGCCATGGATGATTATTGGCGATTTTACCACTATTCACCATGATGGGGAAAGAAGAGGTGGGTGTTCGAGAGCCAAGGGCAATGGAAGATTTTTCCTCTTTTATCCATAATGGTGGTTTGATCGAAGTTCCTTTTTCTAGAAATAAATTGTCTTGGTGTAATGGGCATGGTGGATTGGCTCGAAGCTGGGCTCAGTTGGATAGGGCTTTATGCAACACATGGCTATTAGATATTTGTCCATTGGTGTAGATGAAGTAACTATCTCAGAGATCGTCAAACCATGCTCCTATGTATCTTCTGTTGGTGAATTCAAATACGAGGTATGGCCCAAGCATTTTCAGATTCCAACAGATATGGACTTTGCATGAAGGTTTCTGGGAGTTTGTTTCTAACATATGGAATGAGGAGGTGGGAGGAGCTGGTTTGTGGAAGCTAGCAGCTAAGATGAAAAAAGTGAAAAGTGCTCTCAAAAGCTGGAATCTTGAGGTTTTCGGTTGGACTCCAATGGAATTAAAACGTCTAGAGGAGAAAATTGAAAAAGGGGAGGCACAATTGCAAGAGGCTTACTCCCAAGAAGTAGAAACGGAGATGCTTGCTACACAGGTGGAATTAAATTCTTGGCTGAAGAAAGAGGAAGTCCGAATTGCACCAAAAAGTAAAAATACATGGATAGAACATGGGGAGGTGAATGCTTCTTTTTTTTGCAGCTTTGCAAACTAGGAATAAGAGCATAATTACATCCATGCAATTGCCGGATGGAAGAATGTTGTCTACGCTGAAAGAGATTCATAATGAAGCGGTTTTACACTTTGCTGATTTTTTGAGTTGCAGGCCAATGGCTTCGATGCTTAATTTATTTGATGATATTAAGGAAGAGGTGAGGGCATCTGAGAATTTGAATATTTGTCAGGGCCCAACGGAGCAAGAAATTAAAGATGCCTTGTTTGATATTCCGATTAATAGCAGTCCAGGACCAGATGAATTTAATTCTGGGTTCTTTTGGCATTGTTGGTAGTTCATTAAGACAGACTTGGTCAAGGCTATTTGGGAATTCTTTGCAAGTACCTTGTTACCGAGATACCATGCGGCATCTTTTATTGTTTTGATTCCAAAAGTGACGAATCCATGCTCATTTGACAAATTTAGGCCAATTAGCCTATGCTCGGTTGTTTATAAAATATGTTCAAAGTTGATTGTGACTAGATTGTCTACTGTTTTGAGTCGCCTGATTTCTGAAGAGCAAGGAGCATTTTTACCAAGAAGAAGTATTTTTTAGAACATAAGCCTTACACAGGAATTGGTTTAGGACATAAATAAACCAATTAGGGGGGGTAATATCATGATGAAAATTGATATGGCCAAGGTTTATGCTACTATTGATTGGGAGCTTTTGTTAGGAGTCCTGAAAGCCTTTGGTTTTTCTTTGGAGGTATGCAACCTTATCTCTAATTGTGTATCTTTGTCATGGTTCTCTGTGGTTATGAATGACACTTCTAAAGGTTTTTTTAAGGGTGGAAGGGGTCTCCGTCAAGGGGATCCTTTATCCCCTTATTTATTTATTTTGGTGGAGGAGGTCTTCTCGAGGCTTCTATGTAATAAATTCAAGTTTGAGCTTATTGGCTATTATTCGTAGCCTCGTAATGGACCGTTAATCTCTCATTTGCTTTATGCAGATGATATGGTTATTTTCCCTAATGGTAGGAAGAAAGATGTGGAGAGGATTTTAGAAGTTCTGGATCTCTATGCCTAGTGGTCTAGTCAAGTGGTCAATGCTTCCAAGTCATCTATTTTCTTCTCAAACTGTATATCAAAATCAAGATGCCAGGAGTTGCTTAGAGTTTCAGGCTTCTCGATGGGACACTTTCCAGTGAGGTACTTGGGGGTTCCTATCTTCCCAGGTAGGCTGAAGTCGTGTTATTTTGATGATTTGGTGCTTATAATTTCTAAAAAGATTGAAGGATGGAAGATGAGGTATCTTTCCTCTAGTGCCAGATTGCTTTTACTTAAGCATGTTCTTTCAAATTTGCCAGTGCATTTATTATCTGTATTACCAGTGCCCAAGCAAATTTTTAGTAAAATTAACAGTTTATTTAGCACTTTTTTCTGGGGTCCATCTAAATGAAGGTCAAAGAGGAAATGGGTATGTTGGGAGTCAGTTTGTAAGCCCTTGGATGAAGGAGGTGTGGGGCTGAGAAATATTGTAGATGTTTATAGATCCCTTCATTTCAAATTTGCCTCGAAGTTTCTCTCGGAGGATACTTTATGGTGTCGTTTTTTTAAAGCCAAGTATGTGAAGAATCAACATATCTCTCTTGTTGATTCTCCTAAAGGCTCTAGATTTTGGAAGATGCTTATTAAGTCGGTTCCTTTTGTTGTTGAGAAATCTGTTTTGCATGTGAAAGAAGGGAACTTATCCTTTTGGCATGATAAGTGGTTGGGCTTAGGTCCTATATGTCAAGATTTACAGATTTCTGATTCTCCTCTTTTAAAAATAAAGGACTGTATGATTGAGAATAATTGGGATGTGGATTTGATTGCTCAGCTAGTGGGTCAGGAGGTTGCTGATGATATTTTATCTCGTATTGGTGGAACTAAACCAGGGAAGGATATGTTAATATAGCTAGGTAGTAGGGATGGGAGATTTTCAACAGCAAGTGCCTGGGATTGTATTCGTATTTCAGTTCCTAAGCTTCAATGGACGAACTGGATTTGGCACTCAGCTTTGCCAAAGAAATTCTCAATTGTTCTATGGAAGGCTATTACCAATAGCTTGAGTGTGGATGAGCGGATTAGGCGCATTGGAATCCTAAAAGTCTCTAAATGTGAATGCTATCCTCAGGGCTGTTTTGAAGACCCGAATCATGTTCTATATAGTGGAAAGGTTGCTACTAGACTTTGGCAAATGTGCTCTAGTTTCTTGGGAGCTCCCTATGTGATGAATCGATCTTGGTTGGCAACCGTTGAAGCTTGGTTTCGAAGAACAAAAAAGTCTTCAAAGGTTGGTAATTTGATTGGTGTGGTTCCATGTATTTAATATGGAATCTTTGGATGTGGAGGTGTTTGGCACATATGGAAGGGCACAAGAATTTTTTTAATGTTTTGTGGAGGAAGGTTAAATACTGGCTCCATTGGGTTGGTTTGAGGCTTAGGTAGTGAGGAAATTTGCATCAACGTAACCAAGCAATTTTAGAGGATTTAAATTTGCTGACTGTAATTCATTCGAAAAGAAATTTTATTTCAGTATCTTGGGAGAAGCTGGAGTTAGGTTGGTTCAAATTAAATATGGATGGTAGTAGCTTGGAGAATCTAGGAGAATCGGGTGCTGGGGGGCTGCTTCGTAATCATGAGGGAAATTTTGTCTTTGCCTATTTTGAATATATTGGCCTTGGCTCAAATAATAAAGCTAAGTTGTTGGGGGTTCTAATTGGATTGGACAAATGCAAGGCTATGGGATTGGTGAATATTGTTGTTGAATTAGACTCGTCTTTGGTTGTGAATTGGCTAGAGAAAGGCAGATGTCAGGTTTGGTACCTGGAGGATTTTTTGGGGGAGATACTCTTGCTTATCAGAGGCCTTAATATTCTGTTTAAACATGTGTTTAGAGAGGGAAATAAAGTTGTGGACTGGCTTGCTAAAGTTGGTAGTACTGGGATTACACAGGAGTATACGTCAGCTAACATCCCAAGGGAACTCAAAGGGATTTTATGCTTGGATAAATGTGGATTGCCATGCTTAAGAAGGAGGAAATTGTGGTCACCTGGATTGGAGGCATTTACATAAAAGGCAGGGTTCCATTTTGGAGGCGGTAAGCGTATTTAGTTTACGTTTATGTTGGAGTCATCTGGATTTTTTACGTTTACATTGGAGTGAGCAGCATCTACGATTTTCGTTTTGGCTTGGTCATTCATTATTCTTTGTATAATAATTGTCCTGGTTGACTAGTGTTGGGTTTCGGTTTTCCTTTAAGTTTTGGTCATTGACACATGGGATGGTTTTCTTTGCATATATGTAAATCTTGTGGGTCTTGGATGTTGCCATGGTATTCCTCCGCCATAAGTGAGTTTTTGTTTTCAAATAAAAGTGAGCCGGGGTCACTCTTGGACATGTGATTTCGTCTCTTTATAAATAATAAAAAAAAAATAAGAGGTGCTCCGATTTGCCTGCGAATGGGGCATACATACCATAAGGTCTTAGTGTTACTATTGGAAGCCCGCGATTGAAAAACTCCAACCTCATAATTTTGTCACTTTTCACTCAATTGGCTCTTTACTAAGCAAGGGCAAACTGGTCAAAATAAGAGGTACTCTGATTGGCCCAGGGATGAGGCATACATACCATAAAGTCATGGTACTACCATGGGAAACCCGCAATTGAAAAACTCCAGCCACATAACTTTGCCACTTTTCACTCAATTGGTTCTGTAACACCCCCTTCTCGTAGGTTAGGAGTGTCACGTGTTTTTCATAAAATAAACTCGGCAAGAGATCTCATATTTAAGAAAACAATTTTAGGATTTATTTCATAAAATTTTGTCTGATAAAAAATGTCTTCAAAAACTTAAATGAATAAACTGAATAAAAAGTCTTGTCATAAAGCAATAAAATAAATTTCTTCTAAAAGGTCTGAAATTAAAATAAATGCTCCTTCTAATCCTGGCATGTCTACTCGTAATCATCATCCTCACCTGAGTGGTTAAAAACATGAAAATAAGCTAAAATGAGTCGAATACTCAGTAAGAAATCCATCACAACGTTAACATACTAAACATAAGGTTTTCATAAAAGTTTTCATGCTGAGAACTTAAAATTCATGATTGTTCATACTGATGTCTATGATATGCATGACTGATTTATCTGACTGTTCTGATTTAACTGACTATTCTGATTTAACTGACTGTTCTGATTACTGACTGGCCAACTAACCCTGTGTGCGAGGTTGTGCACCGGCCCCACATCCCGCAGCTGCGAGGGAAACCGCTGATAGTATTCTAGCATACTATGGTGGACCACGACTGAGTTCGTGGCTTGCACACCACCCTAAACTGAACTGCATTGGTACCATGCATCTGAATAGTCATCTGATTAACTGAACTGATCTTATCTTGCACTTGAACTTAAGATAGCTGATGTGTCTTATGACCATGAGATGCATGACATAATACATACATAATTATAATTTCTGAATCTGAACATGATGCGGAATGACAAAATCGTATGCTATGCTAGATGACATGTTTGCATATAGCATGAGTGGTACATAAACAAAGGCTATCAATGAATTGGCTTGAATAATACTCAAATATAAGCTGACTGTGATGATCCTAATTTTGTGATCAAATAACTTACCTAGATGCGCTTCTTCTTGAATCTCAAGTTGTAACTCATCACCAAGAAGAGTACGCGATGGAGGATTGGCTGGACTAGACGACGGTGGCTCTGGGTGGCTGGGGCAAGCCCGAAAGCTTAAGAGAAGCCGAGATGAACGAGAGAGGTGGGTTCTCGGTCTGCTATGGCTTGCTTCGGTGGTTGTGGTTTCTTATGTTTTCTTCTGGAGGTCTCGGCCAGGGGTGGGTTTTATAGACAAGGAAAAGGGTATTGTGACCATAAGGAGATGGGATAGGATTTGGAGTTGAGAGTTTGGTTTCCTACTAGGATTTGGAGTTGAGAGTTTGGTTTCCTAATAGGATTTGGAGTTATTAATTAGAGGATAAGGATGAGGCTTATGGGTGGAGATAGGGAGAATTAATGTTTAAATTCAAATAAAACTCTAGGCTATTGTAAAAATCGGGTCATAATAAAATAATAAAAATAAAATGATAATAATCTTATTAAAAGAACAAATGTAAAAATCTGATGATAATAATAATACTAATAATAATATTATAGCTATAAGAAAATACATAAAATGTATCTATAGCCTAATATTAGGGTCGGGTTGTTACAGGTTCTCTACTAAGTAAGGGTAAAGTGGTAAAAATAAGAGGTGATCTGATTTGCCTGGGAATGGAGCATACATACCATAAGGTCATGGTATTACCATAGGAAGCCCGTGATTGAAAAACTTTAACCTCATTTTGAAAAACTTTAACCTCATAACTTTATCACTTTGCACTAAATTGATTTTCTACTAAGTGAGGGCAAAGTGGTAAAAATAAGAGGTGCTCCAATTGGCTTGGGGATGCGGCATACATACCATAAGGTCATGGTATTACCATGGGAAGCTTGCAACTAAAAAACTCCAACCTTATTATTTTGCCACTTTGCACTTAATTGGTTCTCCACTAAGCAAGGGAAAACTGGTAAAAATAAGAGTAATTTCGATTAGCCCGGGGATGGGGCATACATACCATAAGATCATGATATTTGAATACATTTGTGTTTAGCGCTATTTCTATGTGAGTAATCATATCTCTGTGTGAATTAATCACATCATGTGTCAATCATCATGGACGGGATGAAGGATTCCCCGAACCAATCTTTTGGTGTGTCACCACGAGTTCCTGACAGTTAGAGAGAGTCCCAGTGACATCGTGTTAGTCTCACATGATAGATGGGATGAAGAATCTTACAGGTGTATCACATGTAGGTATTTTGAGTTGGTTGGTTGGTGTTCCATGGTGCAACATATATATCTCTATGTGAGAGTCAACCTATGTTGGGGATAGGTTAGTCGACCGACTTGCACCATGTTGGTCAGGTGGGAGTGATTCCCTAATTTTGAATTGTGGAGCGGCTCTCTCCCTGTTGGCCCATTAGGTAACGAATGTCTGTGTGATGAATATCTATGTAATAATTGTGAAAAACTATGTCATTGGTGTGACGAGTTTTATGTGCTTGAGAAAAGGATGATTCCACGCCCCAGTGACATATATATATATATATATATATATATATGTATATAAATAACTATATATATTAGGAGTTTTGAGTAGAGGGTAATTCCTCGCTAGGCACTAACACATGCGTTCACCCATTTCATACATGAAACTGTTCATTGGATATTCACAAGTATTGTTTCTAATTAGTGGTCTTATCATAGCTGCCTGACCTGCCTATAATTTGTGTCGGAACCATAGAGTTTGATGCAGAGATAGATGTAGGAGTGACTCTCGAGGAGGAAGAGTCAACCCAGCTCGAGATAGGCATGTAGGCCTATTTTTGTTGTAGAACATGTCCACTTATGGGAGATGTATTTGTAATTATTAGTTAGGTGACCATATGTGTTCGATTGGCCTAATTTTAGGTGTACAAATCAAACAGCTGGACATGTTTATAATTATTTAATGAATGGAGTGACTTATGGATATTGTGAGAATATCTTTATGGTTTGTAGACTTCTAGTACTATAGTGTTTAGCCTTCAAAATAAACCTTTACTTTTCCGCTGCGATTCAATATTTATATCGTTACATATGCACTTCCATGTAAACGTTGCACACCTAACTTGACTTGAACCTTGGGCGTTGCCAATTGGCTGGTATCCTTGACACCACAAATCCTCACCAAATCCTTTCTCGAGGAATGGGGCATCACGACTAGTTAGGGTTTCCCAAATTTCATTTGGTATTTTTGTAGAATAATGCTAGATTTGGAAGGAGAGGGCTCTGCCATTGGGTTTGATTTGGGATGAGGGCTTCCCAGATTTCATTTGGTATTTTTGTAGAATAATGCTAGATATAGTCACTAGTTATGCAAGCGCCGTACACTCATTTTGAAAATGAGTGAGGTTCACCATTAAGAAATTAATTTTTTCATATAGGTCCTGTATTTACTCATTTAAAAAAAAAAATAAGTGCACAACACTAGCATACTTTATAACTATAAATATCATTTCTCTTTTTTAAATTAGCCACATGTCATGGCCACGTCAAGCAGACAAAGGGAATATATCACAGGATGTCGAATAGCAATTCCCTTATATACATATATATAAATATATATATATATATATATAAAATTATTCTATCAAATTCTATTATACATATGAACCTAAATGGGCAAGACTGAGGATAGGTTACGAATAACAAATACTTGAAAGGGTTGTTTTTATCCAAAATACAAGAATTTGAGCATTTAATCAATTGCCTTTTGAAACATAGGGAGTTTTCTAAAATAAATTACAAAACTAAAGGATCATATGGGTATGTACACATCCGAAATTAAATGGGGGTGGTGATGTCCAAAAAACCTGATTGATTGATTTAAACGGTTACTCCATTTTCTAATTTGGAATGTTATTTGAAAAATTACTTTGAGGTGGTTGTATAAATGGTCTTATGCGCTTACCATTTCTTAGGATATGTTTGGAAAATATGTTTCACTCAAAATTCTCATCTTCATCTCATCTCATCTCTACACTTTTTCAAATCTCCATACAAAATATAATAAATAATTCAACTTTTTCAAATCCCAATATAACTTTTTCAAATTCCAATTCAACTTTTTCAAATCTTAAAATTAAAAAATAATATTTTAAATTTTAAAACAAAACACAAAATTCTCATCTCACCCTCCAAGCATAACCTTATTCATTTCTTGCCTTATGTGTTGTAATTCTTAAGAGAGCTTTTATGGACACATTTATTTCTATGAGACTCCAATCATCACTATTAAATCTTGGTTTGACTCGAGGCTGCTTGGCTCTTAAGTAACCTTTATTCTTTTAGTTTGATTAGTTTTTACTTTAATTGTTCATAAATGTATATAAAAAAAGTAACCTACACCTATACTCTGTTCTTCTTATTAGTATGTACTACTTCAGAATTGTACTGCATTTCATTCTAGAAGAAGTATTCATTAAAGACGTCCTGTATATTTTAAATAATTTTTATATTAAGAATCATTTGCATATAACAAATAAAAAATTAAGAGTAACGTCTAAATCTGTTATTTAAAAATTTGCATAATTCAACTACGATCCATCGATCATCGATTGATGTATAAAATTGTTATACTATTAGCATATAGCTTTAAATCTATTATTTAACATTATCATTATCTTATTTAGTTTTAATTACTTGCAAATTTCATTTTTATTGTCTATTTTTATCGCAATTTATCCTCAAAAAAGATATTATCCAAATAAAATAATTACAAATATCGAAAAATAGATTGCAGACAGGCAAAGAATGTAAGGACACTGGTCGCAGAGGATACGGTCCCCTCGTCGATTGTACGTATACACACACCCACATATACCCTATATATACACACACCCACACCACCTCCCCTCTCTTTTACGTGCCATCTCCGAAGCTTCGCTTTCGGGTCTCTTCACACACACTCCTTTCTTTCCATCTCCATGTGGTGTTGTTCAGATTCTCTTCCTGCACAAACGCGTGCGATTCTCCTCTGCTTTGCTTTCCAGCTGCCAACTCCAAGATCTGTTTGTGCAATCCTTTAGAATTTATGTCAACTATTAAGATTCCCGAGAAAATCCCCTGATTTTCCTGGAGATTTTGTGCGTTGTCGTTGAATGCTGATGGATTTATACATATGAATGTATGTATGTGTCTCTTAATTCTATGTTCTATGAGCCTCTCTATATCTAATTGTTTGTTCTGTTCGAATAAATCCCCTGGTCAGATCTAGTTTCCTAAGGTTTCTGTGATCTCTGCTACCTTAATTTTCGGGTTTGTGTTGGCGGGTTCTAGGTTTTTAAACCAGTCAGTTAATGCCACCCTTCTTTAAAGATAGGAGAGAAATCTGTAATTTTTTGGGTTTTCTGTGCTCATCATAGCTTTCACTTATTGTCTTCGAATATATTGGGTAATCCATTTGTTGAGTCTAGAAGGACAAATGGTGTTTTTAGTGTCTGGAAAATCTGTATTTGGCTAAGTTTCTTCTAGAGTTTTCCTTTGTTCGGTTAGGTTCTAAAGTTTCTGGAGGTTTGGTATTGTTGAGCTCTTGTGTGAGAGAATAATAGGGTTTGAGCCTTTGAGGTTTTTACTAGATGGATAAGGAGAAAACCCCTGGCCACGGTGGAGGTTTACCACCTCCATCAGGCCGTTACTCTGGGTTTTCGCCCACCGGAAGTAGTTTCAATGTAAAACCTGAACCATCTTCGGCGTCACCATCCTACCCGCCATTGGCCCCAGGTTCTAGTTCAGACTCGGCTCATTTTGGGCATGGCATGAGTGCTGATTCCAGTCGCTTTAGCCATGATATTAGCCGAATGCCTGATACCCCACGGAGGAGTTTGGGCCATAGACGTGCCCATTCGGAAATTCTCACCCTTCCTGACGATATTAGCTTCGATAGTGACCTTGGGGTTGTGGGTGGCGCGGATGGACCTTCCTTTTCTGATGAGACTGAGGAGGACTTGTTGTCTATGTATCTTGATATGGACAAGTTCAATTCATCGTCTGCTACCTCATCATTCCAAGTGGGGGAGCCATCTTCTGCCGCGGCAGCACCAAGTCCAGCACTGGCAGCCATGCCAACACCAGCATCAGGAGCTTTGACTTCGTCTGATAATTTTGCCATTGGTTCTAATGAAAGGCCCAGAGTTAGGCACCAACATAGCCAGTCCATGGATGGGTCAACTACGATCAAACCGGAGATGCTTGTGTCAGGTTCTGAAGATATATCTGCTGCTGATTCGAAGAAAGCCATGTCAGCTGCTAAGCTTGCGGAGCTCGCTTTAATTGATCCCAAGCGTGCAAAGAGGTATTATTTCTTGAAGAATGGTATGCGATTATTTTATCTTCAAAAGATTAATGATGAACAATGGTTTGTTTTCATATATCAACTCTAAAATTGGTCGATAAGATTTCTTTTTTAAAACATCAATTAGCTGGTCCAAAGAGTCATTCTGTCCTGCACAAATGCTTTTTCATGTTTGGTTGTATATCAATAACATTCCGACTTCATCCTTTTTCTTCCTCTCTAAATATACCAAAATGATATTTTTATAAAAATGCGGGATTATCCATTATGGTATTTATGAGGCCCTTGAAATTTGCTTCTTTGCATACAGAATAAAAGGTCTCTGTTTTTCAGTTCTGAAATTTATATATGCGTATTTTCCTGCTCGGTAGTTCTCTATTATTTATTTTAGCTTGCACACCTAGTGAAAAACTCTAAATGAAGCAGAAATATAAGGCTTTACGGAAATTACACTTCTTGCACGGGCGTACCACCGGACCATGCATGATTACCGTACGCTGCTCTTTGGCTGGTTATTTCCTTTCAGACGATGTGGAGAGCAGAACTTCTGACCTGTAAAATTTTTTGGAAGTTTCACTATAATTTTTGCAGCTTCATTTGCTGCCATCTTTCCCTGCTTTGTTTTTGGTGGCTGCTGTTGAGTTTTGTGGGGTTGTGTTGCAATTGCTTTCTTATAGGTTCCTTGGGATGAGATGAAGATGATCCCTATGATTCTTTCGCCACCTGTTTTTGCTTCATTTCAGACCAGAATAAGATTCTGTCATGCCACCTCTTTTTTTTAACTCAAGGGCATATACTACTTTGAGTGTCCCATCTTCCTCTTATTGTGGGGGTGTCCTCAGTTTTAATGTGACTGCCCATTCTATGGAGAAATAATGTTTAAATTTTGTTGGTACCATGGATTCCGGTCTCGTTATTTCTATGGATGGTCAGGTGGCTCTTGCGAGAGGTGCTATTGATGCTCCTCCAAAGTGTACTTTCCTATTAGATGATTTATTGTTTGCTCTCTCTCATTGTTATTCTCTTTTCAGTTTTTCCCTTGTAATAGCTTTGTGTTTGACTTGAATATCGTGCTATTTGTTCCATGTGATAGGATCTGGGCAAACAGGCAGTCAGCCGCAAGATCAAAGGAAAGAAAGATGCGATACATTTCTGAGCTGGAAAGGAAAGTGCAGACACTGCAAACAGAAGCGACTTCATTGTCTGCTCAGCTGACCCTCTTGCAGGTTAATTGCATCAACTCTGGACATACTCTTATTTTTGACTGCACGCGTCCAGTTTCAGTGACTATATCTGCTATATGTCGTTGTACTGGCATATTTTCCCCCTTTTTTTTTCACAATTTTGATATCTAGCATTAGGAAAATTCAACATACTATGCCATCATCCCACTCTTATCCCACTATGATGAGGTGGTATTGTCCTTCAACCTTTGAATTTCTTTTTTTAAGAAAATAAAATATGATCCAAGGGTGATGAAAAGTCCTACATTTACAAAGTGGGATAGTAGTGTAACATATAACATTTCTCCTAGCATTATTCAAAACATAGCCTTATATGGTATTTTCAATGGCATTTCTTTTGTTTGTTTTGCGTAGAGAGATACAAATGGCCTGACTGCTGAGAATGGTGAACTAAAGCTGCGCTTGCAAACAATGGAACAACAGGTTCACTTGCAAGATGGTAAGCACGTATCTTGTAAATCCTTTCCAAGATTAGTGTCCCAATTCTAAAGTTTCTTTCTTTCTCTCTCTTCCTACAAGTGGAGTGTGTGCATGCTTGCATTCATGTATGTGAAAAATTTGTTTTCATCTTCTAATCTTGATAGAGACATATTCAATGCCACATGATTTCTTTCTTCTTTTTTTTAATGTTTCTGTAGAGATTGGCACAAGATTTTAGGGAAATAAAACAACCAAGATGATGAATCTTGGTTGAGTAGGATATTCATGATGCATTAAGTTTATGCTTACATGTGTGCATCCATGTCATGTTAGAGGACATAGAGGTTTTAATGCCAAGCTCATTTTTTTCTCCTCTGTCAAGAGGTGAACTTGTGTGTAATTTACCTTTTCATTTTTGACAGTGATAAATTGCATTGTCTTTCTCATTTTGTTATCACACAATTGTACCTTGTTATAAGTATAAGATCTTATATGTTCTAAGGTCCCACTACTAATGAAAGAAAAAGGTACCACTTGCTTGTGTCCTGTTTTATAGGTTCCCATGTCTGTTCTATTCTGGGACTTGACATTTTATGAGTCGCTTGGACATACCTCTAAGTAGACATGTTCCAGCCATGGCCTTTCCCTACTTTTTTTGTTTGGATGAGCATATCTAGGATGTGTGGTAACATTTCAGTTGATGAAATACATTATGCCTTGAAGGATTGGTTTTATATTTTGTTTCACGCAATCTGGTCTTTTGTTTGAATTGGAAAGAATGATGAAGAATTAACGGAAGTTGATCCTTAATTGCTTACACTTACTAGGTATATATATCATTCATATTGGACCTGTTTACTACAGAATTTTATCGGTGTCAAGTACGAGTGTGATTTATGCCAATCAAAAGAAAACCATCTACATCTTTTGACTTTCTTTATTGTTAATTGAACATCTTGATAGTTTTTCTGTATTTAAGGGAAGTTAACTTACAATATTGAGCACTCTGCATAATGGTCCTTTTAACGTCTGGGATGGTATTGGAGATTAAATTTCCTTTTAAAATTGGATTTGACCAGCTGGACTATGCATTCCTTTTTTCTTTCTTTCCTAAAGTTGGGGTTTTTCTAACAAGTTAATATGTTTTGGTTTCAAACTTTAATATCTTTAGACTGTAAATATTATTAGGTAGATTTCTCTGACCGGTTAATTATCCTAATGATGACAGTTGATTTTCATATCTTTGTTTGCATTTTAAAAATTTGGCATTAGTGATACTGGACTATTGGAGATGTTGCTTATTAAAGGATATGACTTGGTAGTTTTTGTAGATTTTGTTTCTTTTTTCTTTTCTCTCAATTTGGACTTTCTAATTAGATATGCTTGGTTTTCACCATGTTGGTTTCTCTGTCTCCCCTCACCATGTTGGTTTCTCTGTCTCCCCCCCCCCCCCCCCCCTCTCTCACTCTATACAGTTTTCTGCTCCAGAGGTGATGTTATTTGTGCAGTTGTTTGCAGTATATGAAAATATGATTAGTTTAGGGTTAGCATGATGCATCATTTAATGCTTTCTAGGATGGGGAAACAATGAAAACGGCCTATAATGTTAGAAAGAATAAATTTAAAACCCCAGTTGCGCGAAATATTGTCTGTTAATGCATAAGTTACATACCTAGATCTTTGCAGATACTATATTGAGTTGTTTTACTCATTCCACTAAATCAATCTTATTTGTTCACCCCAAGTATTCCTGAGCCTTTTTGCAAGGTTAAATTATATTATTTCCCCTCCCATTGTCACTTTCCCCCCAAAACTTTGACTTGGTACAACTTGATCTCACGAAGTCCCAGCCATTGTCACTTACCCACTAAAATTTGACTCAGTACAAACGTACGCTCCTAAAATTACCCATGTGAACCCTTTTAGTAATAAGTGATACATTGGTGCGTTTTGGTTGTGATTGCATTGTAGCTCTTTATATAAATATATATATATAAATATATATATTTATATATATTTTGTTAGTACCTCACTAATGACCTCCCCACACCCCAATGCCAAAAGAAAAAAGAAAAGCAGTACAAACACACAGACACACAAAATTCACTCTACTTTTTTTCATGTGGTCTCTTCCATGGTAATTATTTCTTGTTTGTGTTCTGTAATAGCACTAAATGATGCACTCAAAGAGGAGATTCAGCATTTGAAAGTATTGACTGGCCAAGCTATTCCAAATGGTGGTCCTATGATGAATTTTGCTTCTTTTGGAGCTGGCCAACAATTCTATCCCAACAATCATGCAATGCACGCACTTTTAACCACACAGCAGTTTCAACAGCTCCAGATTCACTCGCAGAAGCAGCAGCAGCAGCAGTTTCAGCAGCATCAACTGCATCAGCTGCAGCAGGAACAGCAGCAGCAACAAACTGGGGACTTGAAAATCAGAGGATCATTGTCTTCTCCCAGTCAAAAGGAAAATGCTACGGATGTTGACTCTGCTGTTTGAGAGATGGGCAAGTAGGGCAGGTATTTGAAGGGTCATCGTTCAAAATGGTAGTTCAGATGCATCACACAGGACATTCCATCGACACCCCTTTAGCTCCTCCGTCCTTTTTGAATCTGTTCAGGAACATCTTTATCACATTTTACATGTAGGCAGTTCTCTATATGATTTTAGGACTACATGCATTGCATGTGTAGGTAGGTCTTTATATGTTTTAGTTTAAGATTGAATTGTGGATTATCTATCTTGTTTGGTTTTAGTTATCTAACACCTAGTTGTCGCTATTATGGTTTGCTGCTGATTTAGTTCTTCTGTTGAAATTTAAGTTTTCGAGGTTTACTTTGAGCGATCTCTCTCTCTCTCTCTCTCTGTGTCTGCGCGCGCGCGCACAGAAGCATTTGCCAGCATCTCAGGGTTCAGCATAGTTTGTCTGTTGGACCTTGGAATGCGTTCATGTTTGCTAGGGAAGCTGTGCGTTCTCCATGTTGGCAAGTTTAGGCCAGGCTACTACTTCCTACAGAAGTGGGCCGTCTTTTGGAATCTAGTCTGTAGATTTTCCAAGGGATTTGTGGTGGAGCTAATTATGCCTTGTAATGAATGGTTCACCTGTATTGATAATCATTTTTCCAATAGCCTCCTGAAAAGGCAGAATTATCGGCGCAATTCCAATGTAAAGCAAAAAAATGGGTGGGCATGGGAAAACGCTTCTATACTTCAATACCAAACTTCCAGCCCTCCTGAATCAATTATCTCCCATTCGACATTTGCTTAAAAATTGCTGATTTGGTGAGGTTTGGATAGTGAGATAAGTTGAAAGTTGAATAAAATATTACTAGAATGTTTTTTTTAATATTATTATTATTTTTGAATTTAAAAATTTTGAATTATTTATTATATTTTATGTGTAAATGTAAAAAAATGCTAATAAGTAGATTAGCTGAGTTGGATACATTTTTGTATCCAAACCAGACTGTACAACCCCGCAGATGGATGTCCCCTTGTCCTATCACAATTCGACTCTTGAGTTTAAAAATGAAAAATAAAAATCCCTCCAAAATCACTCGCCCTTTGAGGATACTTCCTACCAAAGCCAAATTAGCTACCCGATGTCCACTCTGCCAAAACAGGTTGTGAAACTCTATACAACATTTTGTGTCTTGAGTGTCACTTCTCACGAGTTATTTAGAGGTTGTCCCCTTGGCCTTTGGGCTCTCTAGCTTTTTCCTGCAATCTATTTCCCCTCTTCTTTTTTTTAAGCAATGCGTGGGAGACGAGATAAAGTGGCATTAAAGTGGCAAACTTTAAGTTTGCTATTCTTTGCATTGACTTTCTTTACTGTTAAAAAGTCTCCAACACAGAGTGAGGGAGACTAGAGGTTGGTTCTTTCCGATCTATAATAGCATCCTATTATAAGTTGAAGGCAGCCTAGATGGGCCAGTGGAGAGAGCCAGCAGAGGGCGTCAAAGTGAAGAATAGCATACATATAAGTCGATGGGAAGAGATAATGTGCATGAGTCCCATTTTATATTCGAATTCATGACCCCCCAGCCAAGCCACCAAATCACTCAAGTGGATGCTGTCTAGTTAGCAAAAATAATAATAATAATAATAAAGTAGACAATAACTACAAAGAGAATCCAAGGACACATTATTGATCCATGAAGCCTCCCTTCTCAGCCATTGCTGCAATTTGTAAAGCTCCAAATGGTGCAATAATCTATTCTTGGAACTGAGGATATCCCACACTGACCCACCTATCGGTGAAAGGTGAAACTGAACTGCATCATCCGGCATCTTTCTTCAGAACTCTGAAGTCCATGACTTTTTACCCTCGGTTGCGTTCTCTCCCCACAGCCTTCCCAATGCATTATCAAATCTCTTCTGCAAACCAAATTAGTTGATTAAGATAATAACGAAATCGAATTGTTGATTTAATATTATCTCTAACAGCTCAATATTGGCCACTCTGAATAAAGAAGTCCTCTGTATTGCCGAAAGGCCTAAACAAAACATAGAACAGCCAAAATCTTCGGTTACATTCTTCTCGCTATAACAGCCTTTGGGTCCGTGGTTCTTATCACTCTTCATGTCAATTCACACACACAAGCTTATTAAACCATGATCGGCCCCTTTTTTTCAAATTTCTAAATTTTCTAACTCAAATCAGATTGTAACAAAAACACAAACAGATAATTATTGACAATAACAACACCGAATTTCTTCAGCAAAAACCATTAAGGAAACAACGGTCAGCAAAATCACATTCTTCAAAGGTCAACAAAATGACAGCAAGATTATAACCAAGCTACTAAAAGACCTATAAGTTGTAAGGAGACAAGTGAAGTCAATTTTTTGGAGGACAAAACAACTTGAGAAATATGTAACCGAGATGTTTAATATGCTCTCAATAAGACAGTAAAGCTTTTGTGTGTGAAGAGCTGAGCTAAAAAATTCTTTGCTTACCATGGCACAACTTTGCTCTAAGATTCTACAGCGAAAGGTAAAATCTCTTGGGACGTATTCACGGAAGGCTTATATGTCCGCTATGGCTGTTGGGTGTTCTCATTAAACTGCAGTAGGAGAGGAAAGTTTCCAGGAGTACCAAGTCAAGTTTGAAACTTTCCTTGCCTAAGTATGGACCCTTTCTCATGAAATGTGGTAGTCATGTCTGCTCGTAATTTCAAGAAAGACTAGTTAATTTGAAACTTCCCCATAATCACTAATAAAATCCAGTTCCGCCTAATAGATAACCAATATGGGACTAACCACCTCAATGGATGCTCCAGTTTCACATGGTTAGTCTTATTAGGTGGCTCTTAAAGATTGATAGAGTTTTTGATGGAAAGCAATATCACCTAAAAACAGCAAAAAACAGAGCGGCCCTATTATGGTATGAGAATTGATATTAGAAAAAATAGTGCAAAAGTCACCTTTTTTCTTAAAGTAAAATTTTATTTATAGGGGTGACCAAGTACATAAGGTGTTGAAAAAGAAAACACCCTATATACATAGGGTGTGTAAGGGGGGTTTTCCCCCCTATCGGCCCTTAAAACAAGCCCACGAGGGACCACCGGGGAAGTAAGTTAGAGAGCCCGGCTGAGCTCAGTTAAGCCCAACAAACCTCCTCTAAAATGAGTCAGTGGGCCTTTACAGAGTACTCGACCCACGAGCAAAACCCACCCACGAAACAACCCACGCATAGGGAAAGTGGACGGTAGGGGTAGATGGGACTCATCGCTCTGACACTACCCTAATGACAAACTACTCTCGGGAACCTACACAAGTAGTTGGGTGAGAAATATGGAGAACCTGTGATCTCCTGACAACAGGCATGGAAAGGCATAATAGAGAACGCTTATGAGTAAAGTGAGTCAGGGAGCCACACCGCATTAATGGCACCACTATCTAGACTATATGCCGCATTAATGACGCCATCCCAGAAGCCACTCTACATTAAAAGAATTTGGCTGAATGAATAGTGAAAAGGACACGAGCCCCTCAAAATTAGGGATGAGCTATCCCCACCAAAAACCTAGTATAAGAGTCGATCCCCAGGTACGCTTATACTCAATCCCCATGTACGAAAAACTCTCTCTAATCCCTTTAAGCTTACGAACAAACTACTAAGGAGATATACTGAATTTGGCATTGGAGACTCCTCGGCTACCACCAACCCCCCCCCAAAAAAAAATTATTTATGTTTGCTTAAGTGTGCAGGTGAAAGTCCGAAGACCCGAGTTGCTGGAACCTGGCCCAAAGGCGTACAAACACTACGTCAACAGTGGCACCGTCTGTGGAATTAACTATAGACTTTACGTGTCCTTCGTATGCCTATAATAACACATTCTCAGACAACTCGGGGACAAGAAGAAGTGATGTCGACAAACATAGAAGCAAGACTCGCCGTAATGGAACAACTGGTGAGAAAACTAATTACCGAGGTGGAGCCCCTCCGAAAAGAGAACGAGACACTCAAAGTAGCCACCAACGAGCTAGAAAACGAAGTGGAGCCAAGCAACAATGAGTACGCAGAAGGAGGAGGTGACGTAGAAGAAGAAAGAAAAAACATGCAGGACGAGCTGTGTAACCTCAAGAGAAAGTATGAGGAGATGGCGAAAAAGATGGGCACGTCTTCATTGGTGGACCAATTGCTCACCAACTTAGGCCTGCCTTACAGCGAGGAGGTGATGGTTGGCCCCTAGTAGCAAAGTTCCCAACCTCTCAAGGAGTGGAAGAAATCCGCAGGGAGCAATTCTTGGCACAAGAATGTTACGTGTAGGAATTGAAGTCTGAGGGCGCCGGGGTACATGTGGTCCACACCTTGGCTGATGACCTTGATCTCCCACCCTTGCCCAAGCACACCCCACGGATAGGGAGATCCAAGATGAGCAGGGACTCAGGAAGGTGGAGATGGAAGAACCTCTGGAGTTGATCCCCTTGAACTTGAGCCGCCCGGAAGCCACCACCAGGATTGGCAGCAAGATGACGCCCGAAATGAGAAGGACTATGCAACAGCTCCTCACAAAACACCAGGATGTGTTTGCTTGGAGTCATGAAGACATGCCCAGGATCGACCCAGAGATCATACAGCACCACCTAAGCGTGGACCCAAAACCTAAGGGAGCAAGGCAGAAATGCAGAAACATCAGCACAGAAAAGAATGTCGCCATAGCAGTGAAAGTTAAGCAGTTACTCATGGCGGGCTTCATATGGGAGCCCATTACCAGGACTGGCTGTCCAACGTGGTGTTAGTTAAGAAGCAAAACGGTAAGTGGAGAATGTGTGTTGACTTCACTGACCTGAATAAGGCTTCCCTAAAAGACAGCCTCCCGCTACCCCGGATCGACCTGATCGTTGACTCCACGGCTGGTCATTGCATGCTCAGCTTTCTGGACACCTAATTGGCATGAACCCAAACGATAAGGAGAAGACTTCATTCATCACCGATTGGGGATTGTACTACTACTCTGCCATGCCATTTAGGCTAAAAAATGTGGGGGCCACCTACCTGCGACTAGTCAACCGTATGTTCAAAAATTAGATCTGGAGAAACATGGAGGTCTACATGGACAATTTTTTGGTCAAAAGCGAAACCCCCGAGCAACACCTGGATGACCTTCATGAAGCCTTCACGGTATTCAGGCAATACCGAATGAAGTTGAGCTAGACAAAGTGTGCCTTCGGTGTAGGCTCTGGAAAATTCTTGGGATTCATGGTGACTAGACAAGGGATAGAAGCTAGTCCAGAGAAAGTGGAAGCCATACTCCGCATGGCCCCTCCTCAAAGTATAAACAAATTGCAGAAACTAGTCGAACGGGTAGCAACCCTTAACAAATTCGTATCAAGGTCCATCGACAAGTGCCTACCATTTTTCAAGGCTTTGTGGAAGGCGTAAGCATGGGATGAAAAGTGTGACTACGCGTTCGAGGCTCTCAAGAAATACCTCACTAGCCCTCTGCTCCTCAGCCAACCCAGATGTAAAGAGACTTTGGTCTTGTACCTATCAGTCTCCCAACAAGCGACTTCCTCGGCCTTAGTACAAGACTAAGGAGGAGGTCCAGATGCCCGTGTACTACACTAGCTAGGCATATCGAGGAGCGAAAGCCAGATATCCGCGCCTAGAGTAGCTCGCCTTCACTCTAGTGGTGACCACCCGAAGACTCCGCTCGTACTTCTAGGCCCATCCAATAAGGGTCCTTACCAAGACCCCGTTAAAGAAGATCCTTACCAACTAAGTCGTGGAGTTGAGTGAGTTCGACATTGAATACACACCACGAAATACTATTAAGGAGCAAGTGCTAGCTGATTTTGTTTCAGAATTCACCGACTTCTCTGAAGGGGTTGAACATGCACCTCTTATGAAGCCTTAGTAGGTCTTTGTTGACAGTTCGTCTTGCCAAACTGGATGGGGAGTGGAGGTGCATATAGTTTCAGACGAGGGTGAAGAGGATTATGCTATCAAGCTGGCATTCAAAACCACTAACAATGAGTCAGAGTACGAGGCACTGTTCTCGGGTCTGGCGGTCACCAAATTTATAGGTGCCAAGGAAGTAAAGGTGTGAGCTGATTTTTAAGCTGTAGTTAATCAAGTATAGGGGAGTTGGCTGCGAAGAAATATCTAATGCTGATAGAAGCTGAGCGCACCCACTTCTAATATTTTCAAATCCAACAAGTGCCGAGGGTTGAAAATCAAAAAGCAGATAAATTGGCTCGAGTGGCATCTGGGCAAGAAAATTCTCCCCTGCCAGGACTGTCGAAATACTATCTGTGGGAATTGAAGTAGTAGAATTGAAGCGAGGAGCTCCAGAATGTGCATTGGAATCTATGTACCGAAGAGGAAACTCTGCACCTCTTCTGAGGTGCATCTTATTTGAAGAAGTCCAATACGTGCTAGCGGAAGTGCACAAGGGAATCAACGGCGACCACTCGTTAGGAAAAGTGATGGCAGGTAAAGTGATGAGGGCGGGGTACTATTGGCCTCACACCCCGTAGGATGCCAAGGAGTACGAACGGAAAAGCAAGAAATGCCAAGAATACTCCAAAGTGCCCCATTGCTCGCCAGAAGAACTAACGTCAATCACCTCGCCATGGCCCGTCGCCCAATGGAAAATTGACCTAGTAGGCCCCCTTCCCCCGAGCAAGGTAGGAGTAAGGTTTGTAGTAGTGCCAGTGGACTACTTCACAAAGTGGGTAGAGGCTGAGACATTGGTAACGATCACGACAAGCAACATCATGCTCTTTTTATGGAAGGCAGTGATATGCAGATTTGGCATCCCTTACATCATCATATCGGATAATGGGAGGTAGTTTGACTCTTACCATTGCCGAAGACTGGTGCCGAAAACTAACGATCAAATTTCACTACTCATCTCCGGGACATCCTCAGTCTAATGGACAAGTGGAGGCACCCAACAAGATGCTGATGAGAATACTAAAATATAAACTTAGCGACAAAAAGGGTGCCTAGGCAGAGGAACTTCCTAGAGTTCTATGGGTGTACTGTGTCACAGTGAGAACCCCAATGGGAGAAACCCCATTCAGTCTCACTTAGAGTCATGAGGCGATGCCACCAGTCGAAATCAGAATCCTTACCTACAGGGTACAACACTTCAAGCACAACTCCAACGACGAACAGCTAGAAGAGCAGCTTGACTTGCTAGAGGGCTTAAGGGTGGGCAGGTGGCCCAACCTCCCTCGCGGGGAGAGCAGGTCCAACTTCTCAACTCCTTGAAAAACTTACCTCGCCACCCCCATCACAGCTAAAAGCGAACCAACTACTTAAATGTCCAACACTTACCTCCCCGCGAGGTAGCAAAGGGATGAGTTACGCCTAAAGCTACTTCATCCCTGTCATGGTGGAGTGCAGGCCAGCCCTCTGCTGCCCAACACTTACCTTTCTCATGAGTGTCAATAGGTAGGAGCGGGTTTAGTCCCAAACTACCCGACAACTTACCTCCCTGCAAGAGATAGAGAGTGATATGCACCTTAAGGCCATCTCACCCCTCCCACGATGGAGAGCAGGTTGATTGAGCTGCATTATTGCATATTTTATACATTTAAAACCAATATATTTTTAATTTTTTTATTATTTTATCATTGATTTTAGATGAAAAATTGGTTAAAATGCATAAATCTAAGTTGTGGTTTAAATTGATTAAAAGCATAGTTTATGCTTAATTTATAACTTGTGATGTAATTGGGCATTGTTTATTCATTTGCATAACACATTTTTAATATTTTATTTTCTATCTTTTCTCTATTTTTATTTTTAATTATTTATTTATTTTCTTTGTCTAGTTTTATTTTCTTTTATTATTTTTCTGCTTGTTTAAATTTTATTTTTATTTTATTATTTTTAATTTTAATTTTTCTGTCTTACAGGTTCTTCTAAAAGACATGTTTTTCCCTTTTGGGAAAAATGACCTGTCGTTTGTATCTTGGGTTAAAACTACCGACTAGTAAACGACATGTCGTTTTGCCTATAGACAAAAACGACACGTCGTTTTCACTCATCTTCAAGCTTCAGCCCACGTCCATTTACACCGTCCGAAACCACGCTGCTCCGAACGTCTAGTAGCACCGTCAAGAGCCTTCACTCACTGCCAAGCATCACTTTACCGGCAGTACCAACACCATGCACGGCCTCCACCTCCATGCAGCCACTGCCACCCAACTACTCCATGTTGCACTGCATCCGCAAGATGAGAAGCACGTTGTAACAACCAGCCGCAGCCACACGCAGTGCATTGCCACCGTAGCAGAACAACCATGGCAGTACCTCTCCATTTCTGCAACATAGTGCCCAGCCAAGCACCATTCCACTCACACAGCCGTGAAGACTCCTCAGCACCACCATGAGCACCGCGGCAGCCTCTTCCTTTGTTTTTCCCACCAAAAACAGAGCATCATATATGGGTATCGTGGGCCTTAAACCAGTCCCGTAACTCCATCGCGCTCCATGCACCGCTCCTCCACATCCAGGAAACAACCACCGTGCACCACTGTCTAGCATGCCCGGCCATGCGAATCAGCCAGCCACCACTCCTCCGTAAGTCGAGCACTCTCTCCCCACCTCTCGGGTTCTCTCATCCCTATTACACCAATGAAAGAAAGAAAAATAAAGAAGACGGAACGCGAGATGAAGAAGATCACTCACTGGGAGATACCGAAAAAATAAATGGAACACGCACGGAAGACTTGGAAGATGGAGAAAAAGGAAGCAATCTTTTTATGTGGATTTGGTAGTCTGGCAGCCGAAAAGATAATTTTCGTGCATGCTACGGTTTCAGTTGGAGGAAGAAATAAAAGACATGAGCACATATGGAAAGAATGGAAGAAAAGAAAAAAAATGGAAGCGGTGGATAAACACGTGAAGACACGAAATTAACATCGAGAGCAAATGAAGGAACACATGCGGGAGAAACGCAGCTGGAATGCAAAAGGAAATAAAAAGCAATGCAAACGACAAAGACGCAGCTAGAAAGGAAATAAAGCCAAACTCACGGACGAAAGGTTTCAAGCGAACAATGATTTATTTGAAGCCTATATAAGGGCTTGGAGGCAGACGGAAAAACTCGGTAGATTTTAGGAGTAGGAGTAGGAGTAGAAGTAGTATAACTTAGCTAGCTTTATTTTTCAGTTTTTGAATAAAAGCTCGGGTGAAGAAAGGGAGTCCGGTAACGCAGTTGAGAGCCTAATGGACCAACTGTTGTTACCAAGCTTTCCTCATTCACCTGTAGCCTCCATTTTTAGTTTTATTTTATTTTTTTATTTCAATTTGAAGTTTATGATGAATCATTGCAATCTTTAAGTGTTCACTTTAATTCCAGCTCATTTAAATTACTGTCATTTAATTTTCCTGCACTTTAAATTTTTGCTCATTTAAATTACTCGCACTTTAAATTCTTGCTATTTAAGTTTATGTTATTTAATTTTCCTGCACCTTTAATTTCTGCAATTTAAATTACTGTCATTTATTTTTTCAACACCTTTATTTTCTACAATTTAAATTTATGTCATTTAATTTTTTTTGCCCATTTAAATTTCAGTCATTTAATTTTCAGCAATTTCAATTACTATCTTGCATTTTAATTTCTTACATTTGATCACTGCACCCAAATCCAACAAAATAAATCTGGTTCATGACCAGTAAACTTTCTTTTTCATTTCTCTCATTCATTCATTGTATATACCATCACTTTTATTTTTATTTTCTCATTGTAAATATTTCCATCATTTTACATAAGTTTATTTTTAGCACTTTTCCTGTGGAGACGATTTAGGAATTTATTCCTAATTATTACACGACACGCTCCTGCACTTGGGATAGCCTTTTGTGCTGCTCATTTTCGAACGAGTCACGGGTCCAGCCCCTCGACTGCCCTACAACTTAGTTCGCCCCCATCACGGTGAAGAGCAAACCGGCTTCTCAGCCTTCTAACAAATTACCTCCTCGGGGGGCCATAGCCTAAGGCATCCTGACCCTTCCCTTGGCAGAAAAGGGCTTAGTCATTCAACTACTAGACATTATGCCATCTCCAACAATAGAATACCAAATGAGTGACGCCTCAGACTCCTCGCCTCTCTCTTTCTCCCTGAAACGGGACGCCAAGCGACTAATGCCTCACGTCTCTATCAAAACAACCCAAGTTTGCAAATTTTGCACACGTAGATCGAGGATGAATTATACTAACTTATTTATTTTGTTCAGCGGTATATTAGACACCCCCATCACCTCATAGCAGATGGCAGACCACCTTTTTGGCTGTCTGACAAATTACCTCCTTAGGGGGCCAAAGGGGCTGGCTTAGCCTAAGGCATCTCGATCCCTCCACCGGTGGAGAGAGGGTTTAGTTCTTCAACTATCCAACACAGCACCATCTCCAACTACAAAACACTAGACAAATAGTACCTCAAAATCCGCACTGAACTCCTCCTCCACCAAATGAGAAGCTCGAGCAATTTGACTCCTCAGCTACACGGTGGCTCCCCTTGGGGAATATGGGTTCGTTCTCTCCACAACCCAATAAATGCGTCGTTACAAGAAGGGTAACGTTGAGCTAGCAGGATTGCCTAAGAGTGCTTTTGGCATTAGCTCCTTCCCTATCAAGGCCCCAAGCTCCAGCATTGTAGGGTCTGGAGGGAGTACTTACACTCTTAGTGCCGTCAAATTACTTTAGAGATTTTACAAGATCTCTCACTCTCTCCAAACCCTCCAGATAGCTGTGATTCCAATCATCACCATGTCTTTGCAGACTTTCTAGTTACGAGTTGACAAGAAGATCAGTCACCGTGTTTCCACAGGCTTGCCTAACCCTTGCCCCAGTTACAAGGCCAACAAGAAGATCAAGGGAGCCAAGCACTATGTTCCCACAAACTAGCCTCACCTCTTGCCTCAGTCTATAATGCAGACAAGAAGGCTGGGAAACCAAGGATCGTGTCCCCCCGGATTTGAATTATCCCTCGCATCAGGCCAGCCAAGTCGACAGAAGAAAAAGTATAGGAAAAAGAACATTGAGGAAGGAACAGAGCATACGGCAAAGAAAAAAGACAATTTTATTGACAATTTCAACATATACAAAGTGCAAGAAAATAGCCGCAAGGATGTCTAAAGATACTTGGTTAGAGTTTCTTTACAAGGAAAGGAAATAATGTACATAACTTACAAACAGAAGAAAAAGAAGTACATCGATGCAGGATGGGAAATGTTCAGCAGGTGGGGTTGTCACTGGCGAGGTTTGTCTGAGAGCGCCGCTGGGTCCAGAGGAAGTTCTTGCACTTGTAGTGCCCTCAAATTTCTTTGGGGATTCAAGAACACATGATCTCTCATTCTCTCCAAACCCTCCAAGTAGCCATAGTTCCAAGCGTCATCGCGAACCAAGCAAACATGCGACAACTTGTAGGCCTCAGTCTTCTCAAACTCCAAGGCCTTCACTCTCTTGTCTTTGGCCTTGAGAGAGTCTCTCTTTCTCTACAGGGACCTGGAGGCCTCCTTCAATCTCCCTTCCAACCACTTGAATGACCGGGAGTTAGAGTCGTGCTATTTGTGTAACTTCATGTTATCGGCTTGCAGCAGCTCCAGCTCCCTTTACTGACGATCGAGCGACTCCCAAGACCTCGCCAAGTCAAACTTACGTTGCGCCTTGCGTCGATGAAGCTTGAATATCCTCTTCTACCTCAGTTGCCAATTGAACTACACTTTGATAAGAGTTTCTTCCAACTCATCTTTTCTCTCCCTCTCCTCTTTGGCATAGTACAAGGTCAACCGAGCCAAAGATCGAAGCATCCAGTTCTCACCTTCTAGTGCCTCCTGATTGCCAATAATGAATGTCGCCAACTATCCTACACCCTGCCATAAAAATTTCGAGTAAGCAGCGAAGGAAAAGTCACAAAGAAAGCTTAAAAGGAGGTATAACGAGTCAATAGCAGACCTCGGAGAAGAACTCCTTGAGTCTCCTAGCCATGTCCTGGACAAGGGCAAGATGGTCCCCAATCCATGATGGTGTGGGTGTGCATATAGGGTAAAGGTAATCTTGAAGAGTTCTAGTGGGTTGATATTCGTGTTCACTCATTTATTCGGGACTAGATGAATTGTCAAATAAAGGATTAAAAAAAAATTGATTGTAACTCTAGCATAGACCTATGAGGAAACCTACCCAAGGCGTCTCTATATCTATGCATGCAAGGTGAAAAAAAATACTAAAAACTAAAAAAATACTACGAAAAAAAAATAATGCAGCAAACTAAAAGAGGGGACGAAGTTACCACATTTACATGCATGTCGACCTTGGGGCAGTGCCACCTCCCCTCAGAATGGTCTTCGAGCACCATGTTATCACCCCCCAATGGGGATGGACCTCCCACGACATGTTTGAGAATCTCTCTAACCCTTGTGCCCATGGAAACTGTTCGAGCCTCACCATCTAGCACATATGTAGTAGGCCCAAGGGGGGCTCCCTCAATCTCCCCTGCCACTATTGCCCCCACCTCAGCCCCAGCTTCTGTTGAAGCCAAGGCCAAGATGGTGTCAGCGAAGGGCAATGGAGCCCCGATGTTAACCGCAATAGTCAAAACTCCACTAACCTTCGCTGACATCGACGCGACCTCATTGTCGAGTGTATCTGCCAAAACCCCCTCGACCCACGACACCCCTCTTACCCTCCAAGCTAGGTTCAGGTGAGAAAACCTCGACTTTAGGGGAATAAGCGATGGGAGAATCTAAGATTGAAACCTGGTCAAGTAGATCTTGACCCCCCGCAGGGCGGTCTTTAGATAAGGGCAATAGAACCCTTGCAAGATCGATATCGGGAGATGAGGGAACTATCTAGGACTCCTGAATAGGAAGGTTCAAAAGAACCCCATAAGATCACATAGAGAGTAACTCCTCTTCAAGCGAAAGCTCCATGGCCCCCACATTGCCCGGCGGGGTTTGGGAAGAAGCCTCTAAAATGGTTTGGAGTACCTTCCCGTGTTGTGTGAGGTTGGCCATCAGCGGATCTACCCGAACTGGCTGAAGAGGATCAAAGCCACCCACCCCACATGGGGGAAAAGAAAAAGGCGAGGCGTGAGGAGGTGATACGGTCATCACCACCTTCTTCGACAACCTCGGTTTTGGCCGTTGAACGAGCACCACAACTGAAGATTGCCCCAAAGGGAGAATGTGCATTTCATCAGAGTCGGCTTTGGCAAAAGACTCCCTCCAGCGTTTCTTCCCCTTCCCCTTCACCCACGGGCTGGGGGAACGCCTATGGACCTGGGGCACAATCACCTATATCGGTATGGTCCAATCAGTGAAATGCATGTTGGCTGAGGGGTAGGTATCGCTAAAGACTATCCTCATCCAATAGGGCCTCAGAAAAAACATCATTCGGGTAGGCTTTCACCCAAGTGCAAATGCCTCAATCTGGCTCACTTCTTCAGGAGTCGCCAAGGGTCGGGAACTCTTGTCATCACCCCCTCCCCCCCCCCCAAAAGATGGTGCGAACAGGGTAGTCACGCCGATTGGCCTACCCAACTCCCATCCCTTACTAGACAAGAAGAAAAAGCGCCGGCTCCACCCTTTCACCTTGTTGTATGTTGTGCTGAAAATATCTAAAAGTACACATAATTGTAACAAGTAGTAAAGTGTTTTAAAGAAAATGGATGTTGAACCCTCAGAGATTAATTATGCTATTAAGTATTGAAATGTACTAAATTAATTACTATTTAGAAAACCAAAATTTACAGAATAGATTATCTAAATTAAATTGAAGAAAAAAGTATTAAAATTAAGATTTTAAAGATAATAAGCATAGATCTAGAGCGTTTGATTTCACCTAGAGAATCCCACACAATTTATTTTTCCTTGTTATAAAATTTCAATTATCCCAAGTTGATGATAAAAATCCCTTAACTATTCAATATTTTCTCTCGAATAATATTAAAAATATCTCCAATTAATAACTCCATATCTCTATGTGAATTTAACTAATTGGAGACTCATGAAGTTTTTTGGATTTTTCTTGAAAATCACACTAATCACGGTAAAATATCTCTACTTTCGCTCAACTAATAGTGCTTAATCTTTGAGCTCTAATCATAAATCATCTCTTGGTCTCATTGCGATTCAATAGATAGAATAATTAGTTAGAAAATTACAAGCATTAAGAATAAGAAATAAACACTCAATCATGAAAATATTGAAAATAAAATAACTTAGAATATAAATTGTGGATTTAAGGTACATCAAAAATCTAGAAAATAAAATTAGTTCATAATAAAACTGAAAAGAAAAGGAATAGAACTAGTGTTCTTCGTTGGAGTCGATTGATGAAGCATGCTGCTCTTGCCTCTACTCTTTAGATACGCATCCTTGAAAGAAACTTAAAGAATAATCTCTAGACTATTGGACTATAAAACTCAGACTCTCTTCCTTTTACTTTTGTGCTAATGATATGCTTATATAGGGTAGAAAAGAAACTCTAACATTTTCATGATTCCCGCCTAAAAAATAGCCTAACTTCTAGGACTAATATTGGCAGCCTCTTATGTGCTTCAGAAGTTAGATTTTAGAAATCCTTATTAGAGACAAAGTGGTAGCCCTTTAACATTGCTTTCTAACCCATCTAGAATCACATCCATCAAATATGTGAGTAGAAAGTTATGATCAAAATACTCAAGCATGTCCAAGCTGTCTCCTAGTGTATTCTAAACTTGGACTTCTTGTGGATTCCTTCTATGATTTCTTTCTCTTAATCAAAATTTCTTTCAAGCCCTTTGCTAGTTTTAACCCATGATGTTGTTTAGGTTGGTATTTTAAGTTGGTCGGTTAGATTGGTCGCCTAATCTAACCGCCTAGACCTTTGTCGCCAAGTCTTCTCACCTCGGAGGTAAAATATCTCGCTCATCACCTTACTCTTGTCGCCAATTCTAGTCTTCATTGAGTCTCCTAGCCTAAATCTCATTGGCTCTCTTCAGATCTCGTTGCCTCTTGTCAGTTTGGATCTGTAGCCTCGTTTTTTGTACAAAAATGCTCTTATTTCACACTAAATCCTTTCATTCATTCAAATCCAAGAAAATAAAGAAAAATATATAGAACTAAAATAAAATCAATAGTATTATAGGAAAACTAACACTTTTCATAAATAAAAAAGTAATAAAAATCACATAAAAATACACTTATCATTGTACTGCGGCTCCAAGCGAGCCAACGCTTGAGTTGGGCAGGTGCTAAGTGTAGGTAGTCCAGCACGTTCCAACTACAAAGTAGAGAGCCAGCCTAAAGCCGCTAGAGAACATGCTAGGGTACACGGCGCCTTCATTGGGAGATGGCACCTCAAACTCTACAATGCCCGGCACCTTGTAGGTTGACTTTAGTAATGCCAACTCACTAGAAGTCGCAACCCATTGCCACAAGAACCCATCGAATAACTATGACTCGATGCGAACCTCAAGAGGGTCTAGGCCCCTGGGAGCATGTGAAGAACCAAGAGGCTTGGCCAACTTAGGGTTTGTAGGGGCAGGACATGAAAAGTTTTTTGGAGCTATATGAATGTGGAAATGGAAGAAGGGAAAACGGGATACACACAGAGGGAGATTTAAAGAGAAAAAGAATGCGTGAAGAGCTCTAAGAAAGGAATAGAAGCCAAAATGGGCTTCGAAAGTGGGGGATTTAAATAGACCCCATTGACAGTTGGCATCCCCAAAATCGTGGGAATGCAAGCACCCCATGCACTGTGTGATGAGACGTGTAGAGAAGGAGTCATTTGACACCATCAATGCTGAGAGGACTGGAAGGAAGCAATCAATTGCGAAATCCAACTGTCAGAAAATATGCCAATAAACTCGAAAGGGGAATCTTTGCCTGACATCGTTAAAATAACGAAAAAGTCATGCGGGCATGATCTAGAGCCCGAAACCTTACAAGTGGAACAGTCGGGAGAGTAATAATTGCCCATTTCTAGGGAAGAGGATCTCAACGACAGAGACATCATAGAAGAATATAGCATGAAGACAAAGGCAAAAAGGAATTCCCATTAGACTAGTCCAATAAGAACTGGAGGGGTAATTGTAAGGGGGTTTTCCCCCCTATCGGCTCCTAAAACAAGCCTACAATATGATAGGCACCAAGATGGACCTAGCCTTAAAGATCCTTTGTAAGTTTCAGATGGACCAATTACAAGATCAAGAGCTAAGAAGATCACAGAAGCAATGTAAGGATTGGTACAATCTATTTGGGATGAAGCTAGCAAGAGTCCAACACATAAGATGAGCTTTAAAGAAGAAGAATCAGTTTTGATCCACATGATACAAGCTAAGGAAGAGTGCAACATAAATTAGGGCCTATTATTATATTTATGTCATTGAAGGCCTTGGACTTGTTTATTTCATTAAAATGGCTTATTTTATTAATTATAGAAATTAGTTTAGAATAATTGGGTTTGAAAATGCTTGGCCCACATATGTCTTATTTCTTATAAACTAGGACTTTGGGAAGGCCTTGTATTTTGGCCAATGGCTTATTTGAAAAATTACTTTTTAGGAATTAGGGTTTCAAGAAGTTACTGTAGCATGAAACTATTCATGCAGGGGTATTTTTGAGAGAAATGGCTTTATTTTGGCTAGGGTTTTAACTAGGTTTTGGTTTAAATACTCTTTGTAGCCTCATTTTAAGGGTTAGACAGTATTGAATTTTCATTGTGAGTTGAGTTTACTGCTCTTGTTCTTGATTTAACTTTTGAACTTATCAAAGGTAAATCACAACCTTTGTGGCATTCCTCCTTGTAATCTGGATTCTTGAGATAGGTTCTTCAACAGGTCTAAATTTTGATATAATGTAGGTTCTTGAAATGAGTTCTCAACAAGTCTAGATTCTCCATCCATTTGACTTGATTTTGGCTTTTTTGTGTGAGTTTTCAAATTGATTGTGGGTTCAAGGGATTCCATTCCTGCAGGTTTATATCATTTGGCATTCAGAGCTCAGTTTCCAATCAGGTTTGATTCTATCTTTTATTTCTTGCATAATTTATTCTAGGGCTTCATTGTTCTAGGGTAAAAAAAAAAAAAAAAAAAAGAGGTGGCTACCGAATTTCTTCACTATTCTTAGGGCTACTGAATTTTATTGTTCTAAAGTTTGTGTTGGCCAAAATCTCTTGTTCTAGGGGTTGTCGTATATCACTTATTCTAGGATTTTGAGTTATTGTTAGGGTTTTGTCAATTGCTTATTCTTTTAATTCTTATCAAATTAGTTGGTGAAAAGAAAAGAAAGGAAAAGAAAGGAAAGCAAAAGAAAAGAATAAAAGAATAAAAGAAATTCAAAAAAAAAAAAATTCAAAACAAAAGGTAGTATACTCAAAGTTTGCTACATAGTTATAACAAAGAGAAAGAAAGAAATTTGTTGATTGAGCTTTATCGTCAAATGGAATGAAAACATCTTTCTAGTTGGTATCTTGTTTTATAATTACTCTTTCATTCGTATAATTTCCTTAATTCTCATGTCATTTTTATTCCTTCTGTGTTTCTCTTGTTCTTGTTTCTTGGACCTAGTTACTAGTTGGGATAAAACAAGGTTGCATTATCTTAATTGAGTTCAATTAATTCTTAAAGAACTTGAGTGGGAAAACTCTTGAAGTAAAAGGAAAGAGTGTGAGACTATTATCAGGAAAAAACCATTTAAGAGTGACACACGAGTGGAGTGCTATCGTTTGAGTGTAAACATGTAAGGGAGTGAGTGATGTTTTTTTTTTTTACTACTAACATTTTTTTTGTGCAGCATATTACAATGTCTTACCGGAATGGCTCATCACCAAGGGGGATGATAGATAACCCATTCTTTATGTTGCAGGCCATGCAACAACAATTTGAGCAGTTAAACTTGGTGTTGGGGAAAGTGAGAGATAGGATGGATAATCAAGAAGCAGCGATTAGAAATTTGCAAGGTGAGAGATTGGAGGCGACGTGAACCTATGATATGAACCCGCGGGAAAGGAATCCCTTGAACCCACAATCAAATTGAAAACTCACCCAAGAAAGCCAAACTCAAGTCAAATGGATGGAGAATCTAGACCCGATGAGAACTCGTTTCAAGAACCTAGATTATATTAAAATCTAGACTCATTGAAGAACCTATCTCAAGAACCTAGATTACAAGGAGGAATGCCACAAAGGTTGTGATTTACCTTTGATAAGTTCAAAAGTTCAATCAAGAACAAGATGAGTAAAACTAAACTCACAATGAATAATTTATCAAATTTCATAAACTTCATAAACTGAGGCTACAAAGAGTATTTAAAGCTAACCCTAATTAAAGCCCTAGCCCAAAATAAACCCCCATTGTTCCAAACATACCCCTGGATAAATAGTGCAGCGCTACAGTGATTCGGCCAGATGAACAGTGTGTCGCTATAGCATTTGAGACGTGAACAGTGCGCGCTACAGTACTTCTTGAAACCCTAGTTCCTAAAATATAACTTTCCAAATAAGCCCTTGATCACAATACGAGGCTTTCCCAAAACCCTAGTTTATAAGAAATAAGACATACGTGGGCCAAGCATCCTCAAGCCCTCTTATTCTAAACTAATAAAATAAATACTTTAACAAATTGAAAGCCATCAATAACAATATGCCCAAACGATACTCTAAGTCGTGTCTTCCACATCTTGGATCAGGTAGATTAAAACTGGTTCTCCTTTTTTCAAGCCCATCTTGAGTGTTGGTCTCTTACTAGCTTCATCCCAAGTGGATTGCACTAATCCTTGCATTGCGTCCTTGATTTTCGTGGCTATTGATCTTTTAATTGGCCCATTTGAAACTTGCAATGAATCTTTAAGACTAGGCCCACCTTGGTTCCCATCATTCCCCTCTCCTCAAAAGGATTCGACCTCGAATCTCCACCTGGATCAAAAGGAAAAAGGTTAGTAATATTGAAAATAGCATAAACATGATACTTACCTGGAAGATCCACTTTATATGAATTTTCATTAATCTTTTCAAGAATTTGAAAAAGTCCATCCAAGTTACTCCTGTCATCAACAAGCAAAAGTATCAAAGCTAAAGGAGTAAATGGATTAAAACCATAAATAACTTCAAAAGAAGAATAAGAAATAGTAGTATGCATGGTCCTATTATATGCAAACTCTAATAAGGGCAAATGGTACTCCCGCAAACGTTCATGCAATAAGTCAATGAATGGCAAATGATACTCCCACAAATGTTCATGAAACACATCTAAGGTTTTCCTTATACCAAAATGACCACTCCCATTATATGCAAATTCAATGAATGGCAAGCAATACACCCACAAACATTCATGCAATACGTTAACGAATGGCAAATGACACTCCCACAAACGTTCATGAAACACATCTAAAGTTTTCCTTACACCAAAATGACCACTCCAATTATATGCAAACTCAATGAATGGCAAGCAATACTTCCACAAACGTTCATGCAACATGTAAATGAATGGCAAATGATACTCCCAAAAACGTTCATGGAACACATTTAAAGTCTTCCTTGCCCCAAAATTACCACTCCAATTAGATGCAAACTCAATGAATAGCAAGCAATACTCCCACCCAAGGTCACGCCACATGTTTAAAATGCACTCTACACCAAAATGACCCAGCAAACCACATCCATGCACTAGCATCTCATGCATAAGACTAGTAGGCTCACAAAGTTTATTCTCTCTAACTAAATACCAATCTAGTCTATAGCACTTACCAAACGATGCCTTCTCACATGCTCCATACACAGTAGCAAAGTCATCATCATTAGTATGCAATTGCTTATCATATTCAAGTCTCAATAACTTTGTATCTAAAATGATGACAAGGACATACCTTCTTGCTAAAGCATCAACCACAAAACTTTCCTTACCTTGTGTATACTTGATTACATGAGGAAATGTCTCAATGAATTGCACCCACTTGGCATGCATTCTATTCAACTTACCTTATCCTTTCATGTACGTCAAGGACTCATGCTCTTCAAAGAGAGGTTGAGTAGGAATTATCGCACCTAGCACAAAATCAATGTAGCGCTCTATCTCCCTAATAGGTGGCAATCCACTAAACACACCGCTAGGAATCATGACCTCATATCCCTGCAACAAAGAAACAACAACACTAGGCAAAGAGTCATTAAATTCGTTAGTATAAAAGCTCACTTTTATTTATGTGTTTCTCTCTGCAATCTCTCTTTCTTTTTCCTCTTGTGGCTCATCTCTTTTTTCTTGACTCTCAGCCACCTCTCTATTTTTTTTTCACTCTCTCTTTCTCTTGATGTTTTGGTCTCATTCTCTTTTTTTCTCTCACTTTCTTTTTCCTTTTCACTCTCTTTTTTTCTTTCACTCTCTTCTTTTTTTGATCTCACGACCTCACAATTGTTTTTCAACTCATTCTCTCTTTTTCTTGAGGTTTCAGCCTCACCCTCATCTTTTTTCTTAGGTGGTTCAATATTTCTCTTTCCTATAACTCCGTCATTTCTTATCCCACTTTGATTTCCGATGAGAGTTAGAAACTGAAGTGTACATTTCTGTACCATTTCTCTTTAATTGCCTCTCAACCTTCATAACCATGTGCACCATGTCCTCTACCTCTACATAATGTTGCAACTCAACTACATTGGCTATCTCCCTATTCAACCCACTCAAAAATCTAGCCATTGTGGCCTCTTGATCCTCCACTACATTAGCTTGAATCATAGCCACCTCCATCTCCTTACGGTAATCATCTACACTCCTAGACCCCTGTGTAAGATTTTGTAGTTTTTGGTAGAGGTCTCTAAAGTAGTGGCTAGGTACAAATCTTCGCCTCATGATAGCTTTCAACTCTCTTCATGTTTCTACAGGCCTCTCAAGATTCCTCCTCCTATTGGTCACTAATTGATCGCACCAAATAATAGCATAATCAGTGAATCCAATTATTGTCAACTTCACTTTCTTCTCCTCAGAGTAATTATGACAATCAAACACCAACTCTATTTTTTTCTCCCACTCTATATAAACCTCTGGGTCAGTTCTACCTTGGAAAGATGGTATTTTCATTTTGATACTCCTAAGGTTTCTATCTACTTCATCTCGACCCCTTGGGTTTCCCCTAAGTCCTCTTTCACGCCTAACTCCTCTATTTCTACCCAATCCAACTTCAGAAGTTAGGTCTTCCTCATCCTCATCATACTCTTCATTCTTATACCCATTCTCAAAACTAGACTCACGTCGCCTCCTATCTCTCCCACCATACAGATTTCTAATCAAGACTTCTCGTTGATCCATCATATCCCTTACTTCATCCAACACCAAGTTCAATTGCTCAAACTGTTGTTGCATGGCTTGCAACACAAAGGACGAGTTGTCTGCCATCCCCTTTGGTGATTAGTCACTCCTATGGGACATCATAATGTGCTGCAAAAAAGAATATTAGTGGAAAACCTCACACACTCCCTTACGTGTTTACACTCGAATAATGACACTCCACTCGTGTTTCACTCTTAATTGACTTTTTCCGATAATAGTCTCACACTCTCTTGCCTTTTACCTCAATAGTTTTCCCGCTCAAGTTCTTTAAGAACTAGTTGAACAAAATCAAGACAATACAACAACCTTATATTTATTCCAACCAGTAATATAGATCCAAGAAACAAGAACAACAAACAAGGAATGAATAAAATGACACGAGATTCAAGGAATTTATATGAGGGAAAGAGTAATGATAAAACAAAATACCCACTAGAAAGATGTTTTTAGCCCCTTTGATGATAAAACTCAATCAACAAATGTCTTTCTTTTTCTTTATTGTAACAATATAGCAACATATGAGAATGCTACCCTTTTTTTTCTTTTACTTTTCTTTCTTTTCTTTTCTTTTCTCTAATTCAATCACAAATAGCAATATTCAATTGAAAATCAAGTAATTGAATTCAAACACACAAGAATTGACAATGAAATTGAAGAGAATCAATGGAATGGCACTCCAAGCAATTGACAAACTTAGAGATGTAAGCAACCCTAGAATTTTGAAACCCTAGGAGATGCAAATTTCAGCCAAACCCAAAACCCTTTTGGCAGCGTACTTTTTGTTTCTTTTTTTTTTTTTTTTTTGCAACCCTAGAACGATGAAGCCCTAGAATTAAAGATGCAATAAATAAAAGATAGAATTAGACCTGATTGGAAACCGAGCTCTGAATATCAAATGATATGAACCCGCGGGAAAGGAATCTCTTGAACCCACAATCAAATTGAAAACTCACCCAGGAAAGCCAAACTCAAGTCAAATGGATGGAGAATCTAGACTCGATGAGAACTCGTTTCAAGAATCTAGATTATATTAAAATCTATACCCATTGAAGAACCTATCTCAAGAACCCAGATGATAAGGAGGAACGCCATAAAGGTTGTGATTTACCTTTGATAAGTTCAAAAGTTCAATCAAGAATAAGAGGAGTAAAACTCAACTCACAATAAATAATTCATCAAATTTCATAAACTTCATAAACTGAGGCTACAAAGAGTATTTAAAACTAACCCTATTTAAAACCCTAGCCCAAAATAAACCCCCATTGTTCCAAAAATACCCCTGGATGAATAGTGCTGCACTACAGTAATTCGGCCAGATGAATAGTGCTACAGTGTCGCTACAGTATTCGGGACGTGAACAGTGCCCGCTACGGTACTTCTTGAAACCCTAGTTCCTAAAATGTAACTTTCCAAATAAGCCATTGGTCACAATATGAGGCCTTCCCAAAACTCTAGTTCATAAAAAATAAGACATAAGTAGGCCAAGCATCCTCAAACCCTTTTATTCTAAACTAATAAAATAAATACTTTAACAAATTGAAAGCCATTAATAACAATATGCCCAAACGATACTCTAAGTCGTGTCTTGCACATCTTGTATCAGGTAGATTAAAACTAGTTCTCCTTTTTTCAAGCCCATCTTGAGTGTTGGGCTCTTGCTAGCTTCATCCCAAGTGGATTGCACCAATCCTTGCATTACTTTCTTGATTTTCGTGGCTATTGATCTTGTAATTGGCCCATCTGGAACTTGCAATGAATCTTTAAGACTAGACCCACCTTGGTTCCCATCAACCTAGGGTTGAAAATGAGTGTAAGAATGAAGAGTATGGTGAGTCTCTTGTTGCCAAGCATGCTCTCAATACACAAATTAAGATAGATGATACAGAGCAGCAGAGCATGAACATTTTTCATACTAGATGCCACATCAACAACAAGGTATGTAGTATGATCATTGATATGAGGATTTGTATTAATTTGGCTAGCACTATTTTAGTTGAGAAATTGAATTTACCTACCTTGAAACACCCTAGACCATACATGTTGCAGTGGTTGAGTGATTGTGGGGAGGTTAGAGTAAATAAACAAGTGCTAGTTTCATTTTCAATTGGGAAATACAAGGATGTGGTGTTTTGTGATGTAGTGTCTATGCATGCTGGCCATATTTTGTAGGGGAAGTCGTGGCAGTATGATAGAAATGTGATCCACGATGAGTTAAGGGACATGTACAATTTTGAAAAGGATGGAAAAACAATCAAACTTGCTCCTTTAACTCCAACATAGGTCCATGGGGATCAATTGAAACTGAAAAGTGAGATTGCTCAAAAAAGAAAGTGTGAAAATGAGAGTGATAAAAAAAGAAATAGTGAGAGCGAAAAGGAGAGGAAGAGAAAAATAAGAGAGAATGAGTTGAAAAATAATTGTAAGGCCGAGAGTTCAAAAAAAGAGGAGAGTGAAAGAAAAAAAGAGAGTGAGAGAAAAAAAGAGAACGAGGCCGAAACATCAAGAGAAAGAGAGAGTGGAAAAGAAAATAGAGAGGTGGTTGAGAGTCAAGAAAATAGAGTGGAGCCACAAGATGAAAAAGAAAGAGAGATTGCAGAGAGAAATCAAAAAATAAAAGTGAGTTTTTATGCTAAAGCAAGCTTTTATGCTAACGAATTTAATGAGTTTTTGCCTAGTGTTGTTGTTTCTTTGTTGCAAGGATATGAGGTCATGATTCCTAGCGGTATGTTTAATGGATTGCCATCTATTAGAGAGATAGAGCATTACATTGATTTTGTGCCAGGTGCGACAATCCTTACCCAACCTTTCTTTGAAGAGCATGAGTCCTTAACACACTTGAATGAACAAGGTAAGTTGTTGACTAGAATGCATGCTAAGTGGGAGGACAGTATTGAGACCTTACCTTATATAACCAAGTATGCACAAAGTAAGGAAAATTTTATAGTTGATGCTTTAGCAAGAAGGTATGTCCTTATTTTCATTTTAGATGCAAAGTTATTGAGATTTGAATATGATAAGGAATTGCATGCTAATAATGATGACTTTGCTAGTGTGTATGGAGCGTGTGAGAAGGTATCGTTTGGTAAGTGCTATAGATTAGATTGGTATTTGTTTAGAGAGAATAAACTTTGTAAGCCTACTAGTCTTATGCGTGAGATGCTAGTGCATGGATGTGGTTTATTGGGTCATTCTGGTGTAAAATAGATTTTAAACGTGTTGTGTGACCATGGGTGGGAGTATTGCTTGCCATTTATTGAGTTTGCATATAATTGGAGTAGTCATTTTGGTGCAAGGAAGACTTTAGATGTGTTACATGAACGTTTGTGAGAATATCATTTGCCATTCATTGACATGTTACATGAACGTTTGTGGGAGTGTCATTTGCCATTCATTAACGTGTTGCATGAACGTTTGTGGGAGTATTGCTTGCCATTCATTGAGTTTGCATATAATTGGAGTGATCATTTTGGTGTAAGGAAGACTTTAGATGTGTTCATGAACATTTGTGGGAGCATTGTTTGTCATTCATTGAGTTTACATATAATGTGAGTGTTCATGCTATTACTAAATTTTTACCTTTTGAAATTGTTTATAGACTTAATTCATTCACTCCTTTAAATTTATTACCTTTACCTATTGATGACAGGAGTAGCTTCAATGAAGTTTTCCAAAATAAATTAATGATAACATATCAAGTAGATCTTCCAGGTAAGTACCATATTTTTGCTATTTTCAATGTTACTAAAATTTTTCCCTTTGATGCAAATGGAGATTTGAGGTCAAATCCTTTTAAGGAGAGATGGAATGATGGGCACCAAGATGGATCTAGTTTTAAAGATTTTTTGCAAGTTCCAGATGGTCCAATTACAAGATCAAGAGCTAAGAAGATCACGGAAGTAATGCAAAAATTGGTACAATCCACTTGGGATGAAACTAACAAGAGCCCAACACACAAGATGAGCTTTAAAGAAGAAGAACCAGTTTTTATCATATAAGCTATGGAAGAGTGCAACATAAATTAGGGTCTATTATTATGTTTATGTTATTGAAGGTCTTGTACTTGTTTATTTCATTAAAATGGCTTATTTTATTAATTATAGGAATTAGTCTAGAATAATTGAGTTTTGGGATGCTTGGCCCACATATGTCTTATTTCTTATGAACTAGGGTTTTGGGAAGGCCTTATATTTTGGCCAATGGCTTATTTGGAAAATTACTTTTTAGGAACTAGGGTTTTAAGAAATTACTGTAGCCGAATTACTATAATGCAGCACTGTTCATGCAACTGAATTACTTAAATCGGAATATTCACAGGAACGGAACTTAAACATTGGTCATGAGACTCGCTACCCTGACACCACCCCAATGACAAACTACCCTCGGGAACTTAGTGTAGGCAAGTGGGCGAGAAATATGAAGAACCTGTGATCTCGTGATAGTAGAGATGAAGAGGTTTAACAGAGAATGCTTCTGAGTAAAGTGAGTCAGGCAACCACACCACATTAATGGTGACATTCCCTGTACTACATGCTAAACTAATGACGCCACCTCAGAAGCCAACCGTATTAAATGATTCTAACTAAATGAACAGTGGAAAGGACACAACCCCCTCAAAGCCAGGGATGAGTTGTCCCCACCAGAAACTTAGTACAAAAATCGATCCCTAGGTACGAAAAACTCTCTTTGATCCCTCTAAGCTTAGGCATAAAATACTAGGGAGATATATTGACTTTGGTATCGGAGACTCTCCAACCACCACCAAAGCTCCCCCATTCTTTGTGTTTGCTTAAGTGTGCAGATGAAAGTATGAATACTCGAGTTACTGAAACCTAGCCCAAAGAAGTGCGAAACACGGGACATGTATACCCCCGTACATGACAGTTAATATGCCATCCTAGTATGTAATTAGCAGTATGCAATAATCGTAGCGGAATAAGGGTGATTAATTATAATTCATGCCAAAATAAACTAAAACATCCCAATAGCATTAATAGCCATCATAAGTTCAAACTTAATTATAGAATTTCCTTAATACAAAATACTTAATCCAAGTTCTATAATTAGATCAACTATTTCATATGCTCTGAAGTATGAAGAGACAATACTTATGAGCATCAAAATTATATCTAGTCTTCGCTCATGGTCTGTCTCCTCTTCAACCATCTGTATCTAACGGTCCTTCCTGTTCTTCCTCTACCAATCCTGACACAACTTCTATCATTCCAGGGGGAATGATAGTGGGTCTATAAGAGTGAGATTTACTTGAAATGTTAGTAAGTTAAACATCCAACTTGCACAGAGATAAGATATGCATGATTAATAATAAACATGAGATGCATGCAATGATATGCAAAAAAAAAAAAAATCGGTATTTGTCTCTCATCCAGGTTATTCAACATTTTCAGAAAAACTTTGATGCACTTTCTCTTTCAGAGAACATTTTCACTTTCTCATTTAAAAAATATGACATTTCGAAAGAGAACATTTAGTACTTCATTGCTTTAAAAAATCATAACATTTCATCATTATTAAAGCCATCATTAACATACATATGATAACAACACGGTTCCCCATATGTACCGTAGCACCTCCCGTTGACTGAAGAACAACTCATGTTGACACTATGTCTTTGTTTGCTAACAATAGGCATCATTCTCAATGCATTGGTATCATAACATTTCATCATAATATCATAACATATACACCACTAAAATTAGGTGCCATAACATTTGATTTCGTTCCGACATTCTTTAAAAAGAACCCATTCAAAATCCGTTGACTGTCCTTCTTTAACCCAAGGGTTACCACTCCATTTTTACTCACTCTAAAGTGAACAGAGGAGTTTCACTAAGATAATTTCCCATCCTAGCCTTTGGGATTGTGACAAAATTCATTTTCATGCCATGCTTGAAAAATGTATTTCATGACATGTGCATATGTAGCAAGTTTTCATGTGAAAATGACATTTATACGCAATATGCTAAAAATGATGAGCGTTTCACATGTTATGTAAACAAGTAATCAAATGCTTAACGATATATCATATGATATTTCATGCTCAAAATGACATTTATAAAATCAATGTGGCGTTTACACAATAATCATAAATAAATTATCTAAGAGTAAGTTATAAACTAACTGACAAACTTTCCGAATTTGGAAATATCGTAGAGGCTGAAATAAAATTGGTACTAAGTTAGGATTTATACTACTATGGAAGACGTTTATAATAAAAAGGTTTTAAAAATGGGTATTTATAAAAATAACCCTAAACTCTCAAAAATTACCACTAAGGCCTTAATTTTTCACTATTTGCAAACAAATCTCAAATTTAACCAAATTTCATGGATCTCATACTTTTGATATTCTTAAATCATCTATACTCTTAGAATTGTAAAATTTAAAGTGGAACTAGCTCAATCAATTCCAACCAGTGGCATGCACTCTAGTTGATGGCTAAGTATGCTTTCAAATATTGACCCCTATGAATATATGCATATACAATTTTCTTAAATCACAAATAATCACTATAGTCCTTAATGAATGATAAAGGCTAAATCTTAGGTGAGAAAGTTCATCCCAACACTTAATCATGGCTAAAAACCTTAATCTTCATTAATTATCCATTAATCAACCATGATTCTCTTAGCCTAAATCACCAAGCCATGCTTTCAAAATTCACCCAAAACATGTATTATCATTCTTATCCCAATCACAAGATCTTCTAAATGCTCATTGATCAAGCCTAGGTGAAATAAATCAAAACTTCATAAAATAAGCATGATTTGATCAAAACCGTGCATGCTTGATGATCAACACAAGGTAGAATTACAACCTATCATGGTGTGCTTCTAATAAAAAATAAAACCTTCCATGATCATTATAAGACATTAATAAATCATATCAAAATATGCTAAGACATACCACAGCTAAAATTTTCACTTAAAACAATTTAAACACTTAAATCATCCTTAATGAATCTGGTTTTTGAATTGAGTATGGTAACATTTTCTAAATTTATCCAAAAATCACTCCAACACTTAAAATCACAACTTGATATGTAAAATAATATCTAGGGAAATAAAATTCACAAATTTCATGGCCCAATCAAGCTTCCAACACAAGAACACCAAGAACTTCAAGAACACTCAAGCTCACACACACTTTTTGGTTTTTCTCAAGAACTAAGGGGGAGATGGCTCTCAAATACTCAAGAGCAGCTGGAGTTGAGGTGTGGAGGAAATGAGGGGGTGAAGGGGCTTTTTATAGGCAGAAAAATGGGAGGAGATGTTGGCGTAAACCCTTGGGATTGGGTGGTTTGGGTGGTGGTGTAAGGTACTGAAATTTCAAATTGCCTTCATCAGCTTGGGTCATCTTGTGCAGGGGGAATAGTGGCTTAAAATCACCATGAACTCATAAAGTGAGGTGCTACATTGAGCCTAAAGAAGCTTTTCTTGTCGTGGTGTATAAAAAAAGAAATAAAAACAAGCAAAAACAAACCATGGGGCTGACGGGTTCAAGGTGGTTTTCCTTAGACAAATTTCATCATGACAATTGATTCATCCCTTTGTTTCTTTTTCAAGGCTGATTTGTGCAGGTGTAAGGTCACTTATTGAAGGATTTTTTAGGTGGTAGAAGGTGAAGGATTGGCTACCAAATGATCATGAAGGTGCAGCTCAAAAAAGATGATGCAATGGAGGGTGGTTGCCAAAATGGAGTGGTGCACAAAAGCCATTCGATTTTGGTGCCTTCTTTGGGTGGGAAAATTGGGTCAAATGCTCATGATGACCATGAGGGCCTCTTGGGTATTGGGTGGTGATGGACGTGGTGTGGGTGGTGGCTTAACCATGGCAAATGGGTGGTTGAAACCCAACCAATTTGGTTTCTATCCAACTAGCTTCCTAGGTGAAATTGGTTTTGGCTATTTGGTTTGGTTTTCAAAACCAATTTCATTCAAAACTTGTTTTGGTTTAAAAGAGACCATATGAGGTGCTTAAAGACCATAGTGACCTTGAGAAAAAGCCATAAAAAGATTGGACTAAATGGCAAAACAGTCCATACACACAAAAGGCACACGTGTGCCGATTGGTGTAGTTTGGGGTTTGATATGTCATTTCTTCTAATGACTTGTGTGGAGATTTATCTAGGGTTTTAGTATGATTTAAGAGTGATGTAATTGAATAATAAAACAATAAAATTTCATATAAAAAATGTTAAAAAGAATAAGAAAGAAAATTAAGCTCTAAAACATAGTTTAAAGATCACTAATTATGGGTAAGGTGATTAATGGCCTAAACCAAAATTTGAAACTTAATTTGGTTATTTAGGGTATGACATGAGCTTGAGGAAACCCATAGTATGGTGTATTGAGCTTTCAAATTAATGAGTGAAATAGAACAAAACAAGATTTTGGGCCTTGTGGGCTTAAAAGGGCTATGAGTGTGGGTTAATGGTTGAAGGGCTTTTGGGTTTGAGTGGATGGGGGCCTTATTTCCAGATTTTGAGGAATTAAAAGATACCTCAAGATCCACAAAGATGGGGCTTGCAAGGCTTACCTTGACTTAATTGGGCCATGGGTCAAACCTATACCATGCTTGGCCCAAAATGCCTTATGCTTACTAAGTTGGGCCTAATACCTTGGGTCTAAATAGTTAAACCCATAGTCTTGTGTCCAACAAGTAAGACCTAAATTCTTATGTCTTTCAAGTTGGGCCTAAGGCCTTTACTTCTTACTAAGTTAGGCCTAATGACCTTATGTCCTTTTCATTGAGCCTATTTTCTAGTGTCCTCCAAAAAAGACTTAAAACTTAATACATCCCAATTTGAGCCTAAGGCTTTTTAACATCTCAATCTTAGCCCATCATATTCTTAGTGCATTAGGGCCCTAAAGTCTTATGTTCATCAAGTAGGGCCTAATGTCCATCAAGTTGGACCTAATGCCTAAGTGATTCTCCTAAGCCTTTATACCCAAAAAGCTTGCCACCTTACTTAACCCATTAAGGTGGCAAAATCTCCAATATGCCACTTGTCATTCTAACATTGACCTCTTGGCACTTTCTTCAAAATTAATAAAGCACTAAAAATTTTCTAAAATAATATTACTGACCAATCAAGTTCTAAAAATTTTATTTTTTCTCAAAAAAAATATTACACTAGAATCTTCTAATAATTCTTCTAAATTTGACGTATACGATCCTTTTACCAACTCAAATATCCAACTTGTTCTTATTCTCAAATAAATTAATTCCTAATTAATTAAGATTAAGACTAGTAAAATCAAGGTCTAAGAAGCTTTTTAGACGGGATATCACATATTCCATGACATATTATCTATCTCTTGATCTCTATCTGATAAGAGTACAACGAATTGAGGAATTCTGGAATTTACTGTGAAAAGGATGTTGAAATGACCAAATCGATTACAAAATGATGCTTTGATACTAATATATATAGATAATCGCTGCCCTTTGTTCATATTACCATAAAGGAAGTACATTTTATCGTTTTGGCTTTGATGCATGGTACTATTGTATTACCAAAGAAACCATTTCTAGCCTCTCGTTTTTTCCTTTGTTCAAATGGCGCGTGGTTTGAACTCAGTTTTTGTTAAAATGACATCCACACAAAAATTAATTATAGACAAATTTTCTTAGTTGGAAGTTGGAACTTGAAACACGTAAAAAGAGAATATGTTGCATAAGGAGAACCGAACACGTGCATTGCTCGTGTCAGCCTCACTAATTTTTATATAAAATAATATCATAAGGTACTCAACGTATTTTTACAGATAATACGAAACATAATTTTATATTTTAAAAAATATTGTCAATAGATAAAAATATTTATATAAATTTTAGATAATTACAACTTTACTATTTGATTTTATTAGATGCACAGTACTCCAACTTTTAAATGACATTTTATGTCATTTTTACCTAAAAAATACTTTTTTTATATTATTTCAAAATAAATATAACATGTTTAAAAGTGTTTTAGACACATGGTTACCAAACGGTAATAACTTTTTAATAGTAGAGTTTATTACTTAAACTCTACAACTACTTTAATTTAAAAGTTATATTACCCACCACAAGTTTGAACATGCACTAACAATCTCATCTTAAATAAAGTACATGAGGTGTTTTACAATTTTGTCTAAAAAAAATAATAACAATAGAGGAAATAGATATCAAAATTCGATTACCAATGCTAGGAGTAAAGAATTGGAAAGCACCAATCTTTGACTTTCCAAGTTTGAGTTATTTTCCCCATTTTTTGTGTTCAATGGTAACTTTTACTCACTAATAATATTAGAATAAAGCTACAGCCACCAATGGTGGCTACAGATTGAAATTTTTTTACTTAGTGATTAAAAAAATATTTTTTAATGATTTTGTAATGTTTTTTTTTAAAAAACAATGTTTAAAAATACAAAAAAAAAATGAAAAAAAAAATAAAAGGCCATTTGACCTTATCGGTGAAATGTCTCCACTACACCCTCGGTGGTAAGGGATCGATCCTATCGGCATGATTTTTTACCAAAACCAATATTGACCGATGGAGGGAATTTGCATGGAGCAACCGACCGTATCGGCTGATGGAGAGGACAAATACCAGCCGTATCGACTCTAGCAGTTCTTAGTCCCCCTAGCAACAAGGTTTGTCTGAGAGAGCAGAGAGAAAATGTTGCAAAGGAGAGAGAGAAACTGAGAAATCAGAGAAGGAGAAGTGTGGGGAAGAAGATGAGCTCAAATTGAAACAATGGTGTCGTTTCACTCATATTTTTTTTTTAATATATTATGTATAAAATGACATCATTTGGTCTTAAACTAAACGACGTTGTTTCACTTATACTTTTTTTTTTTTGTATACTTGAGGTCTAAAATTACGTCGTTTCACTTAAATTTAAGTGGGATGATGTCGTTTTAACTAGATATATATAAAAATATATATTGATTTAATTGGTTGGTTCAGCAGTTTGAACTAGGTTCAAACTAGAACCGAATTGGTTGATATTGGTTTTAAGGAATTTCTATTGCTATTCGACCAATTCTTCGTCGGTTTTGGCTGGTTTCGTGCTCCAATGGTCGGTTTGCGTTGATGCCAGCCTATTTTGTTGGTTGTTGTTCAGCTCTAAGTCAGTGTTTGTAGTACGACTCATAATATTATCTTATTGTAAAAGAAAATTGATTTTTTTCTTCAATATTTTGGATGGTTTTCTCATAAGTAAGAAGGATAAAAAAAAAAAAAAAAAGTATCAGCATCTTGATTTCTTGCTCGGGTCACAAATCACAATCTTTCTTCAAACGTAAAGCGAGAGAGAGAAGAGAAAGAGAGAGACAAGCAAAGGGGGAAAATGAAAGATGTAGCGTGAGTTGCACCTTGGGGGCAAAAATGTAATCTAAAGAGTAGGGGCTCTACAGCTATATGATATTTGAAATCTGCAAGCTACATGATTGGTCAAACTCAAAACGGCAAGTCTGTCACCCGCAACCGGTTTAGCAATTACAGCTACTTCGCACTTCAAAACTCCTTACCATTGAATACTCCACTGCCTTGACCGGTTGCCAGTCAAACCTCGAGAAGAAGGAAGAGCTTCAAGGGAAGGCTCTCGTTGAAAACTTTTCTTTGAATAAGGCTTATTCAATAAGCCCCTTATTTTCCGCTCTATTCAATTAGGGTTTCCACAGCCTCAAGTTTCCTGAGCAATTTCTCAACAATTCAAGGTTAGGGATTTGTGCTCTCTTTGATTTTCCATAATCCGTTCACACATATTTCTATCTTTATCAATCAGGTAAGTTTTAAGGGGTTTTAATGGGTTCCTTGCGTAGGTCATGTTGAATGTAAGTATGCATATATATAGAGGTTATATGATCCATAAAGGTCGTGCATATTTTTGCGGATTGTTTACTACTGTTTGGGCTCTACGGTTTTCTTGTTTATTCATGCTTCTTTTGTTTTCAAAGCAATTAATATATTTCTGAGAAAAACAATCCTTCAAGGCTTAAGAGAAGATTCATGTTTTCCGAACCTAACCATACAGGCATGGCAAGTTAGGACTGAGTTGGCTGGCATTGGGAGGGTATGCAGAAGGATGATTTTCTTTTGATTTTTCTCCCATGTTTGCGTTTTGGTTAGGGCAAGGTTCTTTTGTTTGGTATAATATTGCTTTTGCGATATACGTTTATGTTCTGGCACTTTTTTGTGATATTTAATGCCATAAATGAATTAAAGACAGTTTTTGGGATAAAAGTTTTGAACCTTTGATTAATTTATTTCTTGAATCTTCATGTTCCTAAGGAGTGAGACACGTGGCTAGAAGTTGGATTGTGGGTTTCACTTCAAGCTCTGAATCTGAATTTGAATTTTCTGAAGCATGATATTTGATAATTGTCCCTATAAGATAACATTTTAACAATTTGTCCACTTTATTTATCTACTTATTCTGATTTATCTTATCAATTTCTAGCATCGAGACAATCTTTAATTTTCGATTCAAACCAATCTGGATTCAGAGTCACTGGAAGCCTTGCCGTATCGTATTGAGCTTTATTGAGTAGTTGCACGAAGGGGCACTGCAATTAGGATATCATATGGCTAGTGCTGATTGCAAGAGTGAGCTGGAATGGGTGGAGAGAGTGAGATCAGGGGGAGCTGTACCACTTCTTGAGCCTGATAACTGTCCGAATGGTTGGGCTTGCCCACCTGGAGACAAGTTCATGGTCAGAGGTCCAGATTACTTTTCAACAAGAGTGAAAATTCCTGCTGGTGAATATCTTCTAAAGCCTATTGGCTTTGATTGGATTAAAAGCTCAACAAAGATTGGGGAGGTCTTGAATCATCCAAACAGCCGAGTTAGAAAAGTTATTGAGGATGAGTTTCCTGATGGTGATAAGCCTTTTGTTTGGGCTTTCAATCTTCAAGTCCCAAGCAAGGATAATTATAGTGCAGTGGCATATTTTGTGACAAAAGACCCTATTCCAGAGGGGTCTCTGATGGACTTGTTCTTGAAAGGTGATGATGGGTTCAGGAATTCCAGACTTAAGTTAATAGCCAATATTGTCAAGGGTCCTTGGATTGTGAGAAAAGCTGTTGGGGAGCAGGCTATTTGCATAATTGGGCGTGCTCTTTCCTGTAAATACTATTTAGCAGGTAATTTCATAGAAGTTGATGTGGATATTGGGTCCTCCATGGTTGCAAGTGCCATAGTTCATTTGGCGTTTGGTTACATCACAACACTTACTGTCGACCTTGCATTTGTCATTGAAAGCCAAACACAATCAGAGCTCCCAGAAAGAATATTAGGTGCTGTAAGATTCTCCGAGCTGAACCCCACTTCTGCTCTGCCAATTGAACCATCATCTCATATAAATGCTGCCAATTTGCAGTCGTCTCTGCCGACACGATTATGGAAGTCAATTGGGCAGGGTTTTACACATATTCTTAATCCTAGTGCACAAGAGAGTGATTCAACCGGCTCATTACATGTTAACGGGAATGTTGATCATGAAGGTGGTATCAAAGACGCTAAGAAATGGTAAGTATTAAATGATTAACATGTCGAGAAATTCTTCAGTTTTGACTATGGGGTGGTTATTAGTTGGTCCAAATTCATTGGAAAAGCCTGCACTAGCTTAACTCTTTTATTTATTTATTTATTTTTATAGGAAAAGAAATTTAATAAATATGAATTAAAAATAGGCGTTGCCTAAGTACCCTAGATTCTGATTTGTGCTTATATCAGAGTCATTTATTTTTATGTGTGCATATATAATTTTTACTCTTTTTATTTTATTATTATTATTATCTTGCTGCATGGAGAAACTACTACGTAAGGGGTTTGTAAATATTTGAAATAATTCTGAATCAAATTTAAAAATTTTGACCAATAAATTTAACTGGAAGGCTCCCCCCCCCCCCCCCCCCGGTGTCTCTCTCTCTCTCTGTACATTCTGTGGATAATGACATGCGATTCATATTGGCAGATCAATCAGGTGAAAGTGATGACTGAGTCTGGATTTCCTTCGTAGTTTCCAACTTTGTTGACCTGGTCTTAGCATTCACAGCGACAACTGCTTCACTTGGCCATGCCTTCTGCTTCTCTCTCTCTCTCTCTTGTTTTTTAATTTCCATCTGTATATTAAGTTATATGACTAAAGGCAGGTCAGTGAGGCGTATTCTTCATTAGCCGGTTTAGGTTTATTGGTTTTAGTAATATGCTTTAGTAATTCCTCTATTTTTTGTAATTATAATTATTGTTTTCTGTTCAAAGTTGAAAGTACATACGAAGTGATGAACCATATAATGTGTAAAATGTATTGATTTATTAATCTGCCTTCAGAATTCTGGTTTGTATCTTCACATTCAGTTAAGTAACTTAAGTTTATCTGCTTCTCTCATGAAATAGAAACTTAGCTGCTACAGAATTTGTTTAAGCTGCTGCTTACCTATTTGACATTTTTTTGGTTACCATGTATAAAATATGAATTCAGACCTATGTTTATAATAAAATTCTTTTTATACAAGAAATTCTCATGTATGTATTTTTTCTGAACCAGCCAGCAAAAGGCTCAAAGAGAAATTTGTAGGTGAGCATTTTGGTCTAGAATACCTCACTGAAATAAAAAGAACAGGTGTCCTTGGAGTCTTTAAATACAATTACCACAACTTGCTCCAACCCAGCCATTTTCTTGGATGGAAGAATTAAGGGGGTCCAGTTTGGGGCCTTCTACCACATTAAGCCTCGTTTAGTTTTACAGATAGTCTTAACTCATCTCAACATTAACATATTATTTAAATAAAAATATTTTTTAATTTTTAATTTTTAACTTTTTCATCAAATTATTATAATTTTTTTAAACTTAAAAAAAATAAAAATAAAAAAATTAACGTTTTCAAATTTTAAAATAAAAATTATATTTTAATAATATTTTATTTTTAAAATATTTTTATTCAATTTTTTCTATTTTTTAAAATTTTATAAAATATCTTAATACAAACTATTTTACTATTATTTATAAATTATTTTATTATTATTTATAGATTTCTATCCAAAGGAGGGCAAAAGCAGCTGGAGCAAGGAATGTCGCAATTTCTAATTAAAAGCAGTTTCTAACCAGGCGGCTATTGCCCTTGAACACAGAAGCAAGCAGCCTGGCCTATTCCAAGCCATTTCACTTCGAGGCATTATGGTTAGTGTTTCCCCAACCTTTCGCCTATGTAAGGAAATTGAAGCAACTCGAGCATCATTGAGGAAATAGAATAAAATTTTATTATGAAAACTTACAAGATTAAAAAAAAAACTTGAAACCATGTGACGGGGATAAAATATTAGAGGTCCAAAGTGGTTTTTTAAACCCAGCTCAAGGTTGATGGTCTCATCAGGAGGAAAGAAAGAGAATAAAGAAGAGGAGAGATAAAAGGCAGAGGAAAAATATGGCGTCAGGAGGAAAAATGAAGATGTGACATAAAAAAGAGGGGATGTGACATAAAGGAACAATGAACAAAAGATGAAAGGGAGGGAACTAGATGATTTCGGGGGCTTCTGCTTCCAAACTTCAACTTCTCTTTCAGTTTTTTCAACCTCGCGACTATAGCACAGTGACATGATCTCTTCCAAAAAATAGATCATTGATCTCTAGTGTACAACGAGGATGAGAGATCATGAGAGCTTGTAAAACCATACTATAGTGGATTCTCCTATCTCCAAACCTTCATGGACGTAAGCATTATGTCGAATCACGTAAATTTATGTTTTCATATTTTTTATTTTTCCTATATTTATTTCTTGTTCACTATCATATATGTATGCACAGATACCGTATAGCCGCATTGGACCATCGCCAGGAACTCCACACTACACTGACCAAGGCCTGAATCGTCATAGTGGACTGAGAATGACTATTTCTCCCCTTCCGACTGTTGTGTAATATTTAGGCATTCACACCATGCTTTGGGGCATTCAATTAAATTAATGGCAGCTTGCTTTGGGGCATTCAATTACCACAATAACAGATAGGGTTATTGGCCTTATCTTATGCACTTCGTTCTCACACTAGAGAATCAAAGTAAGATCATAGCCCTTTCTTGATCTCGAGCCTCCTATTTTCATGCACATACTATTAAAATAAGTTCAACAAACTCCCATTATCTACAAGTATATGCTTATTGTAGTTGGCTATTGCCAAAGTTACTACCAAGGCATTTCCATGAAGGTGTTGCCCTCTAGAGTCATCGATCTTCTTCAGTAAAAATGTACACCAAGATCATATTTTTGAAGCCATTTTATGCCTAAACTAGGGCTGTACACCGATGGGTTTGGCGTTAGTTTCGGCACTAAACCGAGACCCCACTGACGTCTACCATAAGTCTATTGAATCGGCCGAAACCATGGGTTTGGGTTGAGAAAACTGATCATATTGGTCTCGACATGCATCGGTGTGGTCTTCGGTCTATCGTTGGCGTCTTCTATGAAGGAGGAGGAATTGAGGAAGAAGGAAGACGCGTTACGCCATCGTCTGCCATGGAAGAATAAGAAAGTTGCAGAGAGGAAAAAGACGATGCGGGGAAGAAAAAGAGGGGGGTTATTAATTCATTTTGAAACGGTGCCTACATATATTCAAAAAAATAAATAAAAAAAGAACGGATCGTTTGGTTCAGCTGTTTCCCAATTCCTCGCGATTTTCCCTTAATTCCTCTCGCTTGTCGACCGGTTTCGTGCTCTGGCAATTAGTCTGATCGGTTCCCACCGACGGTTCTTATACGCCTCTAGCCTGAACGTGTGCCCAACACTAGCCATAGAAATGAGTCAGAAATTGCATTTAAAGTTCATTGTATCATTCGAGAAACTTGAGACGAAGATTCCCTAACCATCTCTAACTAACCAAGTCTGGTTCCGAGGAAGAGCATCAAACTCTTCATTCATGGCGGCTTGCCAAGTTGGGTCTTTGATTGCATCAGTAAAGCATATCTGTTCAATAGGAGCATCTTGTGAGTGTTGTTAGGCTGCAAGTTGGGCCAGTAAGCAGATCCAAACCTTTTTAAAAAGGAGCAATCTGGCTTCATGGAACAAGCACTCAAGGGGAGATTTATGAGAAATTAGGCTGTTTGAAATGCATGGTACGAATAGATTTTGAGTGTTCGATTGTGATGTACTTAAGCTGATTAGAGAGACATAGTGAATATGTAATAAGAAGGGACAAACTATGTCCAAGAGAGGCTCTCAACAAGCTGTAAATGGGATGGGAGGGGATGAATTGATAGATAAGTGCCCAACTGCATTCTACTCTCAAACAAACTGGTAGTCCAAAGTAATATATATGTTTGCACTGAGAATGAGATACTACATTGTTGGACATAAATATTGCACTTTAATTATCACAAAGCAAAGTGGTGTGATGTTTAAGGTGAATATGAAGATCCTGTAGTAGGTTAAGCATCCAAACGACCTATGTTGAACTAAGAGCCAGGGACATATGTTCAAATTTTGCACTTGATCTTGAAATTGTAGGCTGCTTTTGTACACTCTATGAGATTAGATTGGAACCTAAATAGTTAGCATAACCAGACGTGGATTAGCGAGTACCTGGATACCTTGCCAAATATGCATTAGAGTAGATAGGAGTTCTTGAGAACTTTGAGAAAAAATGTTGAAGTGGAAATGTAGTATGCCTTTAATAAATCTAATATCCTCTTAATGACAAAAAAATTATCTTTAGTTGGAGCATGCATGAACTAACACAATGTGTTAACAAAGTATGAGAGTTCCAGCCATGTTAAACCAAGCTACTTAGAGCTCCAATAAGGGATCAATACAAGGTGGGGTCCTAGAAAGGTTTACCTACACTATAGGTTCACTGTCCAACAACCATTGGAGTGGAAACTGGTTTGCTCTCAACCAATTAGCATGAGAAAGTAGATCAAGGACATACTTTTTTTTTATAGGAAAACATTTGCATTTCATAATGAAAGCAACCAATAATTACAGATAAAGTTTATCCAGCCAAATAGCATGGCTTACATTAAGGGGCATGCTCTGCCACCATACTTCAATATCAGTAATGTTCCAAAGTTTTTTTTTCTGCAAGTTTGTGGGTTGCCTCATTAGCCAATCTGTTCACATGTTGTGCTTTACATTCCTTAAAACACTGAATCAATCTTTTTGTTTCCTGCACAACGGTTCTTTGAGGGGTGTAAGAATCACTACCATTCTAAATTTCTTCAACCATCATTAGAAAATCACTCTCTAGGATCAGATTTTCGATTCGCATATTCACACACAACTGTAGTCCTCTGAACATAGCTAAGATTTCGATGGATGCTGGTTCTGAGACTTCCTCCTCCAACTTGCTAGCAGCCATCACCACATCGCCCTTTGAATCTCTCAAAATAACTCCCACTCCAACCTTCTTTTGATCATAGAACATGGCCCCGTCAACACTTAACTTTAAATAGCTTGCTAGTGGGGAAGACCACTTACAATCAGATTTTTGTTGGACCCCTTGCATCTAGTTCAATGGATTAGACATACATCTCTTTGATAAAACAGACCCAATCACCTATTGTGGATGCAAACAAACTTGATCATTCACCATCTTATTTCTTCTGAACCAGAATCCCCAAGCCATCAAAATAAACTCTGTCAGCTTCTCACTGGTACCAAGTTCCTTGCTAGCCATTGCCACTTATTGAAAAGATCTGTTCTGATCAATCTTTTGAATAGCAGGAAAATATTTAACCTAGTAATCATAAATGGAAGGGAAAAACAGCAAGGCATGTGGCAGATCTTCCCACTGGTTTTTGCAAAAAATACATTGGCCATCCACATTGATTTGTTTTCTTCTCAGATTGTCATTTGTAGCTAGTCCCTCCTTACATGCTCTCCAAGCAAAGATTTTAACTTTTTGTGGAACCCTTAGCTTCCAAAGAGCAGACCAAAAAGATTTTTGTAAACCAGCAATCGAGGATTTTCCATTTATTTGAGTTGTGCAGATTTAAAAAAATCTATAAGCACTCTTCACACTGAACTTACCACTTTTCTCATGATTCCAATCCATTTATCAACCCCATTACTAGGACTTGGATTCAGCTTCAAGATTTCTTCCGCAATCTTTAAATTGAATAGAGCTCTAACCTTGCTAATATCCCACCATTTTGTATCACTGACAATCAAACTTGCCACCTTCCCATCAATTAATGCAGGCTCTCCATGATGCAGCATGCTCCTACTGTCAATCTCAATTTCTAGGTTTTGAAAGCCTAGGATCCAAGAATCCTTCATAATATGTATAGAAATGCCATCTCCTACACTCCACCTGCCCCCTTTAATTAAAAGATTCTTTGCTTCCCAAATCTCTCTCCAAGCATAAGAAGGGTTCATGCCTAATCGAGCATCCAACAAGTTTCCTGTTGGGAAGTAATTAGCCCTATAAATATTATGGAAAAGACTATCTGTGACTTGCAGCAGTCTCCAGCCTTGCTTTGCCAACTAGGCCATGTTAAACACTCTCAAATCCTTGGATCCTAGCCCTCCACAAAACTTTGATTCACACATTTTTGTCCAGCTGACCTAATGCACTTTCCTCTCCTATTTCTTCTGACCCTACTAAAACCTGGCCATCATACTCTCTAGATCAGAACACATGGACTCTACCAAACTTTGACTTATTCCACTGATCTAGTTTAAGGCTACAACCAAAAATCATATCCTTAACTTCATTCAAGCTACACTAGGAGTCTATAGATAACCTAGTTTCAACGTGAGTTGTACTACGATTACTGGCAGGTACTCCCAGTGCATATGGGAAATTGTGACATTACCACATGTTATGATGTTAATCAAGAATTGCTGTTAATGATGAAAGTTTATGATGAGATTTTATGAAGAAGTTATGTCTTTTAAAAAATGATGACGAAATTACTTACTAAGTAAAAACCCGTGTCTCCATATTTTCTTTTAAAAGATATTGAGGAATCTGGATGGGAGATATGCATACTGATTTTTTTGCATCTCATGCATGGCATATTTATCATTTTTTATGCTTGATTTATCTTTGTGTCAATTGGTTGTTTAACTTACTAAGATTTCAAGTAAATCTCACCCTTTATGGGATCACTATCATTCAACTCGAAATGATAGAAGTTGTGTCAGGACTTGACCAGGACGAGATTGATGGAGCACTGAATCTGCATGATTGAGGAGGGAGGAGCCGGATCTAGAGAGGAAGCTGGACTTAATTATGTTGTTCATGGCCCAAGTCCTTGATGCTTTAGATATCATGAAGAGAATGATATGACTTTGTATATAAGTTTATGCTACTTTGGTATTTTGAACATGAAGATCTTCTAATAAAGTTGAGATGTTTTTAGTTATTCTGGCATATCTTATATTTTAACCTTTTATTTCCGCTATGATTATTGCATACTGCTAGTTGTATACTAGGATGCATTGCATATTAACTGTCATGTACGGGGGTATGTAACCTTGTGTTGCATGTCCCAACACTCTAAGTTTCCGTTCCATCCCAAATGGAGGTCAGGGGCGTCACATAACGTATGTTAATCCTAATTTTATGATCAACCTACTTACCACATGGTGCCACTTCCAAAATTTCATTTTGTAGCTGGTTACCTATACGAAGTATTATGCGTTCCTAAATTTCTAGAAAGACATAATACTCTATTTACTTAAATAGATACCATTGAAATAATTTAATAGTTATTATGTTTTATTAATAAATACAAGTGTCACATAATTATCCTTAACATATTAATTCATAGGATTTAAAGAACATTGTAATAGAATGACTCGTTTACAATCTCCCGTTCTCTCCCTAAGATGAGTTCTCTCTACCTCCAGTATGAGTACACTTCCCCTCTAAGTAGAGTCCCCTACCTAAAAGACAAAACTCCCACTTAACGTTTTCCCCCAACCTCTGAATTATACCCACTCAACACTTCCCCATAAACATAGCAGACCATTGGTCATGAAAATCCACCTCTACCTACATAGCACAAAAACCTCCTATCTTCACCAAAAATGGCATCCCAACATCCAAACATCGAAAATCTCATAAGAAAGGCTCAAGCACTAACATGGAGTGATCTGCAACTGGAACCAGAGGCATCTCTTGTCAACCATTTCTCCAATCTAATGCTGGTAGGTAAATTGATTTCCACCAAACCTCTGAACAAGCATACCTTTCATGCAACAATAAAAGCAGTCTATAGCTCCATTCTGGGTCTTATTATTGAAGACATTGATGTCAACACCTTTCTCTTTACATTCCCAACCCAAGAAGATAGAAAAATGGTACTAATGAACAGGCCTTGGAACTTTAAGGGATATCATATGGTACTTAGGCAATGGCCACCGGGGCTTAGCATCAATGAAGCTGCACTGAATTTTTCAATCTTCTGGGTTCAGATCCACGGCCTCCCAATGGAAATGCTAGCCAACAGAAATGCTGAAAGAATAAGGCAAGTATTAGGCAACCTCATTTAGGTGGACAAAGCTTCCATTTTTGGAGTTATACTCCAAAGGTGTCTCAGGATTAAAGTGGAAATCAACATTGAGAAGCCTCCTCCCGAAGGATTTGATTTGGCAATACCAAACCGGGAGCTGAAAAAAACTTTGATCAAGTATGAAAGACTCTCGAACTTTTGTTATGCTTGTGGTGCCTAGGCCATTTGGCCCAAGCCTACCCTACTTTCGCTATTCTCCCCAAAGTATCTGAATAAGGGTTGTGGATGAGAGCTGAGAATATGGTCTTTAAAAGGAATGATCCACATGGGAGGCAACCATCGTGAAAATGAGAACCGAATTTCACCAAGACCCACACTGCCCTCAGTCCATATTAGGGAGCATGAAGGAGAGCAATAAAATTTCCATCAACCTGAAATATAAAATCCGTCCAGCAAAGGCAAGGATAAGATGTTTACGGAAATGAGTCCTTATTTTACCATAGCTAAAAATCAATTAACATCTTTGCAGGCACTCAATGTATGGGACATTGGTCTAAATACACGTTCGAAAAACAGGAGGAAAAATGCATAAATCCCAGTAACAGAGCACGGGAAAGACGACGAACAGTGGCCATTCAATGCATTCAATTCACATTCCCTCTAGCCACATCTGCCAAATAGTGAGATCCCGCCACCAGTCACTTCCCCACTCAAGTTGTGTACCCTTCAAGAATCCCAATAGGAGATTTTCAAAGTCAATTTAGAACAAATCAACATAAATTCGATCCCCGTCAATTTCTCAACAAAAGACACAAATACCCTCCATTCAGTGATCATGGGCCCATCACTCTACAACAAAATGATCTCTCAATTCAAAGAAACCTTAACGTTTGGGGCCACTGGCCCAACATCCCAAAATGCCTTTCAAGTGTATAGCGAAATGGTTGGCCCTAAGGTAATAAACACAGAGTGGCCCAAGTTTTCCTTTGAGGCCCAAGCAATCCTCATGAGGCCCAAGCCTGCTTTCAATCCTTTCATACGAATGATGAGGCCTGAGCAAAACAAACGCGCACCAAGCCCATTCCCATGAAAAAAGCCTCTAAACCCATGTCTTCCGCATCCCACACGACTGCCCCTTCTTCTCCGAATCAAACTCCCAAATTCATCACCTCGACACTCTCTGAAGCCCTAGAATCCTCAATCCTCATCCCACTAGAGACACAATCAAACCCAAAGAAAAGAGAGCCTAACCACCTGGAGGTAGAAGTTCCACCAAAGAAGAGGCTCATGAACTTGTAACCTTGTAGATTAGAAGAAGGCAACAAATCAATGGTAGCAATAGTTAGGGCGAAAAGATCAAGCAGGAAAGCAAACGACACCGAAAAATTACTAAATGGAAAAGACCGTCATCAAGCCTAAGCCTTTCAGGTTAACCCTAAGATGGCCCCTGACAGTAAACCTCAATCCCACAACTCCTCTTGTTTTGATGATATGGTCACGGTGGCAAAGCCAAATTTGCCACCAAATCAAATATGAAGATGCTATGTTGGAACTACAGAGGGATTGCCTGACCCTCTACAGTATGTTCTCTAGGCTCAGATTAGGTCTCACCAACCTGACCTTGTTTTCCTAGAGGAAACCATTTTGAATGATGTAAAAACTAATGGTGTTATAGACTAGGTTTTTCTTTCTTTCTGCTTGTTCCTCCCATGGAAAAATGGTGGGGGGGGGGGGGGGCTTTGTGTATGTGGTGTCCAGGCTTGGACGTGGAACCTATGTATATCTCTCGTAATGTAATGGCATTTATGGTGTACTTTGACCCTGCTCATGTACCTTGGTTGTTGATCTTTGTTTACTGCCCTCCGCAGCATAGAAAAAAAATGCTTTTTGGGATATGCTCAATAGTATAGCCTCAAAATTCCCTAGTCCCATTCAGGTCTAGGGGACTTCAATTCAATTCTCAACCAGTCTGAAAATTTTGGTGGGAAAGTCTTTGCTTTCTCTTCACATCCCAATGGGTTGATTAATTTCATGAATCAAAATGGTATGACTGATCTAGGATTCTCAAGCCCCAAGTACACTTGGTCTAACAAAAGGTATGGTGGCAACCATATAAGGGAAAGACTTGATAGAGAGGTTGCCAACTCACTCTAGACTAATCTTTTCCCAGATGCAAAGATCCTTCATCTCCCCATCCAATCCTTAGACCATGCTCCTGTTCTCTTAGATACTAGTGGAATCAAAAACTCTGAAAGACCCTTCAAATTCAAAGAATTCTGGGCTAGGGATCCTAATAGTCTATCGATTGTGGGAAATGCTTGGAATGTAGTCATATAGGGCTCCCCAAATTTTGTTCTTGTCCAGAAGCTTAATGCAGTCAGGATTGCACTAAAAATATAGAATAGAAATCACTTTGGCCACATCCAAACTAAAATCAGAGAGCTGAATCAGCAACTCATGAATGTCCAAAAGCAGTATCCTTATGAGGATTCTTGAGAATAACTTGATCACCTGTCTTAATGAACAACTCAAAAGAGAGGAAATTCTCTAGAAACAAAAATCACGGCTTCAGTGGCTCACAACAAGGTCTTGAACACAAGATTCTTTCATTTGACCTCCACCATGAGAAGAAGGAGAAATCACATTCACAATCTCACGGACCAATCAAACCAGTGGGTCCATGACACTCCCAACATGTGACGCCCCGACTCTCACGTACTAAAAAGCCTCGAGAATCGTGACGTCAGGATGATGACAACCCGGTCACGCATCCCAACGACAAGTGTCAAGTGTGTGCAACAAATAAACAGTGCACAATTAAAAACACAGCGGAAGGTAATAAAGTCAACTAGTACCAAAATTTTAGTTAATACAGACATCCAAAATACAAATACTTAAAATCAAAGCCAAGTCCCAAAAATAAATACAAGTCTGAAAATAAAAGCTACAGCATGAGTGATCCCAGATCACTCCTCCGGCGGAGCCAGATCCTCAGGCTCGGCATCTGCATCATCAATAAAGTCTGCAGTACCATTAAATGGTACCACAGGTAAGTTATAACCTAACCAAGTCCAGAGATAAAAATCATATCTACACAACTAACCATGCATACCCATGATGCAATATGCAATAATGCAACGCACGCCAAAAATCTCTTTGGCACAAAATCATTTCCAATAAAAGCAATTCCACCATTTTCCCAGAAAATGGCATACAAAAATCATTATCTATCATTTTCCCTGAAAATGATACACAAAAACAACTCACGCTATTTTCCCAGAAAACAGCCAATTTCCATTTATTCCAATTAAACCATATGCATCATGGTCTCCCCTATGGACCATCCGCACGTCCTGACCACTTTACGAGCGATGCCTAGTTCCGCACCCAGTGCGTTCGTGGCCAGGTCATCCCCCGCCAGCAGAAGGGCCACGGAGTCGGCACGTCCAACGTCCGATCCCGTTGTCGCCCGACGACAACCCAGGGGACGTCACTCAGTATCTTACGCTCCCGAGTGACCAGAGGAGCTCCACCGTGATAATGCCCCATCTCGGCTTGGGGTCGTGATACACACGCACCCATAAATCCAATTCTCATGAAAACCCAGTTTTCAAAATAATCACATGAACATGAATGCAATACACGAAAACCCAGTTTTCCATTTACAAACATGCCATTGTGCAATATGCAATGAACCAGATGAATCCTCACAACCAATGATCAACTCCCAAAATCACAATACAACCAAAATATCCAATATCCAAATCACATAACCAAACTCCAACAATTAATCCAACCACAATTAATCACACACAACAAATACTCCGATCAATCCATCCACCCCCGAACTCCTCGGACTTAGTCCAGAAACCAACCAGAATACATATATAAAAATATAGCAGTTAATTGCAAAAATATAATTAAATCTCAAAGAATTGTTTAGGAAATACTTACAGCGCTTTAAAACAATTTTACGAAGGTTCCGAGGCACAGGAAATCGCCAAAACAGCAAATTCACACAGTGTAAAAATACGGGCCGAAATGTAGTGAAGTTGGAATTTTGCACGGGTTCAAACGGAGACTCGAAATTGATAGGGTAGGGCCTATGGAAGGTGGTGAATCTAATGGTGGTGGTGGTTGGCCGAGAATAGTGGCGGAAACAGGCGGTTTAAGGCCGGAATGTTCGAATCGGAAGTGATGCTCGTATGATCGAAGGTGGCCGGACGGCGGCGGTGGGGAAAAACCCACCGCGAATTCGATCGGCTCGTGGCGGCTAACGGCAGCGTTAGCCGGCCGGATATTGGTAGGGTAGACTCGCCGGCGGACGAGGAAGGGGCTGGTGCTGGCGGTGTAGTGCACGGCGGCCGGGAGGCGGCACGGCGACAGTGAACCCGAAACAACGGTGGAGAGAGGAGAGAAAAGAGAGAGAAAGGTTCGGCTCACACGGGAAAAACCGGGGGGAAAAGAAAAAAAGAAAGAAGAAAGAGGAAAGAAAAGAAAAAAGAAGAGGGGAAAAAGGAAGATCCAGTCTTTCAAGCTGGGTCCCGAAAAATCCAACGGAGAAGAAATTAAAACCGAAAGCTAATTAAAATAAACCAAACGCAGTGAAATAATTTAAATGCAACAATAAAAATTAAAAATCTAAAAATAAATCAATTTAATTTAAAGATCATTTTAAAAGCCAGAATAGTAAATAAAATCTAGAAAGCGCATAAAAAATAATTTTCACAACATAAAATATTAAGAAATAATATTTAAAAACTCCCAAAATTTTAAAACAAGATAAATAATCACAAAATAAATTAAATAAATCATTCATTAAAAATTCACTAAAATTCGGGATGTTACAATCTCCCTCTCTTAAATAAAATTTCGTCCTCGAAATTGGTAAGGTCAATCATTAAGACTAAGACAAAGATAAGGTTCAACTAAGAGTAGGTTTAAGAAGTATACCAGGAGGGTCAACCAAACAAATACGGATATTGCTCTCTCATATCGACCTCTCGCTCCCAAGAGAAATCTTGAGCCACAGGATCACCCCATGACACATTCACCAAAGGTATCGTCTTGGATCTCAACTTCTGCACTTTCCAATCCACAATCTGAGTCGGAACAACTTCATAGGTAAGATTAGGCTGAAGTTGAATGTGCTCTGGGTCAACAAAATGCGGCTCTTGCTGACCAAAACTCTTCTTCAACGACGAAACATGGAACACATCATGCACATCCCCGAAATAATTCGCCAATGCAACCCTATAAGCAACAAGCCCAACCTTCTCCACAATCTGAAAAGGACCAACATACCTCGGGCTGAGTTTTCCTTTCTTACCAAAGCGCTTAACGCCTTTCATCAGAGAGACTTTAAGATAAACCCAATCACCTTCCTCAAAAGATAAGTCTCTTCTCCTCGTGTCAGCATAACTTTTCTGACGATTTTGCGCTTCTGCCATCTTAGCTCTTATAACTCGAATCTGCCCTTGCATTTCTTCAATTAATTCAGGCCCAACTATTTTCCTCTCGCCGACTTCATCCCAACATAATGGCGATCTACACTTCCTTCCATACAATGCTTCATAAGGAGCCATCTGAATAGAAGCATGAAAACTGTTATTATAGGAGAATTCTATAAGCGGCAAATGATTTTCCCAGCTTCCTTGAAATTCCATAACACATGCCTTCAGTATATCTTCCAAAGTCTGAATTGTACGCTCAGATTGACCATCAGTCTGAGGATGATAAGTAGTACTGAACTTCAAATTAGTGCCTAAAGCTGCCTGCAAACTCCTCCAAAAATGCGATGTAAACCGCGGGTCCCTGTCTGACACAACGCTCTTGGGTACTCCATGCAATCTCACAATCTCTTTAACATACAACCGCGCTAACTTACCCAAAGAGTCAGCATTATTCACAGGCAAGAAGTGGGCACTCTTGGTCAAACAATCCACAATCACCCAAACTGAATTCTTTCCACTAGGAGTTCTTGGAAGGCCTACTACAAAATCCATAGTGATGTCATCCCACTTCCACTCAAGAATAGGGAGAGGTTGAAGATTACCAGCAGGTCTCTGATGCTTAGCTTTAACTTGGCAACAAGTATCACATTTCTCAACAAACGAAGCAATGTCCAACTTCATACCTTCCCACCAAAAATTCTTCTTTAAGTCCCGATACATCTTCGTACTTCCAGGATGAACTGAGTACGGAGCTGCATGGGCTTCTGCCAAGATTCGCTCTTTAAATTCAGAATCTCGAGGTATCACTCTTCGATCCCGAAAACGAAGCACACCATCATTGTCCAAACTGTAGTGCACGGGTCCTTTAGACTTCCTAACTCTTTTCCTGATATTTAACAACTTAGGATCCTTTCTCTGGAGAGTCTTCAATTCCTCAAAATCCACAACCCGCACATCCAAAACTGAAGAGATCAATTCTTCTTGCTGCGAGCTTTCAATAAGCAGTCTCCTCATTCCATAAAGGAGAGAGTCCATACCTGACGACTCTGCTTCATCCACTAACTGAGATTTCCTACTCAAGGCATCAGCAACTAAATTAGCTTTTCCTGGATGATACTTGATCTCACACTGGTAGTCGCTGATCAACTCCAACCAACGCCTCTGTCTCATATTAAGATTCTTCTGGGAAAACAGATGCTTCAAACTCTTGTGATCAGTGAAGACTTCACAAACTTCACCATACAGATAATGATACCAAATCTTGAGAGCAAACACCACGGCAGCCAACTCTAAATCATGGGTAGGATAATTCTTCTCATACTCCTTCAACTGACGAGATGCATAGGCAACAACTCGTCCTTCCTGCATAAGGACACATCCCAACCCAAACTTAGATGCATCGCTGTAAACCACAAAAGGCTTATGTGGCTCTGGAAGTGCCAACACAGGAGCTGTTGTTAATCTTTTCTTTAATTCTTGGAAGCTTCTCTCGCATCGATCTGACCACACAAATTCAACATTCTTTCTGGTCAAAGCTGTGAGAGGTCCGGATAATTTGGAAAAACTTTCAACAAATCTTCGGTAATATCCGGCTAGTCCCAAGAAACTCCGAATCTCGCGCACTGTAGAAGGACGTGGCCATGACAAAATAGCTTCTATCTTACTAGGATCAACAGCCACTCCATCTCGAGAGATCACATGACCAAGAAATCTGACTTCCTCCAGCCAAAAGTCACAGTTGCTAAGCTTGGCATATAACTGATGCTCTCTCAATTTTCCAAGTACCAGGCGAAGATGATAAGCATGCTCTTCCAAGTCTCGAGAATAAACCATAATATCATCAATGAAGACAACCACAAAAGAATCCAGATACGGTTGGAAGACTTGGTTCATCAAATCCATAAAAGCTGCAAGAGCGTTGGTCAAACCAAAAGGCATCACCTTAAATTCATAATGACCATACCGAGATCTGAAAGCAGTCTTGGGAATATCCTTATCTCTTATTCTCAATTGATAATATCCCGATCTCAAGTCAATCTTGGAGAAAACAGCTGCTCCTTGTAGCTGATCAAACAAATCATCTATACGGGGAAGCGGGTACTTATTCTTGATGGTCACTTTATTAAGTTCCCGATAGTCGATACACATTCTGAGAGTGCCATCCTTCTTCTTGACAAACAACACCGGTGCTCCCCAAGATGACATACTAGGCTGAATAAAACCCTTGTCAACTAACTCTTGCAACTGGATCTTTAATTCCTTTAATTCAGCCGGCGCCATACGATAAGGAGCTTTATGCACAGGAGCGGCTCCAGGTTCCAAATCAATGGTAAACTCCAATTCCCGAACTGGAGGCAACCCTGGCAAATCATCAACAAAAACATCTGGAAATTCTTCTACAATTGGAATATCCACTATAGACTTCTTCTCGGACGGCGAGGACACCACTTGAACCAAAAACGCGTCAGCTCCACAGGCTATATCTTTCTTGGCTTGCACTGCAGATATAACTATTGGTTTCGCCTTCAACTTACTTCCCACATATTCCAAATAATCATCTTCCGAAAGCTGGAATCCAATAACCCGACTTCTACAATTAATACACGCCGAATACTGGTATAACCAGTCCATTCCAAGAATAATGTCAAACCCGAGCAACTTGAATACAATTAAATCCGCATCTAGTGTCCTTCCACTAAAATCCAAAGGACACCCCATCACGACTTTAGAACACCACACCAACTCGCCATTGGGAAGACTTACTACCAAAGGTTGCGATAAGAGTTCCGAGACTAAGTTGCACATCCGTGCAAAAGTGGTAGACACAAAAGATTTGGACGCTCCAGAATCAAACAAGGTGCAAGCATTAAAATCATACAAACGGACTCTACCTGAATCAAACACACACACCAATGAAATCTAGAAGAAACATCAAACCACACCAAACATCAAATCCAAATAATTAATTAAACACTTACCAGTAATCACACCAGCATCCTGGGTCTCTGGTGTGTCATAGTCGATGTCTCCAGGAGTCACCGCATAAACTCGAGCCTGCGTGACTTGCCTCTGATTATTTCTTCCTCCACGACGACCTCCGCGACTTGCTTGAGGCTGATTGGGACAATCTCGAGCAAAGTGTCCCGTCTGACCACATCTAAAACAATGAGTGGCCCCACTCTGACGACACTCACCCTCGTGAGCTCTATTACATCTGCTGCAAACTGGGGCTCAACCTCCAATGCGCACTCCAGAAGATGCTTGCGGACCGGCTCCAATCCTTTGCACAAATTTCTAAGGCGACCCAGAACTACTGCCTTCACCAGCAAAACTTCTTCTTTTCTGACCTGGAGGGGATCCTACCGCCAAACTGTTTTCCCTCTCAACCATGATAGCCAAATTGATCAACTCACTAAGAGAGGAAACCCGATGGCATATCACAAATCTGCGTATCTCGGGACGCAGACCCTCTCTGAAACGCTCCACCTGAAGATCCTCAGTGGCGATAAGATGGGGCGCAAAACGCCCAAGCTCCATGAAAGCACGGGAGTACTGATCCACAGTCATACCTCCCTGAACCAGATTACTAAATTCTCGGGCCTTCTGCCTCCTCACAGTAGGTGGGAAGAATCTGTTATCAAACTCCTTCTTAAAACGCTGCCAGGACACAGTAGCTAAAGTTCCAAATTCTCTTTCCAAAAGATTCCTCTTCATTCTCCACCAATTGGCTGCTTCACCTTGCAGCAAATAACTGGCATACAACACTTGCTGCTCTTCTGTACAACCACAAATCTCAAAAGTTCTTTCTATTCCATTGATCCACCCTTCAGCTTGAAGTGGATCCTCAACTCCAAAGAACATTGGGGTCCGATATTTAAGAAACCTCTCATAGGAGCACCCCACTTGTACAACCAGATTTTGGTCAACTGGTGGCGACCTGATATTTTGATGGAAGAGATCAGCCATCCTATTTAATGCCCTAGCGATGGCATTATCCACCTCATTGTTGGAAGATTCCCCCATGGGTTCCTTATCCTACCTCCTTGGCCTCACCATATTCTGTCAAATCACAATTCTCAACCTCACTTTAGTCCCGGACAAAATTTAATTAAGAGTAATAATAACATCCAAATAAAAATAAAATAAAACAACATAAGATAATTAAAATAAAATAAAATAAATAAAATCAACCAAACTATCAACAATAAATTAAAACCATTAAAAATAACATATTTCAAATCAAAATAATTTCAAATCACAACTTTTAAAAATTTTCTGGTACTTCTCCTAAGGGACAAGTGGCTTTACCCAGAGTCAAACTGCTCTGATACCACCTGTGACGCCCCGACTCCCACGTACTAAAAAGTCTCGGGAATCGTGACGTCAGGATGATGACAACCCGGTCACGCATCCCAATGACAAGTGTCAAGTGTGTGCAACAAATAAATAGTGCACAATTAAAAACACAGCGGAAGGTAATAAAGTCAACTAGTACCAGAATTTTAGTTAATACAGACATCCAAAATACAAATACCTTAAAATCAAAGCCAAGTCCCAAAAATAAATACAAGTCTGAAAATAAAAGTTACAGCATGAGTGATCCCAGATCACTCCTCCGGCGGAGCCAGATCCTCAGGCTCAGCATCTGCATCATCAACAAAGTCTGCAGTACCATTAAATGGTATTACAGGTAAGTTATAACCTAACCAAGTCCAGAGATAAAAATCATATCTACACAACTAACCATGCATACCCATGATGCAATATGCAATAATGCAACGCACGCCAAAAATTTCTTTGGCACAAAATCATTTCCAATAAAAGCAATTCCACCATTTTCCCAGAAAATGGCACACAAAAATCATTATCTATCATTTTCCTTGAAAATGATACACAAAAACAACTCACGCTATTTTCCCAGAAAATAGCCAATTTCCATTTATTCCAATTAAACCATATGCACCATGGTCTCCCCTATGGACTATCCGCACGTCCTGGCTACTTTACGAGTGATGCCCAGTTCCGCACCCAGTGCGTTCGTGGCCAGGTCATCCTCTAGCCCCCGCCAGCAGAAGGGCCATGGAGTCGGCACGTCCAACGTCTGATCCCGTTGTCGCCCGGCGACAACCCAGGGGACGTCACTCAGTATCTTACGCTCCCGAGTGACCAGAGGAGCTCCACCGAGATAATGCTCCATCTCGGCTTGGGGTCGTGATACACACGCACCCATAAATCCAATTCTCATGAAAACCCAGTTTTCAAAATAATCACATGAACATGAATGCAATACACGAAAACTCAGTTTTCCATTTACAAACATGCCATGTGTGCAATATGCAATGAACCAGATGAATCCTCACAACCAATGATCAACTCCCAAAATCACAATACAACCAAAATATCCAATATCCAAATCACATAACCAAACTCCAACAATTAATCCAACCACAATTAATCACACACAACAAATACTTCGATCAATCCATCCACCCCCGAACTCCTCGGACTCAGTCCGAAAACCAACCAGGATACATATATAAAAATATAGCAGTTTATTGCAAAAATATAATTAAATCTCAAAGAATTGTTTAGGAAATACTTACAGCGCTTTAAAACAATTTTACGAAGGTTCTGAGGCACAGGAAATCGCCAAAACAGCAAATTCACACATTGTAAAAACACTGGCCGAAATGCAGTGAAATTGGAATTTTGCACGGGTTCAAACGGAGACTCGAAATTGATAAGGTAGGGCCTATGGAAGGTGGTGAATCTAATGGTGGTGGTGGTTGGCCGAGAATAGTGGCGGAAACAGGCGGTTTAAGGCCGGAATGTTCGAATCGGAAGTGATGCTCGTATGATCGGCTCCGGCGACGGATCGGGGCCGGGTTTGGGTTTGGGTGGAAAATTTTGGTATTGGGCCAGTGAAGATATGGTGAAGAAATGGTGGCCAGAGGTGGCCGGACGGTGGCGGAATGGGGAAAAACCCACCGCGGATTCGATCGGCTCGTGGCGGCTAACGGCAGCGTTAGCCGGCCGGATATTGGTAGGGTAGACTCGCCAGCGGATTGGGAAGGGGCTGGTGCCGGCGGTGTAGTGCACGGCGGCCGGGAGGCAGCGCGGCGACAGTGAACCCGAAACAACGGTGGAGAGAGGAGAGAGAAAGGGTCGGCTCGCACGGGAAAAACCGGGGGGAAAAGAAAAAAAGAAAGAAGAAAAAGGAAAGAAAAGAAAAAAGAAGAGGGGAAAAAGGAAGATCCAGTCTTTCAAGCTGGGTCCCGAAAAATCCAACGGAGAAGAAATTAAAACCGAAAGCTAATTAAAATAAACCAAACGCAGTGAAATAATTTAAATGCAACAATAAAAATTAAAAACCCAAAAATAAATCAATTTAATTTAAAGATCATTTTAAAAGCCAGAACAGTAAATAAAATCTAGAAAGCGCATAAAAAATAATTTTCACAACATAAAATATTAAGAAATAATATTTAAAAACTCCCAAAATTTTAAAACAAGATAAATAATCACAAAATAAATTAAATAAATCATTCATTAAAAATACACTAAAATTCGGGATGTTACACAACATTCACAAAATGTTCTTGGATCATTTCCAGAACATTTACAAAACTTATGACCCCAAGTGACAAATGAGTTGGATGATTTGTTCCCTAAAAATATCTCAACCTAGGATAACAACTTCCTCTATCAAATCCCTGATGATGAGGAAATCATCTCCACTTTAAAGCAAACTCCTTCCTCGAAAGCCCCTAGGCCTGATGGCTTTACAGGCTTCTTTTACAAATTATATTGGGATATTGTAAAAGAAGACTACATTAAAGTCAACAAGAATTTCTTCATCACTGGACATGGCATAAAAGACCTTAACCATACCCATATTGTCCTCATTCTAGAAAATGACTCCCCGAGCACTGTGCACCATTTCAAGCCCATTAGCCTTTCCAACGTTTGCTATAAAGTGATAGTAAAAATTCTTGCTAATAGGATTAAAAAAGTGCTCCACAAAATCATTTCCTCACAACAATCTGTCTTCATTCCTGGAAAAATAATCCAAGAGAACACTATTGTAACCCAAAAGATTTTCCATCACATTAAAAAGAAAAGGGGTAAGAGGGGGCTCATGGTTGTTAAGATTGATATGGAAAAGGCTTTTGATCTCATGGAATGGAGGTTTCTTTTAAGCACGTTAAAAAGCCTTGGTTTTCACCCCAAATGGATAAAGTGGATTGAAGAATGCATCACTACAGTCTCTTTCTCTGTGGTAATAAATAGGGAGCTCGTTGGTCATTTGAACCCCTCTAGAGGACTAAGGCAAGGTGACCCCCTTTCACCATTCCTATTCATCATTAAAAGTGAAGTTCTATCTAAGATTATCATCAAAGAAGAGAATGAGGGCAACCTTTAGGGCATCAGAATAAGCAAAGGTGGGCCCCCATAACCCATCTGCTTTTTGAGGATGACTTAATTCTCTTTAGCAAAGCCTCCACCCAAAATGCTTCAGATGTCTGGATAAGTACCAAACTTGGTTTGGTAAAAAAAATCAATAGAAATAAATCTTCCATCCAATTCAGTAGAAAGTCACCAAATCCTGACACCAGATCTATCAAAGAAATTCTCGACCTCAAGAACTGATAGGCTCCAACATGGACATAGTTTTAAAAATCCTTTACAAGTTCCAAATAGGTCAATTACAAGATCAAGAGCTAAGAAGATCAAGGAAGCAATGCAATAATTAGTGCAATCCACTTGGGATGAAACATGCAAGAGTACAACACACGAGATGGGCTTTAAAGAAGAAGAACCAATTCTGATCCAGTTGATACAAGCTATGGAAAAGTGCAACATAAATTAGAGCCAATTATTATGTTTATGTGATTGAAGGCCTTAGACTTGTTTATTTCATTAAAGGAACTTATTTTATTAGTTATAAGAATTAGTCTAGAATAATTAGGCTTGAGGATGCTTGGTCCACATATGTTTTATTTTATTGAACTAGGGTTTCAAGAAGTTACTGTAGCCGAGTTAATATAACGGCGACATTATTCATACAGGGGTATTTTTGGGAGAAAGTGCTTTCTTTTGGTTAGGGTTTTAATTAGGTTTGGTTTAAATACTCTTTGTAGTCTCATTTTAAGAAGTTTATGAAATTTGATGAATTTATTCATTGTGAGTTGAGTTTATCTCCTCTTGTTCTTGAATGAACTTTTGAACTTATCAAAGGCAAATCACAACTTTTGTGACGTTCTTCCTTATAATTTAAGTTCTTGAGACAGGTTCTTCAACAGGTCAAGATTTTCATATAATCTAAGTTCTTGTTAGTGATTCAGCTTCCAGCTCCACTTCCAATTCAGGACATTCCAACTCAGCAGCACATGTGGATTCCAAATCATCTAAGCAAGAAGAATCTTCTGGAAATCATTTATTGTAGATATTATTTGGTTACTCTGATTGTACAAAAGGAGCTTTTTATTGTAACGGCTTCTATACAGAGCCTGCACTAAAATCATGCACGTAAAGTGTTTGTTATTTTGACTGAACAAATGTTGGCAATCCTGGTCTATAAATAGAGTCCTGTACATTGTTCATATTTATGAATGAAGTGGAATATTATTATAGTGTCTTTGATTTACATGGTATTAGAGCCATCAATAGACAAACGTCTTCCATGGCCGACGATGACTCCCTTCCTCTTACTCCAACTCCTCCCCCTCCCTCCCCTGTTTTACCTCGTCTCAATCATCTTGTTTCTGTTAAACTTACCCACGACAACTTTCTCCTCTAGCAAGCTCAGATGGTTCCATATCTGAGAGGCTAGTGGTTGTTCCATTTCGTCGATGGGTCAAGTTCGCCACCCCCTTGTCTTTTACCAAATCAAACCACACTAAACCTAGAATACCTTGCTTGGTCTCAGATTGACCAAATAATCCTCAGTGCTCTTATTTCTTCTCTATCAGATAATCTGATTGCTCAAGTCGTTGGTAAATCCATGGCTAGGGAGGTCTGGGCAGCCATTGATAAGCTTTTTACCTCACAATCTCATGCCACGATCATCCAACTTCGCTACCAGCTTGCAACCATCCACAAAGGCTCTTTATTTGTGTCTGACTATTTTTGGAAGGTCAAGCACCTTTCCAATACCATGAGTGCCTTCGAAACCCCACTGTCTTCACTAGAATTTGTTTCCTACCTACTCGCTGGACTAAGCGGTGCGCCGGTGACTATGATGCCTTTGTCACCTCAATCACTGCTCGTGTCGATCCTTTATCCCCTGAAGAAATCTACAGCTTACTGCTTACCCATGAGAGTCGTCTCTCTCACTCGTCTCACCTACCTCCCACCACAGATTTATCCGCCAACTTTACTGCCTCTAATCGTGGCCGAGGTAACACTCATGAAAATAATCGCAGGGGATATCGAGGTCACGGTAGGGGACGACCCAACCCATTAAATACCTTTTTCCCCAATACCTCCACCCAGACCTCATCCTTACCCCATTCTAAACCTACCTGTCAAGTGTGTGGAAAGGTTGGTCACTCTGCAATCAAATGCTATTACAGGTTTAATCATGCAGTTCAAATGAACCACCTCGTTCTTTCAATGCGAACTTCACCACTACAGAAACCACTTCTGACCAATCTTGGTACCCATATATGGCAACCACAAACCATATTACCTCTGACCTCACCCACCTCAATATTAACCCCAACCCCTACACTGGTACAGATTAGATCCATATAGGCGATGGCACTACACTACCAATTGCAAACATTGGTGATTTTGAGTTCACTTCTTCCTCTCACTCTTTCACTCTCAAACATTTACTTCATGTTCCTAACATAACGAAAAATCTGATTTCTGTCCAACAATTCTGTTTTGATAATTGTGTTTTCTTTGAATTTCATGATTCTTTTTTCATTGTGAAGGATTCAAGGATGGGTACTCCTCTTCTTCGTGGTCTTGTACATAATGGTCTCTACACTTTTCCAACTTCTCCACCTCCATCTGTGACGTCTACACATCAAGCCTTTGTTGGTGAGAGTACCACTTCTTCTCAGTGCCACTCTCGACTTGGGCACCCCTCTCTACGTCTTGTTCATCATGTTATTTCTCAGCATTCTCTTCCAGTCTCTGTTCGTGATCCACCAAGTCTCTATTCTGCCTGTTGCCAGGAGCTCACAATTACCCTTTCAATCCTCTCATCAACGATCCACCAAACCATTGCAGCTTCTTTATTATGATGTATGGGGCCCTGCCCCGGTTCCTTCTCGTGAGGGTTACCGTTACTATGTTACTTTTTTAGATAATTTCACAAGGTTTACATGGTGGTTTCCATTAATACAAAAATCCAATGTTCTTTACGTTTTTGTTCAATTCCAAAAAAATGTTGAGTTGCAATTTAATTCCAAAATTCAATCTCTTCAAAGTGATTAGGGTGGTGAGTACCGAACTCTCCACACCCTACTTAAAAATCAAGGAATTAATCATCGACTTTCATGTCCCCACACCCATCAACAAAATGGGGCTATGGAACGGAAACGCCGGCATACTATTGAAACTGGTCTTGCTTTAATGGCTCATGTCTCCTTAACTAAAAAATTTTGGGTTGACTATTTTCACACAGCAGTCTATTTAATCAACCGTCTACCCGCACCTCTTCTTGACTATCAATCTCCTTTTGAAAATTTTTTTTTCTCACTCACCAAATTACTAATTGATTCAGCTTCCAGCTCCATTTCCAATTCAGGACATTCCAACTCAGCAGCACATGTGGATTCCAAATCATCCAAGCAAGAAGAATCTTCTGGAAATCATTTATTGTAAATATTCTTTGGTTACTTTGATTGTACAAAAGGAGCTTTTTGTTGTAACGGCTTCTATACAAAACCTACACTAAAATCATGCACGTCAAGTGTTTGTTATTTTGCTTGAACAAATGTTGGCAATCCTGGTCTATAAATAAAGTCCTGTACATTTTTCATATTTATGAATGATGTGGAATATTATCAGAGCGTCTTTGATTTACAGTTCTTGAAATGAGTTCCTTAACAGGTCTAAATTTTTCATTGGCTTGATTTTGACTTTCTTGAATTAGTTTTCAAATTGATTGTGGGTTCAAGGGATTCTATTCATACGGGTTCATATCAAGAACTCATCTCTCAGAATAAAATACTTGGGGCTCCCCTTAGGTCTTGAAAGGAATTGCAGGAATCAATACAATGAAATGTTGGAAAAAATCCAAAAGAAACTCTTTGGTTGGAAATTAAAACTATTATCCCTGGTTGGTAGAACAACCCTAATCAAATATGTGGCCAACTTTATTCTAACCTATTGGATGTCAAGCATTCTAATCCCAAGGACAATCTAAAAAAAAATTGATCAAGTTCTTATGAAAGTTTGGTGGGGATCCGATCCAAAAAAAAAAAAACCCATAACTTCACTCCAAATTGTTGGAAATCCAAATGTATGCCAAAATCCATGGGGGGGGGGGGGGCTAGGGATAAGACTCTCCTAGGATTTTGGTGGGGATTTAATAAAGCCTTGCTCTGCAAGCTGGGTTGGAATCTTCTCAACAATGATACCAAATTATGGAAGACCTTTATCAAGGAGAAGTTTGTGAAGCAAGACTCTTGGCTGTCCATATAGGGGAACCTTCGGATTCCATTTATTGGAAGGGTTTGCTCGAATAAAGAGACTTTTTAGCCTCTAGTTTGTGCATATAAATCAACAATGGGATCAATACCAGAGCTCCCTGGATTCCTTCCCTATCTCCACCGCTTCCAATCCTTTCATCTCCTAACAACTAAAGGTGGTTGAATTAATCCTTGAGGAACCTAGGAGATAGAACTCTCTTATGCTTAATGCTCTATTTTCCTAGGACACTGCACGTGAAATAGAGAAAATCCCCCTAGCCCAATTTCATTTCCACACACTAAGAGACAGGCTCAAATGGAAACATCACTCTTTAGGAAACTTTTTTGTCAAGTCTGCTTATGTAGCTTTGGCGAGCCAAACCGATAGCAATACGCCTTTTCATGTCTGGAAAAAAAATCTAGAAATTGAAAATCCTGGACAGATTAAAGCTTTTCATATGGAAAGTCTTTAACAACATTCTCCCCATCAGGGTCCTTTTGAAAAATTGCAGATCACTCCAATAAGAACAATTGGTCTGCCCCATCTGTAACTTGACTGAAGAATCTGCCTCTCACTTGTTTCTTGATTATCCTTACTTTATAGTATTGTCGAGACAATCTCCTTGGCCCCTCAATCTCTCCCCCATTGGCAATCAAGATGTCAACACTTGGATCATGTGTGTAATGCCCCGTTCCTGGAGGTCTGGAGAGTTAGCTTTTATTACTTAAAAAAAATCTCTAATAATCAATAATAACTAAACAGAAACTCCACAAAACACCTAACTTATTTGTTCGATCCAAAAATCAATGTCTCTCCACAGAAATATTGAACAAAAACCTCAATAAAATAAAATCACATCTTCACAAAGACTCAAATTATTCATAACTTGATGTGCCAAAAACCGCTAAAGATAAAACTATTAAATATAATCCTCCCAAAAAAAAAAAAATACTTGCACCCTTAGCACTTATTCATCTATAATCATCAGACTTTTCCAATACTTCCCACTCTTATTCTCTAGCTGAACCATAAAAATATCTTAAAAATGTTATGGAGATAAGAGGTGAGTTATCAACAACTCAGTTAGCAGAGAACATATGCTAGTATGTAAACATGAGTATTTTTACAGAGTTTAGAATGTAGAGACAAAACATTTTAGTTTCAATATGCAAATCTCAAAAATAAATATTATCAAAAAATCAGAGCGACATTTTAAATATTTCATATTCAGAACCCAACTTTTCACATTCAAAGACCCATTTGACACAACATGACTGAACATTTTCATCTTATCATAGCATATTAGAGCATCACATCAAAACAGAGGTCATGTTTAACCCCCGTGATAGGGTTGTGCATTCTGCGGAAAGCCAAGCAGAACATAAATCACCATATTATCAAAGCGATTGCACTCAGAGTAGAGACCACTATTATATCCCATACTAGGGTCAGATGTCACTATTGTTTCCCGTGATAGGGCCAGAGATCATTATTATATCTTGTGATAGGTTAGAGATAGCTATTATATCCCGTGACAGAGCCAAAGGTCACTATTCTATCCCAAGACAGGGCTAGAGGTCACTATTATATCTCCTGACAAAGCCAGAGGTCACTATTATATCCCGTGATAGGGCCACATATCAAAGCAAAACAAAATCAGAATCAGAAAACAGAATTAGAAAGTCATGCCAAAGGTTTTTCAAATGCCACATCATATCAAAACAGAGTACTGAAATTTAGATCATTTCACATTTTTTAAAACAGATTCAGAACATCTTCATGTCACATGCAAAATTTATCAAATTTTCATATTCACTCATTTTTCTTAGTTCAATAATAGAATGCCAAAGATAAGCTCATGTCTACATCAGTCATGCCAAAAAAATATCTTATTCTTATACAGAATTTCATGAGTAATGCTGAACAAATAACTGAGGTCGTTTCAAATTTCTTTTCATAACAAAACATACATATTTTCCAAGAATCAACCTCAGTCCAATTTATTTTTATGCAAAATTTAGCATAAAAATCCCGCTTACCTGGACTTATTTGCTTTTTTAGAAATTTTCCTTAATAATGCCGAACAAAAAATTACTCGTCACCTATAGAATAATCATGTAAGTTTCGTTAATTTTCAGTCAGACACATATTTTGATATTTAAACCAGAAATACTAAATAACATATTATCCTAAAAAAAAATCTAACATTCTCGTAACCCTAAGATGTCAACAATTCTCGAATACATCAATTTTCACTTAATTTCACCTACTAATCGATTAAATTCTAAAACCATTCTCGACCCCCACTCAACTAATTTCTAACACCATAATATCATCATAATAAAAAGACAATTTTATCCCAATCTGACTGAGGTCCTCTCTAAAAAATAAACACATCTCATATCTAAATTTCGAACCTCATGCCTTGGCTTATAACTCTGGGGGTAAAAATGTAATATCATGACCTAACCTTCCTTATCAAAACTGTACGTAACATGCAACAGTAACTTTGTAAAATAAAAATTGAATCTTACTAGAAGGGAAATAGTGCTATAGAGGCATTGCACTCCACGGGAGAGAGATGCTCGAGACGGCAAACTGGGTGACTATCGATGTCGGCATGACTAGGCTTGGTGGCAGAGCACTGGGAGAGAAAGAGAGAGTGATGAGCGAAAGTGAGAGAGCAGACGAAGAGAGAGAGTGCACGGAGAAAACCAGAATATACGGAAATGAAAGCCATGGGGGTGCGACATGAACTTACCGGGAGTGAGCGGTGGCTAGGGTGGCTGAGATGCTTGACAGTGGGTTCCCTTTGCGCCGCGAAGGAGATGTCCGAAAGGATTGGTAGTGAAAAATTGCCGTGCTTGGAGGAGCAACCAATTGCTCTGTTTTTTAGACCCAAAACAGAGGAGTTTCGATTCACTATGCAGGTGGTTGTTCTCGACACTTTGGTGGTGGTGCAGTGGCAGAGAAAATTGACAGCAGCGACGGGGTGGCTCCAGTAATCCAAGTGTTGTAGAATTGCCGTTGGTGATGGGTACGTGTGCTGCTGGCTTGGGGTCTGTAACACGTCGGGTTACCCGTTGGACGTGCATGGAGGCTAGTGTTTCGTGCAATGGCTGGCGGCAGCAACAAGCCTTGGGAAGTTTCTCTCTGAAGAGAAATACATGTGTTTATATATATATAGGTTAGGTGTTTGGAAAACCCTAAAGGAGAAACACGAGAGGTAGAACGTGCATGGTGTGGGTTCCTCACGGCTTGGCTTTTCGGGTCCATTTGAAAATATTTGTCCCACAACTTGAATATTGCAGAACGTAAATTGGGCCACTTAAGGTGGTCCAACAAAAATATACCTAGCTTATCTGTCATTTATCTCATGGGCGGAGTATTTTTTATAAAAATTATTGGGCCTTGCCTCACATTCCAAACTAGCCTAATTCATTCCATAACTTGGTTGGACTCAATACCAACTAAAATAAAATTTCATAAGATATTAACTGCATTTAACCCAACTACCAAATACAAGACAAGTCCATATTCTATCATAATAAACTTTTAGGCCTAAAGCCTAATCCTAAATTCACTGGTTAAAAAAACCAAGTGGGCATTTCATCCATAAAAAAAATTCGCTCGCAAGCTTCGTACTGGGCCGGGTGTTACAATGTGCATCCTAAATCCTAAAGCCAAACTCCATAAATCCCAACTTTTCGCTGTGGTGGCCATGGACAACCTCTGGTTTTACAGAAATCAAGTCGTTCACAATTCCAAAAACCTGTCCATAAGTTAGTTTGTAGCACAAGTCAGCCAGTCCTATAGGGACCTATAGGGACCATTGTAGTGCTTGAGAATGGAAAGAACAAAATCAAAATATTGAATGAATCCCTCCTCCCCCCAGAACAAAAAGCCATAACATTTTGATGTAGCAGTTAGACCAAGTGGTAGCACATTAGTGGTGATAGGTATATCATTCATTGTAGCAACCCACTCAAAAAGTTGCAACCCGAACCAAGGTGAAGTAATGGCAGCATACATTAGAGTGAAAGAAGATCAAATAAAGCAACTGAAAAAAATCAGAGTTGAATGAGTCTCCTAGAGAACAATAACAACCTTGAAAGATTAAAAAAAAAAGATGTTAAGACTGGATAATAGAAGGCATCAATCGAGACACAAGACTCATGTTGAACAATTTTGAATTCTAAAAGGCGTTAAATACATCGATCTTAAAATCGATGCGTATTTGGAATTGCGCAATGGGCGACCTCCAATAATGTAATTGAAAGCATACCCCTTATTGAAATTCCACGATGTTTATTAGATTTTTATAGTGGGAAAAGTCCACCACTCTCTTGTGTATAAAGCTTCATATGTAATGAGACTTTCTATTATCAATGAATGAGTACTTTTCCTTAAAAAAAACGTTATAAGATTTAGAATACATTTGGATAGTGAAAGTATTGTTTCAGAATATTTGTAAATAATAGTGAAAAAGTGATAAAAAAAAAAATAATACAATATTAAATAGTGGTGAAAAGTAATAAATAGTAATAAAAAAGAGATTAAAAATAATAATAAAATAAAAAATAATATTAAGAGTGTTTGAAAGTCCCTCAAATACTCTCATTAGCTAAACATACCCTTAGACTAAGCCCACAATAAGATAAGCCCAAAATAAGTTTTAAGTCCAATGTATAATTCAGCTAGACGTGTAAAGAGACTCGAAATGGCTATGGCTAAGAGATATGGACTAAGGGGTAGTATGGTAATTGACTATCTCATGATTCTTGTTTGGATCCTCAATACAACTCAACTCAACTCAACTCATCTCATCTCATCATTACAACTTTTTCAAATCTCAATACAAAATATAATAAATAATTTAACTTTTTCAAATTTTAAAATAATAATAATATTAAAAAATAATATTCTAACAATATTTTATCATCTGAACTCAACTCAACTCAACTCAGTTCAACATCCAAACACAACCTTAAACTTTCAAAAAGCTACACGACAAGAGGTGAGGGTCATAATATTTTTTTTTTGATAGGAAAACAACAATATCATTAATAAAGGGGATTACAAACATTTTTCAAACCAAATGGTCTGATAAAGAAAATCTGGAATACAATCCCACCACATTTCGACATTTGCAATATTCCAGGCATGCCGGGCTAAACAGTGAGTCGCCGTATTACCTTTTCTATAGATGTGAGTAAAAGAGCAAGATCTAAAACAACTTGTGATCTTTGCAATTTCCTCAAATAACACACCAAGTATATAGTCTGTCATAGTATTTTGTTGTAGAGCTTCAACAATTCGTAAACAGTCACTTTGAACTATTAGCTGTGAGATCCCCATACTAGCGCAAAACTGAAGCCCTCGAAAAATAGCTAGTAGCTCGATAGTTTCAGGTTCTTCCACTACCTGTTCCGCCATACTAGCTGCCATAACCACTTGGCTCTTCTCATCTCTTAGGATAATTCCTATACCTGTCTTATGCAGTCCACCAAAAGTAGCTCCATCTACATTAATAAACATAGGATTTTTCGTTGACTTCTTCAGAGGAATTAGTTGAAACCCATAAGGTTTCCATGCTGAGAGAGAGAAGAGAGAGCTATGAGAGAAAGAAAGAGAACGAGAAGGACAAATTGAGAGAGAGAGAAAGAGAGAGCTTACTAAGAGAATGGAAATGTGGCTGGGGTTCAAATCGGAGGCTATGGCGGGGCAGAGGCAACGAAATAGATCTGGGTCTAAGGCGAAGAAGAAGGCAGTAGGTTCTGGGTGGAATAGAGTAATTTCAGTCATCATTTGGCTGAGAAAAACGGTGGAGAAAAGAGAGTGGATTTGCGACATGGGACTTACCGAGATGAAGGAGACACGACGATCTGGGTTGGCCTGCATCGAGGTTGCGACGGTGGTTGACTGCTCGGATCCCTCTGTGCGATAATGGTTTTGGTGTCTCGGTTTGTTTACCGCGTTTATTCGAGGTGATACTGTTTGGGAAAGTAATAGAGGGAAGGAAAAATATATATAGAGAAATTTGAGAGAGGCTTGAAAGAGTTCATCTTGGACTTGGTTAAAATGACTGTCGTGACACTAATCTGCTTAAAACTCGGTTTCCATAAACCGAAAAGAGAATTCAGAATTTAAGAACACTATAGCAGTTCATTTAACATTAAGACTGGGAGTGCTTAAGACTGTCTAGGCACCTCAATTAGCGATGATTTTAAAATGAGAAAAATTCTAATGGCTAATGTTAAATTTTAAACTCATACAATAAATATCTTTAGGCCCTTAGAAATATTTTTTAAAATATTTTAAAAATATTTTTTAACTTTTCTAAATAATATCTTTGACTTTTTGAAATATTTATCTTTACTTTTAAGTTTTTCTCTCGATTTTTCATTTTATTATATTCTCATTCTGATTTTGAAATTTTTTATTATATCTTTAATAAGTCACGTGCTCAAATTTCATGTGTCGATGTATGAATTGACGATAGAATATAGATGGAATGACTTAGGTAATGATAAAAATTTGAGACATGGCGATTGCAAAAACTTGTGTAGCCAGAAACTAAATTATAAAAATTTGAGACGTAGGTAATGATTTTTACACGGCTTAAAACCTATGGAATAATCTTGTAGTTAACCCAAAATTATAAGGAAAATAAAGATATTAGAATTTTCGTCATTTCTCATGAGTTCAAACTCATTTCTTCCTGATCTTTGCTCTGAACCATCCTCATCTCTTTGTTAGTACGATATTGTTGCCACCACCATCTCGCCACTTTATAATAACTCCATTCATGATCAGTATCCAAATCCTCCGATCAATTTCTCGATAACAATATCAAGAAAAACGAGTATTAGTGACAGATTATTTGCGACGAGAATGATTATTTGTGATAAAAGTAAATTTATTTTAACATGAAATAGTCATTTTCTCAAGAAATAACTAGCTAAAAATAAATAATTTTCTTGTAATGATATTTATATATATATATATTTGAGAATACTGTAAATAACCATATGTATTTATCATCATTTTAAAAATGTTGGGAGTAGAAAATATAAATATAAATTAAGGGTAAGGATAAATATCATGTATCCGCAAACCAAAGCACGTCGACTGATTTTTTTAACACTAAACAATTATAAACCTCGATAAAGATCATCACATATAGTATCTGGCTATCTGTTATTAAGTATCCAAAGTGTTAACCTTTTTTATTGCATTTTCTGGATTGATTAAGTATCAAAGTTCTCGAAGGTAGCTGAGTCTTTGGTGCAACCAAAGCCACCAACCCAAAACACATTTCCTCGTCAGTTTAACCACTCTCCCCATTTAAAAATAAGAAGAATATTTACAATTGGTCATAGACTCCTATAAATACAAATAATATGGAACAACCAATATCTCTGCATTATTAATTCCGAACGCCATTGCCAAATGATCAAGATCATGAAATGACCAGTCTTCAAAATGCGAAATGCCAAAGTACGCCCGGTCATGAACATGCCCGACAAGTACTACTGCTCCAGCAAAAGTTCTGCTGCTGCAAACGAAGTACCGCTGCAATTCATGACAGTAGTTAATAATTGCCAAGAAAATGGCGGCGGCATCGGAAGTAGTGGGAGTCTGATCCGGCATGGTCGTGATTTCTGGTATGCAAGAAGGGCGTTTCTGAACAGTTACCATTTCTCAGAAGAGAAGATAGGTTTCAAGCACAAGCTGAAGAGGTCGGTGAAAGAGCTCAGCCAGGTGGCCGCTGGGGTTGTAAGAGACTTTCGTCGGGAAATGTCTAAGAGAAGGCTTGGGATTAGGGTTTACAGGCTCACTGTCTCTTTGCCATCTCTCTTCGTTCTCGCAACTATACGTTGTTTTACGCCATGGTTCAATAAAACAGATCAGTACCCTTTGCCCTGACCTGTTATATATAAATGTATATGTGTGTATACACACACATATGGCTTATAACTTCGAAAGGGCTGGTACGTAGGAATTAAATGCAATACATGTCTACTGTCTAGTCTTGTCGTTTTCAGTTATAAATTTTATAGGTTTATTAATCCTCGATTGGTACTTATATAATGTTGTAATTGCAAGTTGTTTGCGTTCAGAGGATTTGTATATATATGAATTTGCTTCCGTACTTTATTGCCAGTACTATAAATTAAAAGATATCATATTATATATATATATATATATATTTTTTTTTTCTAAACAAGTAAATTTCATTCTATATATATTAGAAAATATGATACATGATGACGGGGCCCACTACAACAAAAAAGATATTTTTAAAACGAAAATTTTCATCCCAAAATCATGAGTGTCCCAAAGTTGTCCCAATAAAATTGTCCCAAAAGGTATTTTAGGACGAAAATCATAAATTCGTTCTAAAAATTATCTTTTGGGATGAAATTAAGCTGGATCGTTTGATCGCGTTTGAAATGATTTTTTTTTCTGAGACGATTTAAATTCGTCTCAGAAAGTCGTTCGAATGTGTAAAATACCGTTCGAACAAGTATGTACTGTTTGAATGGGTATTTAATGGCCGGTCGATCGATTACAATCTGTTCAGCCAAATACACATGAAGAAACGTTCAAACAAAAAAATTCACGATCGAACAACCAAAGTTAATTGCCTGTTCGAACGCGTTCGAACGGCGCGCTACTTTTTTACCGTTTGAACGGTTATGTCCGATTTATATATGTTCGAACGTTTTCTTAGAATTCGAACGGTTTTTATTTTCATGGACAATAATAATTTAAAACTAAATAGATATTTATATTTCAAAAATACATTACAAATTGTTCAATATAAATAAAACTAATCTAATAAGTCATAACTAAATAAAATAAAATACTAATAATACTAAATAAAATTATCAATACATGATATATAATTGTTCAATATGTAAAAACACTTCTAAAGAAAATTAATTGCTTGGAAGCCTGAATTGTTGCATAAGCATTTGCGTTTGAAGCTACATCTTTCTTTGTTGTTCTTGCATTTGGAGTTGCATATCTTTTTGTTGATCTTCTTGCTGTTTTATATGCATCTCCATCTCTGCTTGTTTCATCAATTGAGCTTCTAATTCATGCTGTTTTGCAATTAAGTCTTCGATTATAGAATTTGTATTCTCTGACGCAATAGCAGTGGTGCTTGACGTTGATGAAGAGCCTGAAGGCTTTACACAGCAACCCAAACCCCTCAAATATCCTGAACGTTGACTTAGAACTTATGTAAAAATTTCAGCATCACTTATTGATGAATTCTGATCTGATGCAGTTTTAGCACGGAGGGCAACGATTTTATCCTACACATAACATATAAAATTAATATTGACACAATAATTTAAATATGTTTAATTAAAAAAATTATAATACTTACATAATTCTCACGAGCATCAGGATGAGTCCACTCTCCATTGCTATTAGTATGTGTTGCAGCATATAATTTTGTCAAATCATAATTTGTGTCTGACTCTTTCTACAAGAGACATTATTAAGATATAAAGTCAATATTAAAACAAACTATATAGAAAAAAAATAAATTATCAATTTCTGAGAGAGGCGATAGAAAGATCTTGAGTTTGCATGATGGTGAATCTTCAACTTTGATCTATTCATTTTGTTTATAGAATTTCGCTCCTGCATAGAAGTTGTAAAAATTAATAAGTGAAAATTACAAATCTGACACAACGAATTCATTTACTTTACCTTATATGATGGATCATCAAACATGTCGCAAAATTTTTTCCATTCTTCAAGTCGGACATCCTGAAAAGGATGCTGGCGTGCATCTTCCTTGTTCTCGTACTTGTAATGCTCCTTACACATCAACTCTTTGACAGTCCTACGTTCCACTCTTTGACTAAAATTTAGTTCGAAGTCATCATTGAAAAAGTATATACACAAAAATATTATCATGTAGAATATTAAATAATATTAATATAAATTTATTATTTAAATATTACGTACCAAACAACGCTTCTTTATAAGCTCTTTTACATCTTGCGGGAATTTATGCCATGAACTCATAGCCAAAGGTGCATAAGTCCGTGTAAGAGCACCCACATGCGATGCAAGCCAAGCTGTTTGTTGTCCCTTGCCTCCAGTATGTTCATCAAGAATGTTAACCTTAATCTTATCTACTTTACGATATTTCTTCAACGTCACACCTCTAGTAGTGCCTCGTCCATGATGAGATTGTACTGTTATCTCTATAAAATAATATTAGTTATTTATCCCATATTAATTATCAGATATCTTAATTTAAAAAAAAATGAGTATTAGCTATTTACCTTGTTCGGTAGAGTCGGTCTCTAATGGTGAGTCAGACGAAGAGTTAGGAACAAGTGGAGATGTGATGCGAATTTCCTTCCTCTTTGGTGGCATAATTGTGAGATACTGTATAATGTGAACACAAAACCGGTCAATCGTTTCATTTATAAATTCGGTCTCATCATCTGTAGATATTTCAGATGAATCCACACTTTCATCAACTGTCGCCTCAACTACTTCAGATGACTCAACTCAATTAACGCAACCAGCACATCTCTGGTCAAGAACCTACGGATACCAACATGCAAGATACGTTGTAAAAATACATGACAATCATGACTTTTTAGTCTAGTAATTTTCCAGTCATTTGTTCGCACACACCTTGTTAGATTTAAGACATACCCGTCTGGTAATTTAATCTTTTACAACCATTCACAAAATGTAGCCCTTTCATTCCTTGACAATGTATACCACCTAATTGGCATGTAAACAGACAACCATTTTGTTGCAAGTGCATTTTAGGTCTAATTCCCAACCGCTTTAGATCTTTTCGTGAGTTTATATTATCCTTCATTTTACCTTCAATTGACATCAACGTTCCTAATAAGGACTTGCATATATTTTTTTCAATATGCATAACATCAAGACTATGCCGCAATTTTAAATTCGACCGCTTGAGGAGTTCAAAAAATATACTCTTCTTTGTCCAATTCAACTAATTTGCACTTCGTTTTCTCTTCCATTTTTTTTTACCAAAATCATTACTTTCGACATTCACAAACTGTGCAATAACATTTTCACCAGACAAGAATGGTGGAGGGTGCCCCCATTCTGAAGTGCCATCAAACATCCTACCATTTCCACGCCATCTATGGTCACCAGGTAAAAATTGACGATGACCTATGAAGCATTTCTTCCCATACGTAAGCCATTCAGATTGGGTAAGTTTGTTACAAGTCGGACATGCCAATTTCCCCTTACTCCAAGCTGACAAGTTTCCATCAGCAGAAAAATCATTTATTGTCCATAACACCGCAGCATCATCTTGAACGACTTGCCTGTTTATCAATCAAATGTTAATACCCCATTCTCCCACAAATCTTTCAATTCTGCTATCAGTGACTGTAAGTGTATGTTTATATCATTTCTTGGTGATCTCGGACCTGGAATGAGCAAAATCATCATGAAATATGGATTTTTCATACACTTCCATGGTGGTAGATTATACGGTATCAGTACAACTGACCAAGTACTATGACTAGTACTTATGTTCTCAAACATATTAAATATATCTGTTACTAACCCAAGTCGAACATTATGAGGTTCTTCAGCAAATCATGGGTGTTCCAAGTCAAATTCCTTCTAAACTTGAGAGTCTGCAGGATGTGACAAAACATTATCATTCTTGACTCTAAATGATGAGTGCCATGTCATATCCACAACCGTTGAACGTGAGATGAATAACCGTTATAATCTAGGTATCAATGGAAAATGACGTACAACCTTCTGCGACACATTCTGCTTCTTAGTTGTCCATCTTGATTCATGGCAAATGAGGCACTCGTTCAACTGCTCATTCTCTTGCCAAAATAACACAATCATTCTTACATGCATGCACTACATTGTAATCAAAGCTGAGTCCTCTTTTCAACTGTTTTGCTTCGTAAAAGTTGCGGGGTAAAATATTGTCTGATAGAAGTACCTCTTTAAACAGCTCGAGCAACATATTGACAGCCTTAATAGATATTCGGCACATGGATTTTATATGAACCAGTTTAACTGTAAATGACAACTTACTGTGCCTTTTACACCCTGGCACAGATCATTTGAATTTGATGGATCTATTCCACCTTCATCCATAAACATTTCCGCACCAATGTCGCCGAGCATTTGCTCCATATCCTCTTCGGGATCGTCACCAACAACCTCAGGATGTACATCTTCATCGATGTCTTCTTCTTCATCTAGAAATCCGAATGACGTTGGATATGGCTCTCCATGAAAGACTCAATCGGTATAACCTTGGTCAATACCTTTGACAAATAGATGCTCCCTCACCAACTTTATCTTATGAGAATGAAAATTCTTGCAAATTTGGCATGGACATCTAATACGACCGTCACTACTAATTGTACAGGATGCAAACTCCAAAAATTTCTTAACTTCTTCAGCATATACTTTGTAATCCTCACCCAACCGATCTCTAACTCGCATCTAACTCTTATTCATGTTTAATATCCTATTGCAAGTAGTCACATGCATCAACAAACAATCAATTATTTAACATATTGTGCAATTTTTTCATTTCACCGGGTAGTTGGTCCTATCCCATTCGGGATTGTAAGATCATAATCGCCAACCTACCAACTATTATCTATCATGTCCAACAAAATTTCGGCAGCATCTCCCTATAGTTCTTCAAATATACTCGTTTGGTTATGCACACCGATGAGTAATACATTAATGCACCATCACCGAAACTGCATATCCAGAAAATAATAAGGGATGACTCTACCAAAATCATAATGTCGGATGCAACAGATATAGTTTGATAGTTTGCGAGAATGATCTTACAGTCCCAAACTGTCCACTCTGGACAATTCAAGAGTTATCAATCAACCGTTCAATATGATTGATAACTCTCGAATGGGTCTAAGGTTTATTTCAATGAGAAGTATTAGATACAATATTAAAACACAATAATAATAAAAAAAATTCTGGAATACAAGATGAGTCTAGAATAGAATATACAAGAATCTCCAATTATCTTTTAAGTATTAATATGAGTTTAAGTATTAAATAATTCTTATGTTTGTTCTTATACTATACTATACTATACTATAATATAATTTTATTAATTTTTAAGTTAATTGTAAGATAGTTTTTACAACAATTATCTTTAAGTATTAATATGAGTTTTAAGAATTAAATAATTCTTATACTTTTTCTTATACTATAATATAATATAATTTTATTAATTTTTAAGTTTAAGATAGTTTTTACAACAATTATCTTTTAAGTATTAATATGAGTTTAAGTATTAAATAATTTGTATTTTTGTTCTTATACTATAATATAATATAATTTTATTAATTTTTAAGTTAATTGTAAGATTTATTAATTTTCAAGAATTTATTAATTCTAGTTTAAGTATTAACAATTATTTTGTTCTTATACGATGTTTATATTAGTCAATATGAGGACAACCGTTCGAACACTTAAATGACTGTTCGAACATGTCTATGCATTCGAACGGTTTAAACCCAGGTACCAAACACCAATCAGTTCATACGAGATACAATCTCACAAAATCTCACAAACTCATATTTAGCAAACACTACAAACATACAACATATATACTTCGAATAACAACCCTCTAACAAACATATTTTGTGTTTAATCTAATAAATACCTACACAATATATATATATATGTAAACTATAAACAACTACACACTATATATTTTATGTTTAATCTAATAAACAACTGCATAATATATATAAACTATAAACAATTACACAATATATATATATATATATATATATATATATAGAATCAATAATAGAATTGGAAGTAAAATGAAAAAGAAAGTCATACCTTTAAGCAAAATAAGTGTGTAATCCTCTTTGTAAGATGATAGAATGAATGATTGTGTAAATAAAATGGAAGAATTTGGAGAGAAAATCGAGAAGAAAGGAAGAGATGAGAGAAAAATGAGGGACTAAGGGTGTGCGGGAAGTTTTAAGTTCTGACAAACCGTTCAAACGTAAATAAATTTAGGTTGAATGTGAAAATGTTTAGCACGTGAAATTTCCCGCCAGCACAAATTTCCGTTCAAACATAAAATTTTCATTCGAACGGTAATCCATGGTCATTAATTGGCGGGATATTTTTCCTCCACTGCAAAACAACCCGTTCGAATGTTTTTTTAAACATTCAAACGAAAACAAAGCATTCGAACAGTTTACAGTTACCGTTCGAACACATCACCTTAATATTTAAATATATTTATTTTCATCATTATATGAAAACCATAAGATCATATGTATTACTAGTATATACTATCATATATATACTAATATATAGTATTAATATTGGTTAAGTATAAATGCATAGTATATGAGACTATATACTATTACTATATATTAGTTAAGTATAAACTAATATGATATAATATATTATATACTAATATAGTACTATATAGTGTCATATAATATATTATGATATATATTAGTTAAGTAGAAACTCATAAGTACCAATGACTAGTACCAATACGTGAAAGTACCAATATATTATATACTAATAAGACATGAATAGTACCAACACGTGAAAGTCAACAATATGTACAAAGTCATTTGTCATTTTTTTGGACAATAATCTTGAACAGAGACAATAATCTGATATGAACATATATAATATAAGTATAAGCTCATAGTATATAGTATATAGTACTATATACTATTACTATCATATATATATATATATATATATTAGTTAATATATTATATATTATATACTATTATGATATATATTAGTTAATTATAAGCAATATGATATAATATATGATATATTAATATCATATCCTAATAGTACTATTGGATTATAATATACTAATTAATATATTATATACTAATATGGTCCTAATATAATATAGATAAAATTAATAGTATATATATTATATTAAAATATTGGATTATAAATATAATAGTATAAACTTTTACTAAACTTGAAACAAATACCGTTCGAACTATAAATAATAACGTTCAAACGGTTAATTAAAACATTCGAACGTTTCTGCATAGATAATTAAGAGTTTAGTCGAGCAGAACCACCATTAAGCCGTCGCCCCCCCCCCCCCCCCCCGGGCATTCGAAAACGACTTCCAAACGTTTGAACGCCCTCCAATCGCCATCGTCTGCCGCCACAATCACAACCTACATCAAGCAATCTTCCTCCTAAGCGAAGGTATGCACTTTAAACATTATTTTACCGTTTATTTTTTTGGTTTTATTCATTTTTTTCTATAAAAATTGTATTTTTTCATCAATAATCACTGTAGAACACCACAAATCCACCGTAGGATGTTTAAAAACGAAGTGTATTATGTATTTTGTCGAAGAAATCCATGGAAAGGAAGGATTTTTAAGCATTTCCATGCCCGCTTAGTTGACTCAGCCATGGGCGAGTCAGATCTGTTTTCCATTCGAATGCATTATAAACATTCAAACTATGTTTAACTTAACCGTTCAAACACTTATGAACCGTTCGAATGGTTTGAACCATTATGTTCGACCACTTTTTAGATCATTCGAACGTTAACATTTAATTTGTATTTAACTTATTAAATTATTTTCATTGTTTCATTAAATTGTTCTATCAATTAATTTATTAAATTGCTATTAGTATATAATTTTGTAAATCTTTTCTCATATTAAATTTTGTCACTAATGTTGAATATATATTTTATTTTTAAAATTTCAGGTTCATTAAACTGTCTTATAAGGGCTGTAAACGTGGGAGATCAGGAGAACCTTCCATCCAAACAATTCGAGAGCGGACTATTTTACTTGAGCAGGAGGTAAAACTGTCTGATTTTGTAGCTCTTATATGGGAGGGTCATTCCCTCCTATCAGTATTCAATGATCATGGTTGGGCACCAATCTTAGATCAGCGAGAAGAAGGAATGGAGCTAATTTCTTACATTGAGATCATTGCTAAGTTCTATAAAGAGCTCAGTGGTGCTAGCCCAGACGATGGAGGGGCATATAGGATCTGTGTCCGAGGAGCACCTGTTATATTTTCAGCGGACGAACTCGCTGCATTTCTCAGTATCTGATTACGCCCAAAGAATAACGCGGTAGTTGTAGCACAGCTTTGGGGTGTCGATTCCTCAGGGAGACAGATTAAAGAAAACACAACAAATAATAAAAAGAACTAAATGAAAATAATTAATGATCAATAAGGGAGACTTGGTTTTAATGTAATTTAGCAAATAAAATTACAATGATAAAAATAAGGATCACTCAAATTATAAATAGTAAAGCATCAGAAATTCCTTGCACAAATCGGGTATTTATGTTTATTCTTGATTCAATGAATTACTCAATTAGAGATTTATCCATAGTCCCCAATTGGAAGATATAGAACTACAAACCATTTTAATCGAAAGATAACTCTTTGATAAATCATTCACTACTTTTTAAAACTTTGTGAATTATTATCTTTATTGACAAACCCAGCAATGACAATATACCTAGTGGGCAATGCTACAGCAAAGAATTAAATCAATAAAGACAATGAATTAATCCAAATATAATCAAGGATCTTAATTATTATATAGGAAAAGCATGACTGAATCTATGAAAGTAATCAATTCCAAGATTATTTGGAGATAAAAAAATACTATTGATAATTAGAGAGTGATAAATAAGAGTTTGCATTAATAAAGAACAATCACATGAATAAAAAATAAACTAAAAACACCCTCAATTATGCAAGTTCATCCCTAGCTTTACTTCAGGACTTAGCTGTCCATTTGAAAAACAAAAACTCTCAAAAATCGAACTATGAGTTCCGAAACTCACTACAGTAATGTTTGTCCCTTTATTCTCCGAAGACATGTGTTTATATAGGATCCAAAAGTATGATGCTTCGTGTAATCCACTCTCAATTCGTCCATTACGAAAAATCTGCATGAGTTGCATCCAGCCTGGAGTCAAGAATGCACAACTCAAATTAATTCTTCTTGTCTGCCGCTGCTTCATCCATTCTTTTTTTCTTTATTTCCTTATTTGCCGCACCCACCGATTCTTGTCCCTCATTAATTGTTTATTTTCCTTATTTTATTTTTTTCTTTTCTTCTGCATCTTCCGTCCACTTCTTTCATTCATTTCTTTACTTCATCCTTCCAGCCTTTGTCTGCCAATATGCCTTTCTTCTCTCTCTCTTTTTTTTTTTATTCTTCCACCTTGCTATTACGTAAAACTTTCCGCATGAATGTCTCCCAACATGTTCTTCGTTGCTTCCAGTATGAGTCCCAGCATGCATTTTATTTCTTTGTGAGTTGGCCATTGCATGAATGCATCTTCTGTTGGTCCCGCATGTGGCCTCCTATCTGAAAGCTTCCTCTTCCTTTTTTTTTTTGTGTCTTTACCGTCTGTCCAGCTGGTTTTAGATTGAAGTAACTCACAGAGAGAGAAATGCATCCAAGTGGTAAGCAGCTGAGCTAGAGAGAGAGACGAAGGTAGTGGTCGAGCTGGTGGTCTTGGAGGAGGAGTTTACTATCGTGGTGCTGCGTAGCTCAGTGGTTTCAACGTGTGGTTCGTCCAGGTGTAGCGACGGGTGAAGGTGATGGCACTGCCATGGAGGCTTCGATAGTGGGCGCTGGGCTTCACTGGGTGGTGGAGACTTGATCTCCGGCGTCTTCTGTTGCTGCTGGCGGCCAATGGAGGTGCAGCATGCTTGATGATGATGGTGGACCGTGGTGGCTCTCGGACTTGCGGAGAAAAGGTATGGCTGGGTAGTGGTGCTGCGTAGCTCGGTGGTCTTTGGAGCAGTGTTGCTGGAGGAGGCTGCACGGTGGCTCTTGGTGATGCAGGTTGGCTTTGAATGGAGGCTGGGTGGAGGAGCCTGAACGCATGCACGGAGTCTGCATGCTAGAGGTTGAAGATGACGAAAATAACTTGTCATTTTTGTCTATGGACTAAACGACAAGTCGTTTAGCATAGGACATTTTTAATTCGACAGACAAAACGACTTGTCATTTAGCAGAACCTATAAAACAAAAAATAAAATAATAAAAATAAAACTTGGACAAAGCAAAATAAATAATTAAAGAAACAAAAATAAAACTAGACAAAGAAACTAAAATAAATAAATAATTGAAAATAAAAATAAAAATAGATAAAAGATGGAGAATAAAATATTAAAAGTGTGTTGTGCAAGTGAATATATATTGTCCAATTAAAACACAAGTTATAAAATCAAGCATAAATTATTTTTTTAATCAAATTAAATTACAATTTGGATTTATGCCTCTGAATCATTTTTTCATCTAAAATCAATAATAAAATAGTAAAACAATTAAAAATGCATTGATTTTAACTGTATAAAATATGCAATAATGCAGCTCAATCAGTATCCCTACGCTGGTCGATGCCTATCCGAACCTGCTGCCTAGAGAGTCTGATCCTTCAGGTGATGCAGTGATGTCTCAGGACGATAGACCGCCTTACATAGATGAGATCGATACACTTGCTGATCACGAGGTCAAAGACTTGATTGTTGGTCCAGATGCTCCAGTGTACGATGGGACAAAAAGCATTAGGCAGACAGATTTATCTTCTTTCTTTAAGATCATGAATCTGATCATTGCGAACAATATCGACCCTCGGCAGCACAAGGCCGAGGTTGGTATGGATCGAGCGAGATTTATGATACGGGTCGCTTGTGTCATTCCGATCGATCTCGTAGGATATATATTTGAGATGATCCGATCAGAGGTTCGGTACATTACGACAGATATACTGCCGTTCGGGATCCTGATCACTCAATTTTTGCTACATTCCAGGGTCGTGCCAGAAGTTGCCTAGCGTTCACGCCAGCCGATGGGACCGATCAACAGCATCACCCTGTCATGGAGCACAGGACACTCGAGATTTTGTTTTCGTGGACTTGTTCTTGAAGACAGGTGTAATACTTGAATCCTACTACATAGGTCCTTATGTCATCTCATTAATTCTTAAGTCAAATATTTTGAGATAAAGATTATTTTTATTATTACTTTCAATTATTTTATTTTAAGATGAGTATGTTTTATTTTAAAATGTGATTTATTAAAATGAATCAAAGTATTATTTTTAAGACTTTGAAATATTTCTCTTAAGTTTTTTAATTTTATTTATTTAAGAAATGACCCAATTAATCCATACCATTGGATTGGTAGGTGAAAAGCATTCTTGAGGTGGATAGATCCCCACCATCCATTTTCCAAGCTTATGTGATAAGTTTTGACCAATTGACCATTTTTCTCTCTTGTAAACCGTAGCCTTCCAAGACAAGTCAAACCAATTTATTTCTTCCTCATGCATCCATCGCCCAAAGCCACTCTAAGCTTCCAAAGGAAGCCTTTGACCTCACTTTCCACCTACCCATCGTCCAAAGCAAGCCAACAAAAAGAAAGAAGAGAAAATAAAATTTATCCTAAGGCTTTTCTCCCCCTTGCCCGTCGGTCTCACCCAAGGAAAAGAAATAAAAATTTCTTCTTCCTTTCTAAGAGTTAACCTTCCTCTTTTCTACTTCTCTTTTCTTTTCATCTCCAAGAAACCAAGGCCCTTTATCTCCCTCAACCTTGTGACTCCATGGAAATGGAGGAAGAAAAATATTTTTCTTCAAAGCTTGGAACCAAAGCTTGATTTCATCTTCCAAAGGACGAAATATTGAAGTGTTATCAATTGGTTCTTCATCTACATGGGTTTATTGCCATTTGGTCCTCTATCTTGTCTCTTGAAAGGAGCTAAGGGCTTAAGGTAAAAATCCTAAATTGATTCCTTTCATTTTAGTGTATTTTGGAAGCTCCCTAAGTTGTTTTAGTTTATATTTTGGTGTTGTTAATTTACCATCTTATGAATAAATATGGGTGCTCTATTTCTTTAGCCCAAATTGAATACGTTAAAGTGGTTTTTGCTATGTGATTTCCTATATTTCAAATTTTCTATGTTGTCTTTAAACTTGGTATAATCATAGATGATGATTATAGTGATTTTAAATTATATATTTTGGTATCATCTGCCTTGTGTTGAGATTTGGTTGGTAATCTATTTTTAGGATGCTAGAGGTTTGGTTTAAAGGTTTTAAAGTTTCTTAATGGGTAACTTTGTATACTTTATGCTACTTTAATTTTAGATGGGAGGTTTTATCTAAGCTAATTAATATATTGCTTATGTGAATAGGTTATAGTTTAGTTAATTTAGATATAAGAGATTAATTGTGCATAACGTATTGTGATATGCAAAGCTGTCCAAGTATTCCTAAGCCTATGTCATGCCATGTCTTGATGTAAAAATAGTGTCCCTCATTTGGTTAAATTCTACCTAACCCGAGAGTCCAAAATATTGATGAGCTAACATTTTTATAATGAGGAACCACAAGTTGATTAAAGGGCATGTTCCCTAAACTTGTTTAGCCTACTTGAGATGCCTAAATCTATTTTAAAGCCCATTGTCGAGAATTCCAGATTTTTATCTCCTAATGTCCATAACCCAAAGTGAGTTTGAACCGAAGAAATCTTGCTTGAAGCCTATGAATTCTTAACTACTTTTCATGTAAGCTTTTAAAATAGCCTTTCCATGGACAGCTAGCATGTCTTAATACGTCAGTTATTTCTCTTATAAGTTGAGGTGAGGAGTAGTCATTTGGGTAATGTTAAGCATAGAAAGGACGTTAGACTGAAGTATCGTGGCTTTTTCTTTTAAAGGGAGGGCTAAAGAATATTGTATAAGTATTAACACACTTATGTTATTGATTGGAATAGGAATATTGATGATGGAAGTATCGAGAAGCATAGAGGTAAGTAGCTATGACCATGCTTCTTACACCATGCTCTCTTTATGAAAGAATATCTCTCTCTTATTGCAAATGTTTCTCTAATGGAAAGAGTAAATGAATATAGTATGTACATCCCTTTCTTGATAGCCCCTGTTAAGTACCCTATCGATTATAATTGTGTGTATATGTATAAGGTAATGCATGCATGTAGATCCTAGGTCATGAGATTTTCATGCATGCTTTCTCAAGAAACTTAGGAAAGGAACGTCTCATGTTTTATGCTTCAAGTGATGCTTTAAATGTGTTTTAAAATGTCCCTATGAACTGATGCTTTAAATGTCCCTGAGAACCGACGTTTTAAAATGTTCATGAGGAAACGTTTTAAAAGGTCCCTGAGAACTGACGTTTTAAAGGATGTCTTGAAGGATGATGTTAAGCCCATGTTCTTAAATGACGTTTAAGCTCGTGCTTTTAAATGATGTTTATGCTCATGCTTTTAAACGATGTTAAGCTCATGCTTTTAAGTGATGTTTAAGCCTATACTTTTAAATGATGTTTAAGCCATACTTTTAATGGTATTTAAGCTCATGCCTTTAAATGATGTTTAAGCTCATGCCTTAAGATGATGTGAAAGTTTTAAATGATGTTTAAACTCATGCTTCTAGGAAATGTTTAAGCTCACGCTTTTAAATAATGTTAAGCTCATGTTTTTAAGTGATGTTCCTTTCCTATGAATGAACTGTTAAATGAAAAGGACTGAAATGCATGAAAGTACGAAAGGAATGAAAGGAAATGAAAGTTTCAATTCATGAAAATACGTAACGGCTACATGAAAGGAAATGGGTACCTAATGAATAAATGGGCAGATTGCAATGCCAGGTAGTAGTATCTGGTACTGCACCGAGTGCTGCACCCTAACAGAATGAGATTCCAACCTGTGGCCACAGGCGAATCCATTGGCCATAAGGCCGCTAACTCTAGCACACGGGGCGTAACAGTGTGTAATGGCCTATGAAAGTGAAAAGATAAAAAGCATATTATGCATGAAAGATGAAAAGTATGAAAGATGTTATGCATGAAAGATGAAAACCATGAAAGATGTTTATGCATGAAAGCATAGTTATTTCTTAAAGTGTTTATGCATGAAATGCATTGTCAAAGATGAGCAAATGTTTATGTAGGCATGTTTTCAAAAGGAAAAGAATAGATGCCTAGTATGTTCACTGCATGGTGTACTAATTACTGAGTGTTAGACTCACTTTTGTTTTAAATGTTTTAAACATCCAGGAAAAGATGAAAAGGATGGGGAGTAAGGCATTACTGCAGAGAGAGAGGTAGACGCTTAGTGTCTTCCTTGTTGGTGCGGAAAAAAAGAAAGGAAAAGAAAGTATGAAAATAATAGGTATGTACGTAGCGATTCCACCCTTCTCGGGGCGGGGTTGTTACAACAGGGCTGATATTCAGAGAGATGCACAGCCAGGAGATACCGGTGTATCCGCTGGTGAGACATCTACATAGTCCAAGGCATCACGCACATCTACTCCAGAGAAGATGGCTGACATACTGCGTGCTGAGATCGGCATACACACATTAGCGATGATCGATGCAGTGCATACTGCCATGTTTGAGTTGCGTACAGAGATTATGGCTAGCATATCTGAGTTACGTACAGGCGTTAATGAGTTACGTACAGAGATTAATGCCAATAATGCAACTCAGGTCACGCTTAGTACTTGACTGGCACAAGTAGAGAGACAATTACCTGCAGTCGATGATGTGTATAGAGACCTCGCATCATAGTCGTAGTTTCTATTTTTTATTTATATATATTTTTTGTTATAGTTATGGACAATATATATGGTGTTTTGATAATTTGCTTTAGTTGTAAATTAAATATTATCTTTTCTGGAGTAATTATTGATTTATATTATATGGTGTATGGCTGATAATATTGATTTAACTAAAAATCTTAATTAACATAAAATAAATCATTAAAATATTTTAAAATTAATTACATAAAATTAATTAATGAATTTGTATATATGATATATATTTTTTATATTTTGAGTTATGTACTGAGATTAATATTATATGTTCGAATGTATAAATGTGGTGCTTGAATATGTTGGTACTAAATATATTTCATTCAAACGGTTTAGAAATCTTCCCGCCAGGTTTTGCACCAAATATTTTCCGTTCGAACAAAAATAATTAGCGTTCGAACGGTTTTGAACTTTCCCCACTATACTAAATTACTTCCCTGCCAAGATTTTTCTGTTCAAACATTTTTTTACCCGTTCGAATGGAAAAATATTTTTGAGACACTTTAATTCATCACAGAAAAACGTGTTCGAACGGATATTTTTCCGTTCGAACGGTTTTGTGAAGTCATCAATTTTTTGGGATGAAATTTAACTAACTTTTAGGGATGAAATTTATTTCGTCCCTAAAAATCGATTTTGTTGTAGTGGGGTGGGATTTCCCAACAAATATCCCAATACAATAACCACAGTGCAAAAATGGTGAAGAAAAGAAAAATAAAATGGGTTCTGAGATCAATTTCTTGGTCCCTATCCATGTCCTACAAAGAGGACTTCGTCTTAAAAGACGATTTGTTGGTAAGCCACCACTGGAAGCGATGTAAGTGGGTGCATTACTGTCAGTTGTTTTGAGATATTTTTTAGAGAGATCCGTAGTTCATTTTTCAATATCATCGGTTAGAGAAGCAATAACATAGTAGGAGTCCTGACATCGGAAGGACATATCTGCAGTGGAGCAATAGTCTTTTTGCGCACCAATAATGACACATGAGGACCACGCGCCGGTGGTTTGGAAGTGATGTGGGGCCGATTTGTCAGGACGTGGCAGCACGTGAGGGCCACACGCCGACCTTTTTGGATGGTTTTGAGTCATTCCAGTTGATCGATGGCTGTAGAGTGGCATGGTGGGTCGCTTGTTGACTGATGGTGGCTGGAATGCAATACATCTAAGAAAAACTAAACTGGTGGAAGGGAGAAAAAAATACTACCATGAAAGCATATTCACACATAGATAGCATAAAGGAAGAGGAAAATGGGAAGGAAATGGAGAGGAGGGTGAGAGTTGTGCCCTCCTCTCTGGCTAGAGCTATTAAAGGGATTTGACTTTTTTAGAGAGTCAAAACTTCTCTTTCTAAAAGACAAAAACGTCTTGGTTTGATCTGAAAATATATTCATGTATTTGGGATTAGAAACTGTTCAACACTTTCTCTTTGCTCTTTTTTAGGAATATATAGATCGGTGGATTATATCTTGAAGACAAACAAATTCACATGAAATTAACAAATCTTCAGCACCCATTGATTTTACAACCCATCTGTATGTAATTCCCATCCATGAACTTCCCATTCCAACTGGCATACACACCTGGTTAAGATCTTCTCATTGTATTAGCTTCCCTTGCACCACAAGGAAGTACTGGTGTCTATCGTGTCCCAAATTCGTGTTGCTTTATTTGAATTCGAAGCATCAATCAGTCAACTTTAATTCAACCCAAGTGAGTAAATCAAGTTTAGATCATTCAAGTTCATTTCGAGTCATGGGAATCCATCTTTTTCCACTTTTCAGAACTATAAAAATATTTTATAATCTATTTATTTTTAATTATAATTATTATGTGTATTTCTAATGGATTCTTTCCTTCTTTGCTTTGGCACTAATTTGCACCATTCAGGAATATATAATATAGCTAGTGTTAACGTCATGTTTTATACGCTTTTGAGATAGGTTCTAGCAACTTGGTCTTCAGAATTGGGCCTGCAAAAATAGAGAAGAGAGAAACTAAGAGATGGTGGCCTTGGAGCCAAGGCGTCTCCAATGTCAAAGTTGATAAAGTATTTTGGAAGGCTGTAAATAATGAAAGAGTAGGATTAGAGAGTTTTTCTCATACGTGGAAGTTGCTATTTATACCGAGAGTCTAGGAGGGACAAATCGTGTTTGCCGCAATGAGTCTGCATCATTTTATTGTTCCTTTTGTTAGAGTCCTTTAATGCGGCGTGCCTTTGCAACAGTGTCATTAATGTGGCATTTAACTCTGGTAGTGGTGCCATTAATGCGGAGTGGATTCCCAATTTGCCTTACCCCGTTGGTGTCCTTGGTGGCCCGTCGATGTCTTCTTGTTAGAGGATTGATGTTCTAACTTACTTCCCACCCATTTATGTGGACAGGTACTCAAGGGCTGTATGTTGTCCAAGGGGCCTCCAGGATAGAGAGTCTCATCTCTTGCAGTACACTTCCTCATGGAGGTTGTGTTGAGGGTGGTCTAATTGTGGGCCGAGCCAAAGAGTCTACTAATTCTGGGCTGGGCCTTCGTTTCTTATTCCCTAAGTCTTTTTTTTTTTAAAACGGAACCCCAATTTTATTGATTGTACTAGCTTATGAAGTAGGAATACCGTGTTAACAAATAGGATTTGTGAGATATGCAAATATTCAAGAAAACCATCCCAGGCACCTGTGGCGCCCCCAGCCCCCGCTTGGGAATGGACGGTGGCTGAAATGCCGGGACATGTAACACAAGGCTACATACCTTTCGTACAAGACAAATAATATACTATGCACCTAAGTACACTAGCAGTATGCAATATCGTTGCAACGGAAATAATAAAAGTCGAAAGGTCTAAGCAAAGCAAACAACAATTACAAAGTACATGGTACCATACTAATAAAAAACATTAACACTTTGTCCATGACCATAAACTATATTATCAAGTAATATAGTTTTATCTCTCAAAACACAAGGGACCTTCTCAAAAAAATATTATTTCTCAAAAGCTGAGGTCTAAAATCCACTAGTTCTTTTCACCAAAAATAACTAAGGTTCTTTTTCCTTCATTGTTAAAGTTCCATTAGGAGCCAAGTACCACAAAACTTCAGAAAAGGTGTCATTCTCTTCCTCTTCATCATAAGCGTCATCTTTTATTCCTGTAACAACTTCTACCATTCCAATTGGGGAATGGAAGTGTAAACTACCACAGTGAGATTTCGAGAAATCTCAGCAAGTAATCACACAACATATCAAAGCTAACACAGCATACAAGATGTACATCATGAAATGAGTGCATGGACATGTACTTGACTTAAACAGAAACTTGACATATGCATTTGACCATTTTCAAAAAAACTTGTATATAGACTTTGACATTTTTAGAGAAAGTTCTTTAGCTTTCATTTCAGGTTGATTCTTAATCAGAACTTTTCTTTTTAGAACATATCACAAGATTTACATCGAGTGATCCTTATAACATGAGCTATTATTCTTATTCTTGGGGTGGACACATCATGGCTCCTCTCTTTGCATTGCGTGTTCCCACTAGTCTTTGTACCATCAACGATCTGTAGGGTGGAATCACAGGGTGGACTCTACTACCATCCCTGCTTACCACCATCCCAACCATCAACGATATGTAGGCGGGAATCATAGGCGGGACTCTACCACCATCTCTGCTTACCACCATCCCTACAGTTTGAGATAAACAGAGAATCATAATAACTCGACCTTCATCGAATTACATGCCTTATGCACCCACTAGCATTAGGTTCTTCCTCGCTTCGGCATTCTTTGAAAATAATCCATTCGACGCTCGTCGACTATTCTTTGTTGACTCAGGGGTTACCACTCCATTCTTAAACACTCCAGAGTGGACATAGGAGTTTTACTAGGACAATTCCTCATCCTAGCACTTGGGGTCGTGATAAAATATTTGACTATTTTCTTTAAAAAAAAGAATCACTTTTCTTTGAAAACATTTTCCCCAAATGCACGAGACATGAAACTTAAGACATACAAACTTATACTTGACATGTGACATATGGAATGCCATGCATGAAATAACCAAACATAACATGTTCAAATCATAGCATGATTACATGAAACACATGAAACATCCAAACACATTCATGAAACCATGGGAACATGCTATGGCCGAAACACTTAAGAGTAAAAATCATGAGATACATTACTTAAACATGTTCCAATTTTCAAGCATATAACATAGAAATCAAAGCATAATAAAACAAAGCATGAAATCATAACATTTGGCCAAGATTCGAATCATTCAAAACATGGTATGGCCGAAACTTCATGTTGCATCAACCATCATTCTTAAACAAGTAAAAGTCGAAACATACATGAGTATTTCGTAGCATATTCATCACAAATTCAAAGCATATAATTCCTTACTTGGATTGATATAAGATCATATTAACATAATCAAACAAGCAATCAAGAAATAGCAAACAAAACAAACATGGCAAAGAAAAGATTTACACAATCATATACAAGTATTAACTAAGAGTAGGTTGAGTGTATACTTACAAAAATTAGCGTAAAGAATTACTAGCAAGCTGTAAATTCAAACATTTTATATTAGAAAGAGTAACTAAAAACCTTATTTTATGTTCTAGAGTGTATGTGTAGATTTCTAAGGTAGTAGTTGTCCATATCCATTTGGCTTCTAGGGTTTTTAGGGTAACAACTCCTTCATTTCGAAGCATAGAGTAAAACAAAATCCTAAAGTAGCAAGGATACATGTAATGGCTGAAAAACATAGAGGATGAACTCTTCTCTTTATTCGATTTCTAAGGTTTCTTAAGAACTCAAAGTTATTTCCAAGAAAACTCAAGAAGGTGTGGATGTTCTATCATCCTCATAGTCCAAATGAGATTTGAATCTCATTTTTAGGTTGAGAAAGTGATGTGTGTGTGAAATTTAAAAGGAAAAACCTAGTCTTACCTTGACTAGACTTAGTGTGCCAAAATCTCCTCTTGGAAATAGAAAATCCTCTTGTTTTGTTGGTAAGAAAGTATAAGAAAGTGAGGGAATCTTCAAGAAAATTTGAGAGAGTTGTGTGGAGAGAGTTAGAGCATGAAGAATCCGAAATTGCCAAAAAGAAAAGCCCTTGGGCATGTGGTCTTCCTCCCTTTTTATAGAAGACTCCTCATTCCCTCATTGGTGGTTGAAATCCAATGCATGCAAGACAAGTGGCATTGTTTCTCTTCCTCATTTCACTTTGGCCAAAAATGGCTCTTGGAATTCCCTATGTGTATTGCATTGGGAAGGTACATTTTTGGGGTTGGCGTGTAGGGTTCCTTTCCATTGGCCGAATACCTCTTCTCTTCCCCTTATGCCCTTCCTTTCTTCAAACAATAGGTGTTTCTTTTAAGGGTATAACATGGTAAAATATCTTATGCCTCTTCCTTTTCTCAAACAAGTAACCTTTTTGCATGTTTGACAAGTGGCAAATGACATGTGCCATAGCTTAGCCAACCACCTCCTTCTTCTCTACCCAAGATGATGCTTCATCTTCCAATGCTTCTTCCTTAGGCAACCTTTCATGTTCCATTGGTCCAAAATAGCCCAAGTGAAAATTGTCAAATGAACATAGTGCTTGGGAATGTGCTAGCTGAATTCTTAAGGGCATTCTTGTCCTTCTATACAAATGTCTCCTCACATATCCTTCTAGAACTTCTTTGTATGCTTGACACTTGTCAAAATCTGTCTAAAATTCGAAATCCCCTAAGCCTCATTTTGATTTCACATGCAAATCTCCTAGAAAAGCTCCATTTCACTTCCCTAAGCTTCCCTTTCCAGGATATCTTCCTTGGAACTTGAATTGGGCATGACAAAGGGTCTAAACATGTGGAGAATTGGACCTAGCTGAAAATCCCTTAGTTTCCTCTAGGTTCATTTTGTCCCTTGACTCATCAAGAAGGTTTCTGACAAAGCAACAAGTGTCCATTTCTCTAGGGTAGGCGTGTAGGTTATCCCTTAGTATTTTCCTACACTTCTCTCACCCCTTTAATCCATTTTTAGGTCTAGATTCACAATGTAGCATCTTCATGTCACATGGCACTTGTGACAAAAATCTGGGTCATGGGCCTAAAGCCAATGGGCCTAGGTTTCTAAACAAGGCCAATTCTCACTAGACATTCTTGGGTTAGTCCTCTTTTGGGTTTAAGTTATTATTTAAAAAATTCCAGGGCTTTCTAAATTAACTAAAGCTCCTAAAGAAATCACAACTACTAAGCACAAAATCTATGGGTCATGCTCACGCAAGATTGGGTCATCACATCCTCCCCTCCTTAGAAAAAGATTTCATCCTCGAAATTGGCATCACAACCATCAATTTAAAATATTTGCAAGAGGGAAATACTGTCTACTACCTCTACCAAAAGTGGTTGTAGACTTTTCTGATGATGTGGATTCTGAGGGTACTTCAATTGCCTCTTCTGTTACTGAATCTTGTGAAAAGTAAAATATTGCGTCCAAGTCATGATCAAGAAACATATTAACCCATATCTCCTTCAGCATATGCTCTATCTCGAGCTTGGTGTCCTTGATTGGTTGACATTCTTCATGGATACGAATACGATCCGTAGAAGTATCTGAGGTCTCACAGGGTATAAATCTATTTGCACACTCTTCCGCTGTGCATCTTAGTTCTGCTTCGGGCTCAAAATTTCGTAGATTTCTTCTTTCTGCTTCCTTTGAGCTACACCACGACTATTTCTCTTCATGAGGTAACGCTCATCAAAAGCAAAGCCTTCCTTGTAAATTCGCATCCATCACATGGGTGTGATGATGCTAAAAAATCTCCAGCTGCCTGGATTGTTTTCCTATCGACTGTTGCTTTCTCCTGAGACGATTTTTGATACGACTTTCTCTTTGTTCTCTCAGTTGTGCTACTGAAGAAATAGACATCCGAGGGGTCCTTCTAGTTTGTGCCATTCCCCATTCCAAGGGCTCAGCAAGTGCGCTCAAGATTATCACGCTTAATCTAATTATCAAAGAACAAGCAAACATTTATATAGAACCAAAACATTCACATTCACATACACACACACACATATATATATATATATATATATACATATATCAGAACAAATTCAGATATTCTTCAAAGGTTCTAAGATACAAACAATTGAGAGTATTCACTTCTCAGTGTATCCTCACATTCCCAAGTTGCTTCTTCAAATTCTGGATCATTCCAAAGTACTTTCACTAGTGGTATTTTCTGATTCCTCAATTCTTGCTCCTTGCGATCCACAATTTGTATTGGCCATTCTCTATAAGACAAGTTGGGTTTGAAGCCTTATCTCGCTGGGCTCCATTACTAATGGCTGTCTTTCTCCAAAACTTTTCTTCAACGTTGACGCATGAAACACATTGTGTATTCCTTGCATCTCTACTGGTAAATCCAATCTGTAAGCCATGGGATCAACTCTTTCAATTATCTCAAAGGGTCGTACATATCGAGGACTCAACTTCCCATTTTTACCGAAACGTATGACTCCTTTCATGGGCGATACTTTGAGGTATACCCAGTCTCCTAATGCAAACTCCAACTTCCTTTGTCGGTTATCCGCATAGCTCTAATGGCGGCGTTAGCCGGCTTGAGTTTTGGTGGGGTGACTCGCCGATGCACGGGAAGCCGGTGGTGCCGGCGGTGTCGACCACGGGCGGCCAGAGGCGGCGCTGCATGGGAATGGCCGAAACGCACGGTGGAGAGGAGAGAGAGAGAGTGTATCAGGCTGGGGAGGGGGAAACCGATGGAGAAAAGAGAAAAAGAAAGAAAGAAAAGAAAAAGAAAGGAAAAAAAAGGAGATCCAGTCTTTTCAACTTGGAGTCTCGAAATGGTCCAACGAAGAGTATTTTAAAACGACTAGCTAAATAAAATAATCCAAATGCAGTGAAATTCTTAATTAAAACAATAATTATTTTAAAACCCATAAACCAACCAATTTAAATTAAAGATCAATTTAAATCCAAAACAATAATTAACAATAAGAAAGCCTAATAAAAATAATTTTCACAACTTAAAATATTATAAAATAATATTTAAAACTCTCAAAATTTTAAAACAAGACAATTAGTCACTAAATAAATTAAATAAATCTTTCATTAAAAAATGCACTAAAATACGGGGTGTTACAGTTTTGATTGTTGATCGTGGCCTGACTTTGCATAAACTGTTGGAGGCTAACAGTAAGCTGCTGAATGGGGTCTTCCACTCCCTTTTTTGCATTGGAGGGGGCTGATTTGCAAAGTAAGAAGGTCCTGAACCTTGGCCAGCTGATGCATAGGGGGTATACTGATTTTGTCCTTGTGTAGATGGCCCAGCTTGTTCATTTTTCTAGCTGAAATTTGGATGACTTCTCCAACCTGTATTATAAGTTTAGAATAAGGTCCAGGAAAATTCTTAGAAATCATATGCACAGGATTGGATTGATCAAGCAAAACTTTCTTAAAAGCAGGAATTGTTAGGCATGCATTAGTCACATGCCCAGGATCCTCACATATGCTACATTTTTCAGATGTAGAAGGTAGGACTTGCAACTCATTGACTTTCTTAAGCTCTAAAGACTCTAACTTCTTAGAGATTAATGTAAGCCTAGCATGTAAATCATCAGATTCTTTCAAATGATATTTTCCACCCCCACTCAAAGATTTTTTATTTTTAGATCTGTCATACACATAAAAAAACATCCCATGATTGAGCATTTTCAGACAAATAATCAAAGTACTCAAATGCCTCCAAGGGTTGTTTATTAAAAAAATTCACCATTGCACATGGTTTCCACAAATTGTCTCATTTTAGGTTGTAAACCCTTATAGAAAAAACTTATGACCCTCCAATTCTCATATCCATGATGAGGGCATGCATTTAAAAATCTTAAAACGCTCCCAGCAGTGATAAAATGTTTCCACATCCTTTTGACCAAAATTCATAATTTGTCTTTTCAAGGGATTGGTTCTATGCATGGGAAAAAATTTCTTTAAAAATTTAGTTTGCATTTCTTGCCAAGTCCCAATGGATCTTGGCCTTAAGGAATTCAACCATGTCTTAGTCTTGCCCTTTAAGGAAAATGAAAACAATTTTAACCTTATGATTTCTTTAGAGCATGTTCTATCCATGAAAGTTGAGCAAACGTCTTCAAACTTTTTGATGTGCAAATAGGGATTTTCTGATTCCATGCCATGAAAATGTGGTAGATATGGAATCATCCCGGGTTTAAAATTAAAAGCATTTGCATTAAGAGGCAAAATGATGCAAGAAGGGGTGCTAGTCCTAACAGGCTGTAGATACTCTTTAAGTGTCCAGTTTTGATCTACCATTTCCCTATCATGATGTTCATCTTCAGCCATGATGCTACTATTAGTGTCAGATGATGCTTCAAGAGACAATGATGCAGAGTTAAAAGATGCCAAAGATTCTGTCCTGACCAGCCGAGAGGTTTGGTCTCTAGACCAACCAGTCATACACACAAGTACAGAAAATCAAAGACAATGAAAAATAAATGGAGAAAAGGGAAAAAGATCAGATATCACCCAAGCTGTGAAGAGGTTCATAGCTCCACAAACGTCTTTTCAGCAGTAAATGAATGCTCTGATAAGCACTAGTTGTCCCCGGCAACAGCGCCAAAAACTTGACTCTTTCTAGAATGTGCTTCCAAGTGTAGAAGTGTCAAGTTGTATCAAGGATAAGTCCAGGATCATATTCCACTGGGACAAAAGATTATCAAAGCATTTGTGAAATTTAATTGAAAAATATGATGATGTATGAGAAGTGTGAAAAGGTAAAAGGAAGTATAAAATTCTTTCTTTTTGTATTTTTTTTTATGTATGTATAAACAATGAGCAAAATGGAATTTAATATATTCACAAATAAAGATTTACTGAAAATGGAAAATATGGTTGTGCTTTGTGACTCGTTCGAAAATGAGCAGCCCAAAGGCTATCCCAAGTGCAGGAGCGTGTCGCGTAGTAATTAGTAATAAATTCCTAGATCGTCTCCACAGGGAAAGTGCTTAAAAATCAAACTCGTGTAAAATGGTGGAAATAGTTACAATGAGAAAATAAAAATAAAAGTGATGATATGTACAATGAATGTGGGAGTGCAATGGAAATGAAAATTTACTAGTCATGGACTAGATTCATGTTTGTTGGTTTTGAGTGGATGATGAAAGGTAAGAAATTAAAATGCAAGACAGTAAATTAAAATTGCTGAAAATTAAATAACTGAAATGTAAAGGGACAATAAAATTTAAATGACATAAAAGTAAATTGCAAAAATTAAATGTGCAGAAAAATTAAATGACAGTAATTTAAATTGCAGGAAATTAAAAGTGCGAGGAAATTAAATGGTAGTAATTCGAAATTAAATAAAAATAGAAATTGTAAGGAATAAACTTGATGTTTGAAAATGGAGACTGTGTTCTCCAACCCAAAAATCTGAACTTCCAATTAAAGTAAACTCTCAAAAATAAAATGGACTCTCAACATTTATAAAAGATAACTGAAAATTTACTCACTAAACAAACTCAAAACTGGAAATAAAGACTTACAAAAATAAAATTTACTGAGCAATAAATTGAAACTGACTGATGAATAAATTACATGAAATTAAAAACTGAACTCAGAAAAAATAAAAACTGACTACAAAATCTCACTCACTATTTTTATTCCGAACTCTAACTCTAATTTCACACTAAAATCACTCTAACTTCTGACTGACTCTAACTTTAACCACTGAATACTGACTTCTAACACTCTAACATCTGCTGACTCTCTTCTCCAGTCCGCGTACAACCCTTATATAGGCATCAGAGAAAAAAAAAAGACACCAATAAACACTACTTAGCTGCCATGTTCCCCACTCGGAAAGTTATTCCATTTGTCCCTGCATGTGCGTCTGTCTTTGTTTGTTGCTCTCCATTTATTTCCTTTTCAGTGTTTCGTCCCAGCGTGCATCCATGAATTCTTTCATCCGTGATTCTTCTTTCGGCGTTACTGCATTTTACTGGCCCCGTGTGCATCCTCATTCATCTACACGCATATATATATATATATTTTCTTCTTCTTCTTGCTTTCCTGCATCTTCTACCTCTGGCATGCTGCGTTTTCATTCTCTTTCTCGTTGCCTTTCTTTTCTTTTTCTTTTCTTTCCTCTTTTTTTTTTTCTTCTTCCCATTTAGCAGTGTCTTCTTTCTCCGTGCTGCGTGAGTGTTGCGTCCAGTTGGCGCTATGCATGCTGGTTTGTGAACGTGCGCAGGAGTGGAGCTGAGCAGAGGGTAGCTGGGCCATGCATGCTGGGCAGTGGAGGTGTGATGCATGGAAAGTGCGGTGGAGTTACGGGACTGGTCCACGGCTGTGCATGATGAAACGCTGCGGAAGTTTACGTGGCTTCGGAGATGGCGTTGCCGTGTGTGGGTGGTGGTTTGAAGGTTCTCCGGCGTCTTCTGTTGATGCTGGAAGTGGAGGTGCGTCGTTGTAGGATGTCCATGGTGATGGTGTAGCGAAGCCGAAGGTTGAAGATGACACGACGTGGGGTTGCCGGCCGTGAGGCTTCTGGACAAGGCGAGACGGCTCATGGCCATGTTCATGGTGTTTCTGTGGACGTGCGGAGTGTATAGGATGGCTCACGGTGGTGGCTCGAAGCTGCTGTGCACGGTGGAACTGTAGCATGAAGACGCAGAGGCAAGGTTGAAGACGAGGTGAATGACATGTCGTTCTTGTCCAAACGACATGTCGTCGACCTCAGACGGCAGACTCAACTCACGTGCAAAACAACATGTTGTTTTTGTCAAACGACATGTCGTCGACCTCAGACAGCAGATTCAATTCCACTGAAAAACGACATGTCATTTTGGTTTGCAGACCCAATGACATGTCGTTTAGCCTGCGCAGAAAATCAAAAATAAAAAAAATAAAAATTGAAAATAAAATAAAATAAAACAAAAATAAAATAAAATAAAATAAGACAGACAAAATAAATAATAATTACATAAAAATAAAACTAGAAAAAGAAAATAAATAATTAAATAAAAATTAAACAAAAACTAAACTAAAATATTAAAAGTGTGTTGTGCATGTGAGGAAATAAAATCAAATAAAATCAAAAGTTATAAAAATAAGCATAAACTATGCTTTTAATCAATTTAAATCACAACTTGGATTTATTGCCTCTTGATCATTTTTCCATCTAAAATCAATGCTAAAATAATAAAATAATTAAAAATATATTGATTTTAAATGTATAAAATATGCAATAATGCAGCTCAATCACTTTGAGGATCATATTTTGTAAGTTGTAGAAAGATGGATTAAACCGTAAAAGAAACAACTGCTGAAAATTTGATATTCTAAATGAAGAAAATTGTATTTCCAATTCCTACAAGTAACAAACAAAAATTTTAATTCAAAGCTAAAAGTAACAATTCTAAAGAAATGTTTTAACAAACACTTGAGTTGGGTGTGAGAATCTCTTTGTTTCGGTTTCTAGAATATTTCATCGATTAACAATCCAGTCGAGGCACTGATAAACGGAAAATAAAAAAAATTAAGCTCAAGTTTTGCAATATTTTCCTAAAGGATTCACAACTTTACTAACCAAACACACTTTAACAATTAATTGAGAGAAACCTTGATAATTTTCAAGTATTTTTTGTGCCTTACGTCAACAACAAATCAAGAGCAAGAGCTGCACTCTATTTTCAATTCAAATCTGACAAGCAACAAGTGAAATCAATATTCATCAACAAAATATTGCATTAAACTAGAACCCAAAGCAAATCAAGTCTCATTCCATAACCCAAGTTTCAGAAATGAGCTACACATGGTATTTCTAAAAGCAAAAATTAATCTAAATAAAACCATCACAAAATCTGAGAGTAAAATAAATCCAAATGGGATAAACCCTAGAATGCAAAAATTAGTGTCTCCAAGAAAACGCCCTGGCCAAAATGACCAAGAAAAGCAAAGATCTAAACTGTAAAACTCCACTGTCTGAAAATAACTCCAAATAAAAATAGCACAAATCGATACTACTATTCTGAAGGAAAAACCAAAAAAAATGAGACGCAGCCCCAAACGTAAAACCAAAAAATAAAAATGAGAATACTCCGATTTTTTTTTCTTCCCTTTTTATATCTCTCTCCCCGTCCATTCCGTACTCGTTGCTCCATGATCGTGCGTTCCACTCCATCTCCTGTACATAGCAACACAGCAGCCCCTCTTTGGTTCGTTAAGTCCCAGCTGCCTGTGCATTAGTGTGAGGTCTGATTTCCTTCTACAGGTGATATTCTATTAGGCTTAATTGAGTCCTTTCAGTAGCAAGTCCATGGGTCTTTCTAAGCCTTTCATTTTCATGGGCTAGGCTTGTACATGGGCCTCCTTGTAATAATTTACTCTTAAGCTAAATGAGCCCATCTGAAATTAATTAAAGACGAGAAAAATCATTTCACATGCCAAACAAAGTTAAATCACTTTATTTAATTAATACTCTTGTTTTACACATAATGCTCTTTTAATCCAAGATAATTAAGAGTATTAATACCACATATGTGATTATTAATCAGCAATGGGTAGAAAATGTGCACTCTTAGTCAATCGATCGACTACAACCCATATCGAATTCTTTCCTGACAACGTCCTTGGTAGACCTATTACAAAGTCCATAGACACATCTTCCCATTTCCATTCTGGGATAGGCATAGGTTGTAATTCACCTGCTGGCCTCTGATGATCAGCTTTTATCACTTGACAAATGGGACATTTTGCTACAAATTCAGCAACTTCCTTATTAATTCCATCCCACCAAAACCGACCTTTTAAATCTTAGTACATCTTTGTACTGCTAAGGTGCACCGTGTAAGGGGTACAATGTGCTTCCCTTAATATCTTTTCCTTCAGCTCAGCTAGGAATCACCTTCCTATTTTTATAAAATAGTAACTCATTCTTCCTAATAGACAAATGTTGTGGTCCTTCAAATTTCAGGATCTTCTGCTCTTGTTTATCATCCTTACACTGCCCTTCCAGAATTTCTTCTTTGGTCACGGATATAAGCTCTTGTACTACTATAGAAATAGCCTTCCACGATGGATCACCAATCATCAAATTCCTTAATCTTGCTAAGACAAATGACAAATCTACTTGGGCTTTGCGACTAAGTGCATCAGCTACAACGTTAGCCTTGCCGGGATGATATTTGATCTCACATTGATAGTCACTAATGGTTTCGACCCATCTTTGCTATCTCATATTCAGATTCTTCTAATTGAACAGGTACTTGAGACTTTTTTGGTCCATGTACACTTTGCACTTTTCCCCATACAAATAGTGTCTCCAGATCTTTAGTGCGAAAACTACCGTTGCTAATTCCAATTCGTGGGTAGGATAATGCTGTTCATGATGCTTAAGTTGTGAAGCATAAGTGATGACTCTTCCTTCTTGCATTAGAATGCATCCCAAACCCATCTTCGAAGTGTCACTGTAGACTACGCAGGGCTTGTGAGGTGCGGTAATGCCAATATTGGGGCCGAAGTTAACCTCTTCTTTAATTCTTGAAAACTCTTCTCATATTGTTTAGTCCAAACATACTTAGCATTCTTCCTTGTTAACGTTGTTAAAGGGCTAGAAAGTCTAGAAAAACCTTCTATGAACCTCCGGTAGTAACCTGCTAGGCCGAGAAAACTACATACTACATGGGCATTAGTAGGCTTTTGCCATTCTGTTACAGCGTTAGGCTTTGCAAGATCCACTGCCACTCCTTTACTAGAAATGACATGTCCTACAAATTTCACTTCTCGAAGCCAAAACTTGCACTTACTAAGTTTGGCATAAAGCTGATGTTCTTGCAACATTTCCAATACAATCCTTAAATGCTTCTTATGTTCTTCCTCATCACGAGAATAGACCAATATGTCATCTATGAATACTACTACAAAACCGTCCAAATATTGCCAAAAAATTATATTAATCAATTCCATGAATGCTGTAGGGGCATTCGTTAATCCGAAAGGCATAACTAAGAACTCGAAGTGTCCATAGCGTGCTCAAAAAGCAGTCTTAGACACATTTTGCTCCCTTATTAAGAGTTGGTGATATCCAGATCGTAGATCAATCTTTGAGAAAATTGTATCTCCTTGTAATTGAGCTAACAGATCGTTTATCATTGGTAAGGGGTATTTATTCTTAACAGTCACTTTATTCAGATCTATATAATCGATACACATCTTGAGAGTCCCATCCTTTTTTTTGACAAATAGGACTGGTGCTCCCCACGGCGATGAGCTAGGTCAAATAATACCCTTTGCTAGAAGCTCTTCAATTTGCACCTTAAGCTCCTTCAATTCTGCAGGGGCCATTCGATAGGGTGCCTTATGTACTGGGGCTGTGGCCAGTTCAAGTTCAATCACAAATTCTATTTCTTGGTTTGGGGGTAATCCAGGTAGTTCATCAGCGAACACCCTAGGAAAATCCTCAATAACAGGAATTCCTTGGATTCTTTAGGTTTTTCCTCTACATCCGTCATCATTTCCAAATACACGATGTCCCCATTCACTAGACTCCTCTTGATTTGTCCCGCTGTTACCATACAAGGATCAAACCGAACAATCTCACCAATATAACAGATCCTTTCCTGAGTGGGCAGATCAAACACCACTTCCCGCTTTCAACAGTCTATCTTGGCATAATGCCTCTATAACCAATCTATTCCTAGGATTAGTTTGAATTCCATTGAATGGAAAACAATCAAATATGCGGTTAACGATAAGTTTGCATTCTCCAACGGGCAATTGTTAACTATACTCGTGCAACCAATTAGTCTCTCTCTTCTGGGATAGCTACTAAAATATTTCGAGACATCGGCTCAGCCTCGACCTCACAGTTGTAAAACATCTACCAGAAATAAAAGACCTTGATGCTCTAGAATCAAACAAAGCACATACCACGTACTGCTCCAATCTAACTTTAGCTAACAAGGTAACTATAATTACTCAAGATTCCCAATTACAAGTTATTTAAGACTTAAGGAAAGGTTCGAAAAATATTACCAGTAATTACTCTCGCATTTGCCGTTTCATCAGCCTCTAGGTCTACTTCTCCTAGCGTAATGGCATAAACCTTGGCTTTTGCCACAGTCTTGGGTTTAGCGTTTGGTGTTGACGCTCCTCCAAACGTATTTTATGGACAGTCCTTGATCATAGGGCGGGTCTGACCACATCTAAAACATGCTCCTAAAGCTCTACGACATTCTCTTTTCCTGCATCGACGACAAAGTGGTGGCATGACAGGTGTAGTATTTCTAGATACCATTCCCTTTCCTTTGTTCGAAGTTACTAGGGTCTTCCGTTTCCCCGCACTACCTCCTGGTGAATAAGGAAACCCTATTTTCCTATCCGCTTGAGCTTGCATAATTAGTCTCCGTTGCTCCGCCTCTGCTATCGAAGCCACATTGACTAACTCTTGGAAATTCTCTATCCGTAGACAGGCCACTTGATTACGGATACGAGGTTGAAATCCATCTTGGAATTTCCTTGCTTGCATTCTCTTAGTACTAATCGAATGAGGTGCAAATCTCCCCATCTCCATAAAATGAGCAGCATATTGATCGACCGTCATATTCCCTTAGGTCCAACTCGCGAACTCTAAAGCTTTCTACTGCTTAGCCGTTTCTGGAAAGAAACGATTATCGAACTTAGTCTTAAATTGATCCCAAGTAAGCACCATCAAATCTCCTAATTCTCGGGCTAAAAGTTGTTGCTTAGTATCCCACCAGATTCCAGCTTCCCCTTGTAACATGTGACCTGCTTACTGGACCTTTTGCGCTTCAGTGCATCCACTAACTTCAAAAGTTCTCTCCAGATCCTTAAGCCATTTGTTAGCCTTCATTGGTCCTTTCGTTCCAACGAAATTCGGGTATCAATACACCAAAAACTTCTCATATGTACATCCGGGTTCTACATTAGGCGGTACTTGTCTAGCGTTCTGTCCTTGTTCAATCTGAGTATGCACTACCTTAGTCATCTGGCAAATAGCTTTTGCTGTAACCTATCCCCCTTCTAGTGGAGGATTTCTAGTCTCCTGATCCCCACCTCTCGGAGATGTGTTCTCTCGTTGGTTTCGTACCATGATTTCCTTTACCTGAAAATGCACAAAACCATCGTGGGTTAATCTCTTCCTTAGAGAGGAACACCTTTCTTCCTTTGTACTGGTAATCTTATGGGCGTATCTTCTCCTTTTCTCTAGATTCAAGCCTATAGCTATAAGATCCAAGCCTACCACTACAGATCACAAACCTAGTTAAGGGTACCATGTATTCCTAGGACAAAGTATGGGTTTACCCAAAGATGTTATTGCTCTAATGCAATGCTCTGTGGCCCCCCAGCCCCCACTTGGGATTGGACGGTGGCTAAAATGCCAGGACATGTAACACAAGGCTACATACTCCTCGTACAAGATAGATAATATTCTAAGCACCTAAGTATACTAGCAGTATGTAATATTGTTGCAGCTGAAATAATAAAAGTCGGAAGTTCTAGGCAACGCAAACAACAATTGCAAAGTACATGGTACCATACTAATGAAAAACATTAACACTTTGTCCATGACCATAAACTATGTTATCAGATGAAATATCCCAAAATATCAAGTAATAAAGTTTTGTCTCCCAAAACAAATAGGACCTTCTCAAAAAAATAATGTTTCGCAAAAGTTGAGGTCTAAAAACCACAAGTTCTTTTCACCAAAAATAACTAAAATTCTTTTTTCTTCATTATTAAAGTTCCATCAGGAGCCAAGCACCACGAAACTCCAGAAAAGGTACTGTTCTCTTCCTTTTTGTCATAAGTGTCGTCTTCTATTCTTCTAACAACTTCTACCATTTTGGTTGGGGAATGGTAGTGTAAACTACCACAATGAGATTTTGAGAAATCTCAGCAAGTAATCACACAACATATCAAAGTTAACAAAAAAGCATACAAGAGGTACATCATGAAATGCGTGCATAGATATGTAATTGACTTAAACAGAAACTTGACATATGCATTTGACCATTTTCAGAAAAACTTGTAGAGAGACTTTGACATTTTCAGAGAAACTTCTTTAGCTTTCATTTTCATGTTGATTCTTAATCAAAACTTTTCTTATCATAACATATCACAAGATTTACATCGAGTGATCCTTATAACATGAGCTCTTATTCTTATTCTTGGGGTGAACACATCACGGCTCCCCTCTTTGCACCGCATGTTCCCGCTAGTCTTTGTACCATCAATGATCTGTAGGCGGGAATCGTAGCTGGTACTCTTCCATCATCTCTGCTTACCACCATTCCTACCATTAACGATGTGTTGGCGAAAATTACAGGAATGACTCTACCACCATTTCTGCTTACCACCATCCATACAGTTCGAGATACACAGAGAATCATAATAACTAGACCTTACTTTGTCGAATTACATGCCTTATGCACCTACTAGCATTCGGTGCTTCCTCGCTCTGGCATTCTTTGAAAAGAATCCATTCGAGACTCGTCGACTATTCTTCGTCAATCCAGGGGTTACCACTCCATACTTAAACACTCTAGAGTGGACAGAGGAGTTCCACTAGGATAATCCCCCGTCCTAGCACTTGGGGTCATGATAAAACATTTGACTCATTTTTCTAAAAAAAAGAACCACTTTTCATTGAAAACATTTTCCCCAAATGTATGAGACATGGAACTTAAAACATACAAACTTATACTTGACATGTGACATATGGACTGCCATGCATGAAATAACCAAGCATAACATGTTCAAATCATAGCATGATTACATGAAACATCCAAACACATTCATGAAACCATGGGAACATGCTTAGGCAGAAAGACTTACGAGTAAAAATCATGAGATTCATCTCTTAAACATGTTCCAATCTTCAAGCATATAACATAGAAATAAAAGCATAATAAAACAAAGCATGAAATCATAACATTTGGCCAAGATTCAAATCATTCAAAACATGGTATGGCCGAAACTTCATGTTGCATCAGCCATCATTCTTAAACAAGTAAAAACGGAAACATACATGAGTATTTTGTGGCATATTCATCACAAATTCAAAGCATATAATTCCTTCATTGGATTGATATAAAAGATCATATTAACATAATCAAACAAGCAATCAAGAAATAGCAAACAAAACAAACATGGCAAAGAAAAGATTTACACAATCATATACAAGTATTAACCAAGAGTAGGTTAAGTGTATACTTACAAAAATCTGTGTAAAGAATTACTAGCAAGCTGTAAATCTGAACATTTTATAATAGAAAGATTAACTAAAAACCTTATTTCATGTTCTAGAGTGTATCTGTAGATTTCTAAGGTAGTAGTTGTCCATATCCATTCGGCTTCTAGGGTTTTTAGGGTAAAAACTCATTCATTTCGAATCATAGAGTAAAAAAAAATCCTAAAGTAGCAAGGATACATGTAATGGCTGGAAAACATAGAGGATGAACTCTTCCCTCTATTTGGTTTTTAAGGTTTCTTAAGAACTCAAAGTTATTTCCAAGAAAACTCAAGAAGGTGTGGATGTTCTATCATCCTCATAGTCCAAATGAGATTTGAATCTCATTTTCAAGTTGAGAAAGTGATGTGTGTGTGAAACTTAAAAGGAAAAACCGAGTCTTACCCTGCCTAGACTTAGTGTGCCAAAATCTCCTCTTGGAAATAGAAAATCCTCTTGTTTGGTTGGTAAGAAAGTACAAGAAAGTGAGAGAATCTTCAAGAAAATTTAAGAGAGTTGTGTGGAGAGAGTGAGAGCATGAAGAATCCAAAATTGCCAAAAAGAAAAGCCCTTGGGCATGTGGTCTTCCTCCCTTTTATAGAAGAAGCAACCTTTTTGCATGTTTGACAAGTGGCAAATGACATGTGCCATAGCTTAGACCTCCTCCTCCTTCTTCTCTTCCCAAGATGATGCTTCATCTTCCAATACTTCTTCCCTAGGTGACTTTTCATGTTCTATTGGTCCAAAATAGCCTAAGTGTGACGCCCCCAATCCCAGCTTGGGATGGAATGGAGACTTAGAGCGTGGGGACATGCAACACAAGGTTACATACCCCCGTTCATGACAGTTAATATGAAATGCATCCTAGTATGCAACTAGCAGTATACAATAATCGCAGCGAAAATAAAAGGATAAAATGTAAGAATGCCAGAATAACTAAAAACATCCTGACTTCATTAGAAAATCATAATGTTCAAAATACCAATGTAGCAAAAACTTATATACAAAGTCATATCATCATCTTCATGCGATCTATAGCATGAAGGACGTGATACCCCCAATCCCCACTTGGGATGGAACGGAGACTTAGAGCGTCGGGACATGTAACACAAGGTTACATACCCCCATTCATGATAGTTAATATGCAATGTATCCTAGTATGCAACTAGCATTATGCAATAATCGCAGCGGAAATAAAAAGTTAAAATGTAAGATATACCAAAATAACTAAAAACATCCCAACGTCATTAGAAAATTATCGTGTTCAAAATACCAATGTAGCATAGACTTGTATACAAAGTCATATTGTTCTCTTCATGCGATCTAAAACATGAAGGACTTGGACTATAAATATCAGCATTAAATCTAGATTCTTCATAAAATCTGGCTCCTCCTCAAACATGTGGATCCAGTGCTCCATCAATTTCTTTCTAATCGATTCCTGACACAACTTCTATCATTCCGAGTAGAATGATAGTGGTCCCATAAAAGGGTGAGATTTACTTGAAATCTCAGTAAGTTAAACAACTAACTGGTACAAAGATAAATCAATCACGAAAAATGATAAATATGCAATGCATGAGATGCAAAAAAAATCAGTATGCATGTCTCCCATCCAGATTCCTAACATTTTTTAAAAACATGGAGACACAGGTTTTTACTCAGTAAGTAATTTCGTCATCATTTAATTAATAACATAACGTGTGGTAACGTCACAGTTCCCCATATGCACTGTGAGTACTTGCCAGTGACCGTAGTACAACTCTCGTTGAAACTACGTTGTCTATAGACTTGTTCTCAATGCATTGGTAAATATAACATAACATCATAAAATTTATAACGTGTACACCCACAAGCGTTAGGTGTCATAACATGTTGACTTCGCTCCGGTGCTCTTTAAAAAGAACCCATTCGAAGCCTGTTGACTGTTCTTCGTCAACCCAGGGGTACCACTCCATTATTAAACACTCTAGAGTGGACAGAGGAGTTCCATTAGGATAATTCCCCATCATGGCCTTTGCAGTCGTGACAAAATGATTTTTATGCTATACTTTGAAAAATGTTTCTTATGACATGTGCGTATGTAGTAAATTTCATGCAAAAATGACATTTTTAAATGTAATATGCAAAAATGTTAAAAATCTCACATGTCATGTAGGTATGCACTCAGCATATCATATAATATGATAATTTATGCTAAAAATGATAATTGAAGTATGAAATGAGCATTTATCAATAATTCATAAATAATCTATCAAGGTTTAAGTTAGAGGCCAACTTACAAACTTCTGGAGAAATTTGAAATTAGCGACGTAGCTGCATAAATCATGTGTATACTAAGTTAGGGTTAATACTCTTATGGATAGGTTCAAAATCAAAAGCTCCAAAAATTAGGTATTTACAAGAATATCCCTAGACTTTCAAAAATTGCCATTTAAGCCCTAGATTTTTACTAATTGCAAACGAACTCCAAATTTAACCAAATTTTATGGATTTCATATTTTTGGCATTCTAAAACCATCTATGCCCTTGGATTTTCAAAATTCAAAGTAGAACTATTCCAATTAGTTCCAATCCGTGGCATGCATCCTAGTTGATGCCTATGTGTATTTTCAACTATTGATCCCTATGAATGTTTGCATATGAGATTTTATTTAACCACTAATGATCAATAAAATATTTAGGGACATTATTAAGCCTAATCCTTGAGTAATCAATTTCATCCCAACACTCAATCAAAGCTAAGAAATCCTTAATCACCAATATGCTTAAAACCGATCCATGCTTAAAGATAAAAACAAGATAGATTTAAAACCTATCATGGCATGCTTCTAACCACAAATTTAACCTTTCATAATCATATTTGGATAATGGTAGATCATATAAAATCATGCTTAGTACATGCCATAGCTAAATTTCTATTTAAAACATTCAATCATTCAAACATTCCTTTAATTGACCCGGTTTTGCATTAAGCATCATAACCTTCTCAAAACTCAACCAAATTTCGTACCAAAACTTGGAAACAAAGCCTAAAATGCTATCTAAGATCAAAAGGAAGAAAACTTACAAATTTCGTGGCCTTCCAAGTACTCTAGACTACCTTACACAAGAACACTCAAGAACTCACCAAAACTCACTTGGTTTGCACTCTTTTGATCTCTAAGAGGGGGAAATGCTCTCAAGGCTCAAGAGGATGCATGGAGCTGTGGTGTGAGTGAAATGAGAAGGGGAGGGAAGTATTTATAGGAGGCCAAGGGGTGAGGGGCGTTGGCTTGGGTGCTTGGTGATTGGGTGAAGTGGGAGGTGCTCAAATCTGGAAAATTTTCAGATTTGCTTGGATGAGCTTAGGTCAGCTTGTGCAGGGGGAATAGTAGCCTAAAACTACCATGATTTCCTCTCCACAGTTGCTACATTGATCCTAGAAGGCAGGTCTGGTCTTCGGGCATCATTTGGGTGCAGAAAAACCATCAAACAACCCTTGAAAACAGGTGGATGGAGGTGGTTTTGTGGTGACAGAAAATCAGTTCATTTTGGATGTTTTTGGGCAGCAAAAATGAGTCAAAATCCTTCATGATGGTCATGTGACTTCTTGGTGATTGGGTGGAGAAGGAGGTGGCATGGGGTGATGGTGCAAACCATGGCAGAAGTCTGGTTCAAATTCAATCCAAATGGTTCCTACACAAACTAGACCAAAGTGCACCCAGTTTGGTTCTTTGAGTTGGTTGATGCAACCAATTTCGTCCAAGGCTCAAACTAAGTTTGAGAGGGTCTCATGATGTGTTTAAGGACCATATTAATCTTGAAGAAAAACCACAAAAATGTTGGGCCCAAGGGCAAAACAGTTCAAGCATACAAAGGGCAATGCACAAAACCGATTGAAGCATGGTTTGGGCTTGTTATGAAATTTTTCATAATGACATGTGGGTTGGTTAAGCTAGGTCATTAATAGGGTATTAATCAAGGTTTAAGGGAGTATTAATTCAAGAAAATTTGAATTAAAAAGTTTAAGAAAATATTAAATATGATTAATCTTCAAAGAATGGCTTAAAGTGCACTAACCTCAAGTATGATGGTTAATGGCCTTAGCCAATTTTCAAAACTTAATTTGGGTACTTTGAGTGTGATTTGGGCTTAAGGAAACCAATGGTATGATGTATTGGGCTTTTGGTTTTGAATAGTGAAACGAGCACAAACATGGTTTTGGGTCATGTGGGTTTAAAAGGGCCAAATGTATGGGCTCATGGTTTAAGGGCTCTTGGACTTTGAATGAGAATGCCTCATTTTACAGATTTGTAATGTTAAAAAGAAATCTCAAGATCCACTAAATTGGGCTTGAAAATATTTGACTTGGCCTAATTGGGCCATGGGTCTATTCTATACCAAGTTTGGCCCAAAGGCCATATGCCTACCTTATAGTTGGGCATAACTAGTCTTGAATTCCTTAAGGCTTGGTTCAAAGTTTTCTTGGGCTTGGATCATGAATGCTCTAAAGTCCTAAAAAGCCTCACCAAAATTACTAATAGGCTTGCCTCTCTAATTCTTAGCTCATTAACACTAAGTATCATGATTAACCCTAATCCCACTATCAACCTTAATGTATGTAATTAATCTATAATTAAAAACCTAATACCTCCACTCTTATTAAGTCAGGCCCAATAGTCTTATGTCCTTTTCATTGAGCCTATTTGCTAGAGTCCTCCAAGAAAAGTTAAAAACTTTATATCTCCCAAGTTGAGCCTATGGTCTTTTTAACATCTTAACCTTCACCCATCGCATCCTTAGTGCATTAGAGGCCTAAAGTCTTATGTCCATTAAGTTAGGCCTAATGCCTTAGTGTCTCTCTAAGCCTTTATAACCAAAAAGCTTAGGCCCTTAATAAACCAATCTTTTGGGCCTTTCTAAGTCCATCAAGAATTTTACCCAAATTGCTTAGCCCATTGTTGTGGCAACCATCCAATGTCCTATGTGTCATTTCTTTATGGGACTCTTAGCTTCTTATTAATAAATCACTAAAAATTCTTCAATCAACCTCCAAGAATTTCATTTTCCTCAAAAATGAATATTGCACTAGAATCTCCTAATAATTCTTCTAAATCCAAAGTATACTTCTTTTTTGCCAAATCAAATATCCAAAATGTTCTTATTAACTAAAATTAAGGCTACTAAGGTCAAGGCCTACGGGCCTTTTAGGCAGGGTGTTACACTAAGTGACAAGTGGCAAATGAATGTAGTGCTTGGGAATGTGCTAGCCGAATTCTTAAGGGCATTCTTGTCCTTCCATACAAATGTCTCTTCACATATCCTTCTAGAAGTTCTATGCATGCTTGACACTTGGCAAAATCTGTCTAAAATTCGAAATCCCCTAAGCCTCATTTCGATTTCCCATGCAAATCTCCTAGAAAGGCTCCATTTCAATTTCCTAAGCTTCCCTTTCCAAGATATCTTCCTTGGAACTCGAATTGGGCATGACAAAGGGTTCTAAACATATAGAAAATTGGACCTAGCCGAAAATCCCTTAGTTTCCTCTTGGTTCCTTTTGTCCCTTGATTCATCTTGAAGGTTTCTTATATAGTGACAAGTGTCCATTTCTCTAGGGTAGGCGTGTAGGCCATCCATTAGTATTTTTCTACACTTCTCTCACCCCTTGAACCCATTATCAGGTCTAGATTCACAATATAGCATCTTTATGCCACATGGCACTTGTGACAAAAATCTGGGTCATGGGCCTAAAGCCAATGGGCCTAGGTTTCTATACAAGGCCAATTCTCACAAGGCATTCTTAGGTTAGTCCTCTTTTGGGCTTAAGTTATTATTTCAAAAATTCTAGGGCTTTCTAAATTAACTAAAGCTCCCAAAGAAATCACAACTACTAAGCACAAAATCTATGGGCCATGCTTGCGCAAGATTGGGTCATCACGACATCAAAACCAGAAACCAAAACAACCTATACAATAAAATAAATAACTCAATAATTCCAATCAAACATGACTAATGATGAATGAAAAACAAATAAAACGATTATTTCCTAATAAACGGGAATCCCAAAGCATCTAATCTAATAATACCCCTCAATAGCCTCGGTAAGCAATTACCTGATACAAAACTCCAATTTAGCCCCTTTTCTCCTTTCATTGCCAAATAATCCGCGGCTTGGTTACCTTCTTTGAATTGATGCACCACCTGGAATTGAACCCCATCCAGTTCTTGAAGAAGGGAATCCCAATAATCCCAAAGATAACATAAGTTACAACATCCGTTCTTCACCCAATCCACCACTACCTTGGAGTCACATTCCAAAATAACATGTCGATAGGCCATTTCTTTACACCCCTTGAAGTAAAGCTCTTAATTCAGCCTTGTTGTTGGTGCCGAATCAATATTGAGCAAAAAAAGCTGCCATTATCCGGCCTCGATGGTCCCGCAATACTCCACCCCCACCACAATTCCCTGGATTCCCACGACAACTACCGTCCACATTTAACTTCCACCAGCTAAGAAGAGGCTTCAACCATGCTACTTGCTGGGGTTCCTGCTCTATCTGAACATTAGTTTTAATATCCAAGGCATGCAAGATCTACTTATCAATCAGCTTTTTATCATCCATATCATTAACCAATTCCCTAACCATAACTGAATTGCTCTCCAAACATCCACTACATTAACCTGAGCACCCTCCATCCGAGATTGGCATTGTCTTCTCCACATCAACACGTGAGGATGCTCAATAACAAGCCAATTAATATACCCCTTTAAGTTCCTTTTTTCGTACACACCAACCAAGCCTCAACTCGGTGCCACCAAGTTCTAGATTGCAAACAGGAAATGCCTAAAGCCAAGGAAGCTGTATGCCATACCTATTATGCGACCTATCCAGTAGAAAGAACGTAATCCAACGATTCCATTTGTGGTGATGTACAACAATCACACATTGAAGCCATAGCCATTCCACATGATTACACCCTCGTATTTGTAGCTAAACAAGTAAACTAAGCCTGCCACATACAAACTGATATTTTCTTCAGCAAGTGTTTGCTTCAGATCCAATCCATCCAAGCATGATGATCTTCCTTCACTTGAATTAAATCCCAAGCACTGGCTAGAGTAAACTGTCCATCTAGTGTGGGTTTCCATATTAACACATCTTGCCCAGACCTGCCTGCACCAATTTCCTGGATCCCATCGTCCATAATCTCCGCACCAACTAGTTGCTCAAGCAAGTCAAAATTCCAAGTCTCACCAACCTAGACCTTAATTTGCAAGGAAGGGCTGCCAATCACATCCACCATATTGCATAAAGGACCAAAAAGATACCCTACCCTCCTTAACTCTGACTTTGGTAGCCTCACAGACATCCAGAAGAACTAAAACAATTGATTTCCAAAGTCTTGAGTTGTTCCTTCGAGCTACTAACAAAGAAGCATGTTGACCTCTTCCATACTTTAACACCATGAACAGAGACCACAAAGAGTCCATCGATAAAATATGCCAAGCTAATTTCATGTGCATCGCTCGTTGAATCTCTGAAAAATCCCTCAAACCCAGACCACCCTCCTATGTTGGCTTACTGATCCGAGACCAAGCACACCACTTCATTTTTGCTTTCCCATTCTTCTCTCCCCAAAAGAAAGTGGATAGGATGGAATTAATTTTTTAAGAACAATATGAGGGACATTCATCACAGCCAATAAATGGGAAGCCATACTGGATAACACATGCTTGAGCAATATCAACCACTCCCCTTGTGACAACAATCTCGCCTCCCACCCTGCAACCTTGGCCTGAATTTTCACTACCAGTTGTTCTAGATGAATTGCTTTCAATCTACCTCACACCAATGGAACCCCCAAGTATGTGACTAGGAAATTAGTTGGCGCAAACCCTGATAACCTCACCAGACCACGCTGCCAAGCTGCACTAATAACAGGCGAGGTATAAATTGCCGATTTCTCTTTACTAACTGTCACAACCCCGCCCCAGTGAACAGGGCAAGGCGGGACACTTACTTTCTCCTTTCTTTCATTTCCTTCCATTTAGACCTATGTATATATACGAAATGAATATATTGTTATTACTATTTTTTTTTTGTTTCTTTTGTTCTACACTGCGGTGTCAACATGGAAAACGCATGGACATGACATGCTTGCACTATGGACTTCTAGTCAAAGGGATGGAACACCTGATAGGCATTTAATTCAATATTTTAAAAAAAGGACTCTCAGAGTCCATCATTCAAACATCAACGTAATTAGTTTCCAAAATAAGGGACTCAGTCCCTTCAATACAACCAAAAAGGGTGGCAAGCCATCATATGAGGGGTTACCATCACCCCTCCATAGAGGTCACACCATTACCATCGCCCCACCATAAAGTTTACAACATAACCAAAAGAACCACATTGTTTAGAGTAAATAACACAAAACGTCCCCAACATGGGACCCACCCTAAATCCATAACCACAGGCATTAACAACAACGAACCGGGGAAACACTAAACATCAGCCCCTCCCTCTTCAGTAGTACCCGGCTCCACAGCTCCTTCGTCATTACCTGGACGTTTAAAACATAAACACAAGAGTGAGTCTAATACTCAGTAAGTAGTACACCAAGCCGTTAACTTATTAACCACATAGTCTTTCTTTTGAAAACATGCATACCTAACATTTACAATTTCTTGACAGTGCTTTCATGCCTAAAACATTCTTAGGAAATAATCCATGCTTTCATGCATAAACATGCTTTATATGCATTTTATCTTTTCATTTTCTTAGGCCATTGCACACTATTACGCCCCGTATGCTAGGGTTAGCGGTCTTTTGGACCAATGGATTCGCCCGTGGCCACGGGTTGGAATCCCAATCCGTTAGGGTACAGTACTGGGTGCACTACTAGATACTACTACCCGGCATTGCCATCTGCCCATTCATTCATTTGGGTACCCCTTTTTCACTTAAGTGGCCGTTACGTATTTTCATACATTGAACATTCATTTCCTTCTTTCCTTTCTTTGCATTCTTTCATTTTTATTATCTTCTCTTAGTCCGATGCATATGCTTTTATTAAAAGGTTTCATGTCATGCTATATAAATAAATAAGACATTAGCTATTTAAACAAGAGCATGCATAAAAAATCTCATGATGCATTACCTTATACAATTCACACAATTATAAGTATTATGGTGCTTAACAGGGGCTATCAAGAAGGGCTTATACATAATATATTTTCATGTTTACTCTATTTCTAGAAGAACATTTGAAAAGAATAAGAGAGGCATTCTTTCATAAAAGAACTTGTGTAAGGAGCATGGTCGTAACTACTTACCTGCGAGCTTTACTTAATAGGTTCCTTTGAATCTTGAAAATAGATTCCTATTCAATAAAATGAGATAGACACATTAATATTTACCTTACTTGGAACTTAGCTAATCGATACTCTTATATGCTAACTTAAATTCCAAATCTTGGAATTAAGCATTTCCTTAACCCATTAATCTACCCCACATACATAGCGTTAGCTCACCATTTTAAAATCCTCATCCTATACCATTTAAAGAGACTCATGAAAGCACATTACCCATTGGTTGTCCCTTTTTAATAGGTTATTGTTTAACACATAAGGATGGGTTGAAATCATAGGTTAAAACACACAATTAATAGGAATTTAAATAAAAAGGGAAAGGCACCAAGGAAGTATTTAAAATTTGGAAATTTTTCAGTGAAGGGGCATTGGATAGTTTTTACAATACCATTTTAGGAGATAATTCCATCAAAAGGCCAATGTTTGCAATTAAAATTTTTGTCACTTCATTTCAAAGGTTTCTCATGCTATCATCCATCTTTAATTGAACCAAGGTAAATTTAAACAAGAAAATAATGGGCTGATTAGGCTTCTACAGAAGGGTAGAAGGAAATTTCTGAAACTCTTGGACAGCTCATAGGCTTAGTGCTTTCATGCTTTTGAAACATCCTTTACTTAACCCAAACTTCAACTACATAAATAAACCATATTAAGGATATAAAAAGCTTAGGAAATCATTTCTTATCTTCTAAAAATAGATTATAAAGCATAAGTATAGTAATTGGCAAACTCAAAGTTTTCAAGGTAAACTTACTAGTTTAAACTAAAATCTTAGAAGCTTACTTAGGCCATAAGTTCAATAGGAAAGACATGCTTAAAAATCATAACTTTAACTCCATCTATGTAACACATAAAGGCATGGCTTACCAAGAATTAAATCATGGCTTAGCTTGATTAAAATGCAAGGAAAACTATCACAAGGTGCCTTGCAAACACACGGCTGGAACCCAAAAACAGAGCACACACACACACGGCTGGAATCCAAAAACATAGCATCATACGGCTGGAAATTTCCAGAAAATATAGCATGGTTCGGCACACACACACATCACACTATTACCTCTCCATCCAACTTCACTTAGATAAGGTACGAAATAGGAAGAACAAAGAGGAAATCAGCATAGAAAACACTACACAGAATCGGCTTGCACAGAAATTCCGAAACCCCGAAATATAATTGCTTAACCCACTAAACATGATTCCAGATTTCACAAGAAATCAAGAGAAAAACAGAGTATTACCTAGTTCAACAAGTTGCGAACTGAAGGAGGAGAAGAGATCCAAGGAACCGAGCCAAAAATTTCGTTCTCCTTGAAGGAGACTCAACCGAAACCCAAGCTTGAGAGAGAAGAGAATCGGCTTGGAGAAAGAAGAGGTGTGGTCGATCGGTGCTAGAGGAAACTGAGAGGGTATTTTTCGTGTAGCTAGAATTGATCACACTTAGACTTGAAGAAGGTTTTCTCCTTGGCTTGCTCTGGAAGTCGAAAATGGCGTGTAGGAGAAGAAGGAGAAGAGGATCCGATTGGCTTAAAGGAGAAGGGTCGGTCAGCACTTGTGCATTTGAGTCAAAGCTTCCCTTGGAAGATAAGGAACGAATGGTGTAGATCAAGGCTTGGGAGATTTTTTCTTTTTTTTTTCTTAGATGCTCATCCTACGGTGGAGAAGGTTGGGCCACTTCTTCAATTAAATAAAAAGGTAGGGGGCTTAAGGGAAATATATTACAAGATCTAAAAATATTCCCTTAGGTTATTTTAATGACCCACATAAAATATAAGAGCACACATCTTAAAATAAAATAATAAATATTTAAATCATAAAAGTCTTTACCTCAAAAATATTTAACTTAAGAAATTAAATTAAAGAAATGACGTAAGAACCTACGTAGTAGGATGCGGGTGTTACACTAACCCATTGGCCAGACCATTTTTCATAGCAGAATAAAATGCTGCCTAGTCGTGTCAGAGATCTCTTTTCACCATTTAGAAAAATTAAAATATCATCTACATATAACAAATGCAACACCAAAGGGCCCCCCATAGGATGGTAAAACCTGCCAATGCGACCCTCTTCAAATTCTTTCCGAAGGAGCCTCGAAAGAACTTCTTGCATTAATATAAATAAAAATGGTGATAGCAGATATCCTTGCCAAAGTCCTCTCTTAGGCTTGAAAAACCCCTTATACGACCCATGCATCATCACCGAATATCGAGGGGAAGCTACACATTCCTTTACCAAGTTGCAAAATTGTTGTGAGAAACCAAAACTAACAAGGAAATTAAGTAAAAAATCCCAGTGCACCCTGTCATATGCCTTCGCCATGTCAAGTTTCACCATAACATTTTTGACTTTTTTTTATTCAAAGCATGAACCATCTCTTGAGCTAGAGAGATGTTCTAAAAAATACTATTGTCAGGAATAAAAGCCCTTTGTTCTGTTGAAATCAATCTTGGCAAAAAACCTGTCAAACGGTTCACAAGGATCTTCGAAAAAATCTTATATGCCACTGAACATAGGCTAATTGGCTGAAATTTTTCAAAACTCTTAGGATCCAACACTTTTGGAATTAGCACAATATATGATGAAGTATAGAGCCTTGGTAACGCAGAACCCACAAAAAAATCCCTTGCTGCCTCCACCACCTCTTCCTTCACAATATGCCAACAAGAATCTAGAAAGAGGATCCATACCCATCCGGGCCTGGACTGTTGTGCTATGGGATCGAGAAAACTACATTCTTCACTTCCTCTTCTGATGGCAAACGACATAAGTCTAAGTTGTCGTCCACGGACATTTCCAGACCCAAAATCGGAGACAGATCCGCAGGCTTAATATTCGGCATCTTAGTAAGGAATTTTGTGAAATAATCCACAGCCCCCAAGTGAACCTACTTTGGAGAATCCAGCAACGTGCCATCCTCTAGATGCATCTGAGAAATTACCGCTCCATGCCTTCGCTGAGATACTACTGCATGAAAAAAATTGGAATTTTGATCTCCCTCCTTCAACCACTTCTTCTTGGCTACTTGGGCTATATGAGTCTCCTCTTGTTTCTCCCAAACATCAATCTCCAATTTAGTTACAAGATAATCCGCTTCCATTTCTTCTGAATATTCAGATTGTAGTTAGGTCTCTAGTACAGCAAGCCTCGCTTCAAGATCTTGCATGTTGTTTATTCCAAGTGCGTAGCTCCATCTTAAGATGCTTCAACTTTGTCGCCAGTTTCACCAAACTCGATCCCGACGTAGGCTGCCCCCATATCTCCTTTACCAGGCTATGAAATGAATCGTGAGAACACCACATTTTTTGAAATCGAAAAGGAGAGGGACCATACCTCGTATTAATACGTGATAATCTCACCACCATGGGACTATGATCCGAAGACTTCCATTTAATATACTCAACTTCCACCATATTGGAGGTTTCACGACTTGCATTTTCTCCCCTCTCCCCTGTGAAACCCTTGCCCCTCTCCCTAAAACTTCACAAAAAATAGATCAAACGTGAGGGGGAGGGAGCTTCGGCTCCTCCCCCCTCTCCTGTGTTTAGTTTACCTGCGTTTTGTTCTCTGTTTTTTGGTTTTTGTTTAGGTTTTTGATTTTGTCAAGCCGAGGAAGGGATGATCGTTGGTTCGAGTCGATCCGGCCGTCGACCATCTACACGCGTCTCACCGGCAGGATGCCCAGCCGCCGATCTCCAAATCTACCAAATCCGGTGTCCATCGGAGTGGCGCGTAGCCCGCATTCGCGGGACGAAGTTCCGGACCTAGATGGCGTGTGGCCATCACGCACCACCCAGGAGACTGTTGCCGACGCCATGCTCAGCTTCGGAGGAACCTCTGACTCCGGGGACTTCAAAGTCGGCTCGACGGTTTTTCTCCCAGTGTGAACAGTATCCGCACGCGTTATAGACGAATCCAGTGTACTGTTCACCCACATTTTGGTTTTGGATTTTCCGTTTCTGGTTTTTGTGCGCTAGTTTCTGTTTTCAGTGTTTTAGTGTATTTTCTTTTGTTTGTCTTTAGGTCTAGGAAAAAAAAAATCCATAAATGTAGTGCCCATTCGGACTGGGTCCAAATGGTGTTTCCTCCCCCTCCGCGTAGGCGGAATTGGTGGGCGTTCCTCCTCCATTTCCCGTTTAATCGGGTATGGAGGCTTTATTTTGTGGGTTTTAGTACCTCTGTACTGTACAGAGGAGTGCTATCTCTTAGACTAGGTCTGTAGAGATGCTTTGTTTTGACTAGACCATGCCAGTCACGGGAGTGTACTGGGATTCTACTAACGCTTGTAATGACTTATTCTTAAGTCAATTTGTTTGTCCTACCTTATTAATGGAATGAGATTTTCTATTTTCAAAAAAAAAAAAAAAGCTTCCACCATATTGAACCGTTCTGAAAAAGCCATATTCATAAGAACTCAATCAAGTCTTGCCCACTTTCGAGCAGTCCCCTCCTGCCCATTGCACCAAGACAGAGGATTGCCATGGTAGTTGAGTTCCACCAGGCTGCAAGCATCAATACACCAATTAAAATCATCCATAGCTTGGGCAACTGATCCTCCCGTATAATGTTGAAATCGCCCATAACAGCCCATGGATGACTATTGGACTCACAAGCCACCAGACTCTCCCATAGGCTTCTTCAATCCAACTGAGTGCACTTAGCGTAGATGAAGGATATGAGAGTCCGTGTAGCGTCTAGCAAAAACCATCCTGTTACCATCTAATTAGAAACACTAACCACCTAAAACTCATAAGGGGCTTGCGACAAAATCAAAATTTCCCTCTACTGCCTCATTATAATGAAAACCATCAAAACCCAATGAACTAACTAAACACTAAAGCTTGTCTTCTCTTGCAAAAGGCTCAAAGAGAGTGACAATGTATCCATTATTTTTTGAATCAAACTATGCAAAACATGTCGAGAACTACCCAACCCCCTTATGTTCCATGCAATGATGGAATTTGTCATATATTAAGTTTTGTGGTGCGTGTAGACACCCGCTGAGATTGACGAACAACTATATTTTTCCTTTTGATGCTCGAAACAGAGTTCTGCACATTATCATACTCATATCCCTTTTGTTTGGCCAATCAAAAAAACATTTTCCTCCTCTTCCCCATCAGTACTATACGAGATAGGATCCGGTGGTATTTCTAGATCTACTTGTCTCAGACAGCACTCCATATCAAGAACTTCTGATACCATCGTAGCATGACTACAATCCCCAATACTCAGTGACTTGGAAGCATCAACCAGAATGAAATCCATAGCAGGACAAACGCCCCTCCCATTGTCATCCGCAAGCGACAGTCTCTCCATATCACTAGTATTCACCATATTGTTTATTTATATTGAAGGATGCTCTTCCACGTCTTCATTTCATGGCCCCTCCAATAGTTTCCTCGATGAACTCTCAGGATCATCCCTTGACCGTCCACTTCATCCTCCCTAGGAGCTAGCACATCTTTTCCTTCAACTATCACCACCTCCTTTACGTTATCTTCCTGATTTTCCTTCATCACTTCACCTGGTTCCTAGTCCTCTTGTAGACTTTTCTTTTTTTGATTCTCTAGCCATATTTTCTTTACCGCCTCCTTGGCCACATCTCTTCCCTTACGCGATGGTCCTTCACTAGCCCTACATATAACGAAAGTGTGCCCCTGTCGACAACATTTTTTACAGTAGAACCCTGGCCATTCATACCGAGCCTCTGCTAAAATTCTTTATTAGCCACCACTATTGGAAAACTTTGCACCAGCTCATCTATTAAATCTATTTCCACACACATACGGGCCCCCGATGCTCTAGTTCTATGAAGCATTGCATTATCAATACCCAGAAACCTCCCAAACCTAGTCACCAAAATTTGCAACATATCCGTTCGACACATATGAAGTGGCAATCCTAGCAGAAAAATCCATTGAGGCGCTAATGTTGATTCTTTTCAAAGATCAAAATCCTTTGTCCATCAGAAAAGCCTAAAAACAGAGCCAGCAATCAAAAGCCCTTCTCTTGCCCAACCATGCACAAAATCTCGCTCAAATTGCATCTTCACCAAAACATGATAATCATCCATCACACTAACCATCAGAACCTCCAATAAACCCCATGATTTAATGATTGCCAAGCGAATATCATCAATCATAGGCCTAATATGCACAAAATTCAGGACAAGAGCAAAACAAAATTCCTTACTACTTTCGGCATCTCTGGTTCTGTAAAAATCAAACCAGGCTCCCCATCCACATCCACTGGGTATCTCATCAGAACCTTAAAGGACGAAGGAGCTGTAGCCTTCGATACCACTTGTACGTAGGACAAAGTCCTGCCATCCTCTCCAGTAGCCCCCTCCGACGATGGGCTAACCCTAGGCGAGGAGAAATCCAAGAAAGACAAGTATAGTAATTTTGAGAATTAAGGAGCGAGTAAGATGCACAAGTATAGTAATTCCCTTAGTTAGCCTTCTCAAACCCACTAAGACAGAGGGGAAAAAATCTCTTACAATTACCCCGCTAATTCTCATTGGACTAGTACGGTGGGAATTCATTTTAATCTTAAACTCGCCTTGATGTCGAGGCTGAAGTCCCTCTACTGACGTGGGCTTGGCACCAAAGTCTGAGGTGGTTCCTTATCACTTGGCAATCTTGGTACAGTTTCCATTTCTCCATTTGTTGGCACGTCTCTTGATAACTACGCTGGTATTGGATGGCAAGTTGGATGGTAAGTCTTTTTAGTTGTGTCAATATCGAGGGCGTTAGGTGGCTCTTCGCCTTCACCTTACTTCGTAATGTGTACTTTCCAAGATTCAAAGCGTCTCGTACCACTTCCTTCTACCACGAGGCGTGGGAGATTAAAGTTGCCTTCTTCCTTTATAAGTGCGATTGGATCATGGTCTTGTCTCCTTTCTTTGTATGAGGGTCCTCTCGCTCTCATTTTCTTTTGACTCTCTCTCCTTTCTCCTTTCTCTACTACATTCTTCCTCTTCTTCAATGGCCCCTAAGAAATCCACCCAATGCATGGCTTCTAGTGGGGGTGACGCACCAAAGGTTGATGACACTGGGCAGTGGAGGGGTTCTCACCACTAGGAAGTCAACTATGAATGAGGTAGTGGAGGGGTGCTACCCGCGAGGACCTAGAACATGATAGTTCCTTTAGGATGGACCATATTCCTGGAGAAACCCTTCAGCGGCATTGGGGTTGGATGTAGCCGAGTAGTATCTATTCCCATCTTGGTGAAGGCTTCCTAGAACAAGATGTCTGTGGAGCTCCCGTTGCCAATGAGGATTCCCCGAGTAGTGAAGTTGGCCACCAACATGGTCACCACAAGTGCATCATCGTGGAAGTACAGGACCCCTTCTTCGTCAGCTTTCCCAAAGGAGATGACTGGAGTTGGTTCGCCCCTTTTGTGCTTGACAGGGTGGTATTCTGCCGAATACACCTAGTGGTACCAAGCCTGATTAGGCCCAAAGAATAATGCGGTAGTTGTAGTCCAGCTTTGGGATGTCGATTCCACAAAGAGATAAATTAAAAGAATAGCAAAATGAACAAAGAAACTAAAGAAAAATATTAAATGATTAATGGAGAATAAAGATTAATTTTAAATGCAAATTAAAGTGAAGCAAAGTGACTAATGGAAAAAATACTCAAGTTTGATGAACAATAAAGCGTCGAGAATCCCTTGCACAAATCCGGTATTTTAATTATTCTTAATTCATTGAATAACTAAATTGGGAACTAAAATCTAAAAATTCTCAATCGGAAGGTATAGATTTATAAACCAAAATTAAACCGAATGTAACTCTTTGAAAAATCATTCACCATTTTTAAAATACGTAAATTATTATCACTATTGAGAAAATCCAACGACGACAATATACTCAATGAGCAATATTGCAGCAAAGAATTAAATCAATATAGATAAATAATTGACCCAAACATAATCAAAGAACTAATTCATTCAATAGAAAAAGCATGACTGAATCCATAAACAGAATAAATTCTGTGATTATTCGGATAAGAAAACATCAACAATGAATTGAGAATGATAAAACAAAAGCATTTTGGTAATTGAAAATCAAATACATAAATTAAAAATACCATCTAATGTGCAAGTTTATCCCTAACCCTACTTGAGAATTTAGTTAACCATAAATATAATGGACAACAAAAATCTCAAGAGAAATAAAGCAAATGGCGGCCATGACAATTAATTTCGTTTCCTTCTTCTTTAGTCTATTTCTCCTCTGTCTTCAATCTGGTTCTCCTCTAAAAAAATCTCAATTTCATGCTAATGAAATGCTTATATAGGGTAGGAAAGAAACTCTAATGTCTTCATGATTCCCACATAAAACAATTCCCAAAAGTTTAGGACTTATCTTGGCAGTAGGTACGTGCTTCATAATTTCAAATTGAGAAATCCTTCTTAGAGATAAATTTATATCACTTTAAGATAGCTTTCTAAGGCATCTGGAATCGCATCAATCCAATATGTGAGTGGAAAGTTACGATCAAAATACTAAAGCATATCCAGACTATCTCCTAGAGCGTTTTGGACTCTAACTTTTTCTCTTGATCCAAATTACTCTAAAATCCCATCATTATCCTTATTTGAAGAGTCCTACACTCATTGAAAGTTTTTAGGTTGTTCCAACATCTTGCCCACTTGAAAGTCCTTTGAATTTGACTGGGCTTTGGGTTACTCTTTTATAGACCCTGAAATTAAACATAAAAATCTGCTTAGGAGTATCCTAAAGTAAATAGAAACTCAATTCAAGAATACACATTAATTCCTATCATTTCTATTCATATTTAGAATTACAGTCCAATAATAGGATATTTAGAGTGCACTTTCGTACACTCATTAGAGCCCACCTAGTGTGTGCCTTTCTGCTTGCGAAGAAAGTGCCCTAGCCCGTGGATCCTCCTGTTATGGTCCAGATTTTTCCAAGTGGGGGTCTCCCACACAGTGGTGAGCAGGGACAATCTAGCTGTGGCTCTCGTGCTGGTGGTCGTTACCAAGGGCTTTCTTCCCTTCTGCGCCGGTCCATGCTCATTTCCCTCGATCTTCCCCTCATTTCTTGCTCTAGTCTTCGGGCGGGTGGATAATGTTGCCTCATCCTTTCAGCATGCTCCCTAATCCCTTGTTGGTAGAAGAAGTATTCGGTGTTGTGTGAGGTGGACTTGTGGTATGTGCAGTAGCGGCGGAGGCGTCGACCTCTTGGATGGTAAACGTGGGTCGAAGCGAGGTCCCAATCCACTAGTCAGAGCTTCCTCTCTTCTCTTGTCATGTTAGCTCTTTTTTGGCTTATCGTGGGCCTCAGCCACTAAGGCCCTTGTATTCCTCTCCGCTTGCTCTAGCTCCTTTTTCCTTGGCTCTGTTAGGGCTCGAAGAGTGTCTATGGCATTAATGAAGTTGTCAGCTTGGTCCATAAACTCCCGCAGCATCACGGGAGTCCTTCTTGCTAGCTCCGCCATAAACTGGGATCATGGCCAAACCCCTCCTATAAGCGACATTAGGGTTATCTTTTCTTCCTGGTCATCGGTCATCATGTGCTCCCTGTTGAACTGAGATAGATACGTTTTCAGGCTTTCCTCCTCTCCCTGCTTGATGGTGAGGAGGTACAGTGCTGGGCTTCACCTTCTTCGACTTGACATGAACTGAAAATAGTCAAGCCAGCTCTCCAAAATTGTCTATGAAACTAGGCGCTAGGGACCCAAACCATACTGGTGTTAGCCCCTTTAGGGTTAGTGGGAACGTCCTGCATGCCACCTCCCTCAAGAAACCATGCAAGGTCATGTGAGCGGTGAAGGTTTCTAGGTGCTCAACGAGGTCCCTCCCTCCATCATACATCTCCATGGTGGGGACCCAAAACTTTAGTGGTAAGGGCACAGTCATCACTTCTTCCATGTAGGTGGACCAGTGCTTGTAAGCTGTTGATCCACCGATGACAATGTGCCCATTTTCCTATAATCTCTTCGTACTTTCCTTTGAGATTGCGAAGCTCGTCTTGCATGTTCTTCCTCTCCTCCTCCACATTTGCTTCAGCTCCCGTGTTTCAAGACTCCACATGCTCGCTATCGCTGGGCTCTGTCTCCTCGTTCTACCTTCGTTGATGCTTTCTGAGCTCCTCATTCTCTTTTCAAAGTGTTTACATCTCATCGGTAAACATCGTCACCCAGTCCCCCATAGCTTTCAGCCTTGATTCCATGGCTTCCTTTGTGTCTATTTTGAGTTTTTCAGAATGGGTTGTCATAGGCATACGAAATACACACAAGATCTACAAGGATCTCATAGACGGTGCCACATTTAACGTCGTGTTTCGCACTCCTTTGGGCCAGTTCCAGCAACCCAAGTCTACAGAATTGAGCTTGTGAAAAGGGAGAAGAGAGAATCTAGGACAGGGTGGCCTTGGGGCTAAAGAGTCTTCGATGCCAAAGTTAGTAGAGTATTTTGGAAGCTTGTAAACAATGAAAGAGTCTAGCAATTAGAGAGTTTTTCTTGTACCTGGAAGTTGCTATATATATCGGGAGTCTGGGGAGGGGGACAGATCGTGTTTGCCCCCATAGAGTCAACATTCTTTTATTGTTCCTTTTCTCAGAGTCCTTTAATGCGGCGTGCCTATGCGATGGTGTCATTAATTTGGCGTGTACCTCTGGTAGTGGTGTCATTAATGCAGAGTGATTCCCCGATTTGCCTTATCCCACTGGTGTCCTTGGTGATTCATCGATATCTTCTTGTCAAAGGATCAAGAGTCTCCTTTACTTCTCGCCCATTTATGTGGATAGGTACTCAAGGGCTGGATGCTGTTCGAGGGGCATCTAGGACGGCCAGTCCCATCTCCTGTAGTACGCTTCCTCATGGAGGGTGTGTCTAGGGGGTCTAATCGTGAGCCAGGCCAAAGAGTCTACTTGTTTTGGGTTGGGCCTTCATTTCTTATTCTCTTAGTTACCCTTCTCAGGCCCACTAAGACAGATGGGGAAAAACCTCTTACAGCTAGGATTAAGAATATATAGTAAATTTAAAAGGTTTAAATTTTCATTTATTTGAATATATATTAGGTATTAAAATAAATTAGCCTACTTTATGAATTAGTCACTAAAGAAATTTCTCGCCGCAACATGTCGGAGTTAAAAGTCAATTTTTGGCTACATTTAGAGTTTTCTTTTTGTTGCAAGAATCTATCCTCACAAGTTCACCCATAACTTAATTGTGATGGGAGTTGTCGTGGAAATCTAGACAATTTGGGAGGTGGTGGAATTATCCGTGATAATAACGGTGTGGTTAAAGCAGTGTTTTCAACTCACTTTGGGAACGAGATGAACATTTCAGCCAAGCTAAAGGCTATTTTGGAGGGCATTCATCTATGTCAGCAATTTCACTTTTTTAATGTCATTATTGAGAGTGACTCTCGTATTGTTGTAGACTTGTTCCGGAAAGGGAGATGCAACTTATGGTATCTTTGGGATTTTTGGGATAATTTAAAGGCAGAGCTTGAGGGAGTGAACTTTGTGGGGGTCCATCAATATAGGGAGGGAAACGGTGTGGCTGATTTTCTGGCTAGAGAAGGAGAAATGGAAAAGAATGATATTTATGAAGGGCATCTTTGTTTACCACGACGTCTAAAAGGTGTTAATCGTGTTGAGAAGCTAGGTATTCCTTATTTTCATAAATGAAAGTGTTGCTTCAAAGTTTTTGGTTATCCAACATTAGCTGCTTGGTTTTGGTCTTTTTTTGTAGGCTTGTTTAGATTTTATTGTTTTATTATTTAGGCATGTTTAGATTTTTCGGTGTTCTTTTGATTGGCTTGTTTAGACCTTTCATCTCTTTATTTTTTTGTTTTGGTTTTGTTGGTTTGTATTTGGGAGGATTTTATTGGTCTTAGTTGTAATCTCCCAGATGCCTGGCTTGTAACTACGGTTTTTCTCCTCTATAAGTGAGGGCTTATCAATAAATTTGGGACGGGGCCACTAGTGTGGCTACCTGCTTTTTGCTAAAAAAAAATGGTCTTTTTTTCAGCAAAATGAAAATGGGTCACAAAAGCTTACATGTTGAGGTAAAAATATTTCACAGCAAAAGTTAAATTGTTTTTGCAAAATCGCATCTCACGTGATGCTTAAGTTGTCACAAAATACTTATTTGCACCAAAAATCTACTGTTGTAGAAGACTATTTATGTCTAAAGATATGGTCATAAATAATTCTTTTCCACTATATATTATTGTAAAAAAACACCAACTGTGGTAAAAAAAATATTTGTTTCCAAAATATGTTGCCGCAAATTCAAAAAAAAAAAAATTACAAACTATAAAATCGATGAAATGAGAATGAGTCCAAACAAGGATGGCATAATATAAGCCAAAAAACATAAATATGAGGGCACTTTTGATCCAAATTCAGCAAAACATTATATAACAATTTCAAACAAACATGTATAAACTGTGATACCAATTTCACCAACTCAATATTATCAAAACAACTTTGATCTATCCAAAAAAACAACTAAAATATATCATTAATTACATAGATTAAAGACCATGATAGGAGAAAGATTTTTAAAAAGTCTATAGCTGCCAATAATCTTGTGATATTCCCCTAGTGCATTGCTCCTACCTCAACCTGTGTTTATGTTTGTGTTGGCATCTTCTCAACACAAACAAAAACTCACTTTGCACTGCAAAACATGACCTCCAAAATTTAGTAAACAATGAGAGGCAATTACTAATTAGAGACATACTTAATTTCTACATGGAGTCATTGAAGAAGAAGCACTTGGAGTAAAGACAGATGCAACATGGATACTTTATAGTCATTAGTTTTTATCAGCATATCCATCTTGTGCAAAGAAAGCCAAAATCAAGCTTCCCAAAAATGCTTAAAGTTTCGTTAATCTAACAGTTAAATATATGTTCAACTTTGTTTGCAGCAACTTGCATTATGCTCTCGTCTTAAAGATGCATCAGACAACAGTAGATGCAAGCCTTCAAACTAGATGCAAGTAGATGAAAATAACATATTAAGAAATATTTAACTTATTAAACTAGCTAGTGTGGCTAGTACTAAAAATTTTCCTAGGAAGTGAAGAAGAAGAAAGGTTTTAGAAACTTACCTAGAGGTAGATTGAAATATATCTTGCGAGAGGGGAGAAATGCTAAGTTGAGGAAGATCGAGGAAGAAGGTGCTAGAGAAACGGGGAGACGAGAGGGGAAGTTTTGATGAGTGAAATAATTAGTGTTTCAAAATCGTATTTATAGGTGAGTAGTTGCGACGGTTCTTATTCGACGCAAAAAGTCTAATTTATCACTATTTCAGCAATATTGTTTGCGATAGAGTAAAAATGGATGGAAATGTATTTTTGCATCAATATTGTTATCACCGAAACAAAATTCTAATTATCTTTTACTGGCCACATTTTTCTTGCAACCCACTTTTTGCTGCTATAAGTACTCTTATTTTGAGATCACCGCATAACTTCTCGCCACAATAAGCCATATTTGTTGTAGTGAAATGTCATGAAATCTTAAAAGCATTTCATGAATTGAGCAATTAATTATGTTTTAGCTTGTTAGCGTAGTCAGATCCTGGTCCATTACGGTGACAGAGTTGGCCTTTCTATTTAATTAAGGTAATTAGGAATATAAGTTTATGAAATGAAATACACCAATAGAATCATATGAATATTTAGGATTTTACAATGCAATAATAAGTTTGCAATTTTTTGGATGAATTGTAGACAAGATTACCTTTCTATTTAATTAAGGCACTTAGGAGTAGAATTTTGAAAAAAGAAGTGCACCACTAGACTCGCTTGAATATTTAGGATTTTCGTACAATAAAAAGTTTCATGTTTTTTGGGTGAATACATGTGATATTCCATATGATAAGGATAAGGGTATGTGGTGTGTGAGATCCCACATTACTTGGGAAGGAGAAGTTCTTACTTTTTATAAGGTTCCAATGTGGCTCCAATTGTATCATTGACTAATCCCTTTGGATTATAGGTCATGTGGTCTGGGCATTTTATTGGAGTGTTACAAATGGTATCAGAGCCTATCCCAACCAGAAATGTAGGACTTGAGTTGTGCCACCTATAACAAATAGGCTCAACAAGAACGTTGAAAATTTAAGGGAGGTAAATTGTAATACCTTATATGATAAGGATAAAGATAGCTGGTGTATAGGGTCCCAAATTGGTTGGGAAGAAGAAGTTCTTTCTCTTTATAAGGTTCCAATGAGGCTCCATTTGTATAATTGACTAGTCCTTTGGAGTATTGGCCATGGGGATTCGGCCTTCCATTGGGGTGTTACAAAATTAACCCTTCGGGAGAATGTCACTAGGCAACAAGTTCAAACAGCTATCAAATGGCCATGTACGATGTCCAAATACACTTAGGATCACTAGAAAATTAGTTGGACAAATGGCACAATCCTAGCCATCAACTTGGAAACCCTATGACACATGTCAAGAAAAGAACAAAGTGTGTAAGAGATAGAGTGTGAGTGCAACTTGTCATCATGCCTCTTACAGCAAATATTATTCCATCCAACCAAACACTATTTGGTCAACTAAAAGAGGGTTTCAACCCTAATGAAACTCAAAACCATTGGAAGCCAACTGAAACCCTTAACCCCTTAAGGAAACTGAAACTGTAAATTGGTTTCCAAACCCAGTGGTCGATTGCAACTATGTGATTTCTCACTTGGTTAATTCACTTCCACATGCAATCAACCACTCAATTACACACTCTTGCACCCTTAACCACTCTCTTACAACTTGGTAATTACCTTTGAACAAGAAAAATTTCATGTGAACCAAACCCTAACCGAAACCTCCCTTTTTCCCAACATTCCTCATGCCACCTCATGAACAGCCCCAAATAGTGCCTTGATGGCAAGTCAATCAAGCCCCACATCACCCCACACACACTCAATCTGCAATAGCAAAAAACAACTGCACACTTCAGCCATTTTCTCCTCCACTTTCACAAGCCAACCTCTCATCAATTGGTCATTCTCTCACCCACCAAGTTAGCCCATTCCACTATGCTCTACACCTCACCCATTGGCCTCCCACACTTTGCATTTTTCACTTGTTTTCTAAGAAAGAAACTAAGAGAGAGCTTGAGTAACTGAGTAGTTTTTGGTCCTTGTGTTACAAGCTTTCAAACCTCTTACATGTTATCTAGCATTGAGTCTAGTTTATTTTGGTATGTATTGGTAAATTTTTCTTGGAGTTTTGATGGATGAAAGTTTGTGTTTTTGGTTGAAAGGTTTGGCGTTGACAATTTTGGTGTTTGTGATGAACATCGATAGCTTTATGAAGTTTTTGGTGAAATGTTGGGTAGATCTTGATAGGATGAAGTGTTAACATGTTTGTATGCAATTTTATGGTATGATTCAAGCATGTTAGGTTATTATAAAAGAGTTTTGCATGATTTGAAAATGTTAGAATTTGCTTGGCTCAAAATAGAATACAATTTTGAGGAATTATGGTTTAGATATTTGTTGGAATGATGATGAACATGAAAGAGTTATTTTAAACTCAATCTAGAGGCTCTCGGGTTTGATAATATTCTTTGGTGAAATTATTTTTGCTATGTCATGCTAGGTTTGATGCTTAGATCTGGTTAGAACTTGAATATAAGGTTTATGATTGTATTATTTCAAGATTCATTGCATGAAATTAAGGATCTAGCCACTTTGTTTCATGTCTACAAGCATGCTTACTCGGTTTTATAGTTTTCATGCAAACCTATTTTATTAGGTTGTTTTTGTGAATTTTGGTTGATTAGTCAAGTATGCCATCACCTAGATTTGAATGAAGAATATGTTAGGAGGGTTCTTTATGGACTTTTGGAGTCCTTGGAGAGTATATTAAGGTATTAGATCAAGAACACCAAGGTTTGGTTTTATTTGACCTAATCTTGATGTTTTGGCATTTTCCTTGATGTAGTGAGTTCAAGTATTTATGAAATATGGGATTTAATGTCTTAGCATGATTTTAGAATTAAGGATATGATTCTTGGGAGGTGCTAAATTTGGTTTAAGCATGGTAGTGGGTTAAATGGCCACATAGCAACAAAAAGCATGATTTTAGCCTATACATGATTCGGCCAAGTGATGTTTCTCATAGTTAGTATTAGTTTTAAAATTTTATGAATTCATATTTGAATTTAGGATAAAATTTACATGAAGAATTTAAACTTTGGTAAGTTTTGAAGTTTGTTTGTAAAATCCTTATTTTAGGGATAAATTTGTAATTTCTCAAAAGTAGAGGGGAAACTTTGCAAATTTAGCCCTACTTTAGTAAGTTTTATTTTTTTTGAGCTTTAAGTGAGATATCCTAACCTTATAAAATATCTCATTTTAGCTTACGACTTTTTACTCTTCGCTTAATGTTATGCTACACTTCTATACATTAGCTTCTAACTTACTCTAGGAATTTTTATATATGTATAGTGGTAAGAGTTATATTGTTAATATTCATGTCACTTATGCTTATTGTAATTGTTATAATATACCATGTCATGTTATACGTTTATCTGTTACACAAATTCCATGTCATATCTATTACCATTACACGATGATCTGTTACACATTTATCTGTTACATGAATGCTATGTAACTCTCACATGCCATGAATGTTATGTCATCTGTTACATATTTATCTGTCACATGCCATGAATGTCATATCATTTGTTACATGTTATTCTATTATATGCCATAAATGACATGCCCAAGGCTTCTAGAAGGAAAATTTTGTGTGAGAAGCCCTAGAGGTGGTCGGGTAGGGCAAGATCTTTGTGCTAAAAGGAGGACCAATCACATATTGTCCAAAGAAATGATGAAAAGAAGATCTCCTAGGAGGGAGTGGGATTCGACAACCCATGCACTTACACACACACTTTTCATTTGCCACTTGGCACTCATGCACACTTGTAAGAGACTTGAGTTAGCAAAAGACCCTTTGGCCATAAGGTGCACTGAACCAAGACAAGAAAAGAAAGGGCAAAAGAGAAAGTGAGGTTTGGTTGGGAGGTGGAGGACACCACATGCTAGATGATATTTTAGGGTTTCCAACTTGAGCTAATGATGAGCTAGAGGAAGAAGGTAGTAGGGCTACATGCCACTTGGCAATCATGCATGAGCTTGCTTCATCCAAAAAAGCCCTTGAGTGTCTATAAAAAGGGAAGAGCCGAAAACCCTAGAACCCTTTTGGCTATCTTTATGTTGTGCTCTTATGAGTTTCGGCTACCCCTTTTTCTTCTATGTATCCATCACTTTATCACCATCCAAACAACCCATTGAGAGCAAGCAAAGTGAAGAGACACTTGCAAGAAGAAAACCTAGAATGTATGAAACCAACTTCTCTTTGATACCCACTCACACACGCATGACTTTAAGGAAGAGAGGTCTTGGTTTGAGTCAAGTTCATCTAGAAATTATGCTCTCACACACGTACACTTGAGCTAGAAGAAGAAAGTTCATGTTTTAAGGAAATTATTCCACATGGACCACGCCTACACTCACATGCCTAGGTTAGGGTTTTCTTCAAGAAAGAAGGATGCAAGCTTATTTGCTTTCAAGCTCTAAAATATGGTGTTTTGAGGAAAGTGGGTCACGGCACTAGTGAGTAGTAGCTAGGGTTTTATTGAAGGCAAGTTTCGTATCCAAAGAGGGAAGGGTTCGAAAACTTGGTTTTTCTTGGAATGAAAAAGGTGTAAGAAGTACTACACATGAACACATGGTTAGGGTTTTTCTTGAGCAAGGATCCTAACTAGTATTGTATATGATTTGTCAGCTTGCTTGTTATAAAAATACATTTCAATTTTTATAAGTGTACCCCTAACTTGTACTTGGATATTTTATGCATATGGTTTATGAACTGGTTGGTTGATTCAATTCTGGTATGATTGTTTGGAACTTGATGTTCATCCATGTGTTATGAATTTCTTTATTGTGATATGATTAAAGCATTTTTTAAATGGTTTAAGGAAGATGTGAATGATATGAAAAAGGAAGTAAGAATGCCATGTTAGGGTTCAGGTTTCACTATGTTTGTTTATGCATGAATGGTTGTCACTCAAACATCTTAATATGAGACTAAACTCAAGAGAATATTGTCCATGACCACAAAGAAGGGTTTCAGCCACCTATGAGAAATTCTTTATTAAAGATTCATGTTCAATACATTAGAAGATTCTAAGTTCATGAAAGGTGTTTGAAATGTATGTTTATTAGGTAAGAGGTTTCAACTAGCCCCATGAATGGAGCGTGAACATTGGTGTTTTAAGATTGATGTGATACGAATAATGTTTTGGTTAGATTAGGGATCTATGTGTTTCGGCCCTTACATAAAGATGATTGAAATGTATGCCTTTGATTGTTATGCATGCCTTAAATTGTTATAAGCGAACAAGTTCGCATGTTCTAATATTTTCAAGCTATAAAGGGATATATATTACATGTATGGATGCTTTATTTGATGATGAACATTTCGACATTCATGGTTATGATGAAGCATTGTGGTATTTCATAATTCTCATGAAAGTTTTAAGGTCCATTGTCATGCCACATGCATTGGGATTGTGAAAACCCTTTTTGAAATGAAAAACAATCTTTTTAAAAAGTAAAGTTTTATCACAACCCCAAATACTGGGATGATAAATGTCCTAATGGAATTCTTCTATCCTCTTAGGAGTGTTTAAAATGGAGAGATACCCCTGGGTCAACTAAATACTATCAGTGGATCTCGAATGGTACCTAAAAGAAAAGGATACCGGAGTAGGATCGCACCTAAAATTAGTGGGTGAACCTACGGTGAAAGCGAAATGCAAGTTGCCATATATGAAAGTCAAGACGTAGTCATCTTGGTCAAAGTGGCCAATGGTCGATGCGGTAACTAGCGGGGAATACACGGTGCATAGGGGAGCTGTGAGGTGTCCAATGTAATGTTATTATATGATATGTTATAAGTTAAGAAACGTTACGAGCTCATAAGTATGGAATGAAGAAAGCATGTTTTTCAAAAGCCAAGATTATGAAAGTCATTTTTTTATGCAAAATCTTTGAAAGGTCAAGAGCATATGTACAAGTCCATGTTCATGCATTCATTATTAAGTTTGCTTCATATGCTTCTGATATCTGTTGCACATTATTTGTTTACTTACTGAGATTTCTCAAAATCTCACTATTGCATTTACCCATTATCATTTCTCACTCAGGATGGTAGAAGTTTTGCTAGGTACTCACCTTGAGTATGGACAGGATCAGTTAAATAATTGAGGCCAAGTTCACTGTGAAGGCTCATTGTCAATTCACTCTAGAGTCGCTTAAGGCGTCAGCACAACTACTTAGGAAGATAGTAGCTCTTATCAATGAATCTAATGTTGGTATTTCATCATTGGACCCTTAGAAGATGATGTGGCTCAAGTAGGATATGAGTTTTGTATCAAAACATTTAGATCAAGCTAAGAAGTCTGCCGTAGAGGCTAAAGATGTAGCCACAGAATTGGGTTTGGAGATAGACGTTCACCCATCTAGGGGAATATTCTTAAGTTTGCTTGAGGATGGGACCCTAGTTCTAACCCATTCCACCTTTGGGCAATGATTGTCTGTTAAAGTTTTTAAATGTTGGGTCCCGTGTTTTGAGAGTTCTTTACAAACTCATATCAACTAGGATGACTACTTTTACTTTTATGCAAGAAGTATTGGGATCTTATGTTTCGGTACCATGACTAATATCTCCTTTAAATGAACTTAAGTTGACTTTTCACTGAGATGTATTGCATAATATTAGTTATCAGTAAGTGCATTGCATCTTATCTATCATGTACGAGGGGCAGCTAACCCTGGTGTTGCATGTCCTGTTGTTTCAGTTTCCGTCAAATCCCAAGTGGGGGCTGGGGGCGCCACGTGAAATCCCTTGAGATGACAAAGTATAGTCAACAAGTGTTGAATCAGACCTAAGTAACTAGTTACCAAAGTGAAGTCAGGCACCAATGCTGGTGGTGCCAAACTACACGTTTACAAGTTCAGTTATCATGACGTACTCACAGCTAGCACAGATGGTCATGGAGCATCCGTAGTTCATGAAAACAAACATGTATATATAATAAGGTCATGTTTGTGTCAAGTCGGGTCATGTTCATATCAAGTCATGCCATGTTCAAGTCAAGTCATGTTATGTTCACATATAGCCATGCTACTTTCAAGTCATGTCTCGCATGTTCAAGTCCATGTCATGATGCAAACATGCATTTTACTATCATGCATGTCTACTTATACTGATGGTAGTTTAAGAGTTATACTTGCTGAGATTTGTAAAATTTCACTTGGTCGTCCAAACTACCATTCCTTTCGGAATGGTAGACGATGTGTCAAGAAACTAGTGATCAGGACGCTTGTGGAGCTCATGGAGTTGGTGTCCAACTTTGGATTCCGTTTTGATGCTTGTAGTTGAGCTGCATGAGTGGCTTGATGTTTAGTTCAATAGTTTGTATTTATGCATGTACTTATGGAGTGTAGTCTCTAGTACATGTTTTGATTCTGGCTTATTGTATAACTTTGGATATGTGAATATTTATGGAATTATGATCATGTTTTGGGATATAGCATTTTTGTTATTGCTAAAAAAATATATGTTGCAAATACTGCATATTGTTAGATGCATGCTAGGTGTACTGCATTTTTAACTGTCATGAATGGGAGTATGTGACATTGTGTTGCATGTCCTAACGCTTCAAGCTATGTCAAATCCTAAGCGGAGTTTGGGGGCATCACAGGATGGTATGAGAGCCATATGTCTCTAGGTAAACCCAAATGTCCCTAGGAGTTGGTACTAGATGTCCTTTAATCCTTCACTTGATTGTATGAGAAATGTGTTTGGAGAGAAAGAAAATGGATTTGTCTTCTAGAGGTGGGCAAGAAAGAGAGGAGGAGAGAAAAATCTGAAACGCACAAATGGCCTTTTGGTTTCCCCTTCCCTCTAGTGTACTCGCCGACAATTAATGGCCTTTTAAAATCATATTGTGGTTGTTTCAGTACTTCTGTAAGCTTTATGCTCCCTTTTCTTATGCTTTTCCACTCCTATCATTACTCTGGTGTTATGTGAAGATTTTACATGCAACCTCCTTCCATGTGCGCCAAGTGGCCCTTTTTCTTTCCCTAGCTGAACCTTCATTATTTCCTCTTCCATGATTGGTCTTCTTGAAACTTACCATAATCCCTTGCATGAGTGCCAAGTGGCCCTTTCTTAACACAACCAATCTCACTTCTTTCTCCCTCATCATTAACTTCCTCAAAAATCCAAAAGACATACCTGCATGAATGCCAAGTGGCATAGCCGAACTCTCCATCCTTGTCATCATTAGTCTTCTCTTTGGAGTTTAAGGGACACGTGCATGGATGCCAAGTGGCACCCTCTTGTCATGGATGAGATTCACTCCCTCTCCCTCATTATTGGTTTCTGTTGAAACCCCAAAGGACTCACAAGCATGAGTGCCAAATGACACCTTCTTTCGTGGCTGAAAATGCCTCTTCTTCTTCCTCATCATTGAGCATTTCGAAATTCTAACTCCCTATGCATGGCATCCTCTTGCCAAAGCCAACCTGAACACACTTCCATCCCATCTCATGATTGATCTTCTAGAACCCTAAAACACCTTGTTTGCATGCCATGTGGCAATACCCTAGCCAAAATCAAAATCCTCTCATTTGGAAACACTAAGGGTCACTAAATCCTCAATGCATGATGTTCAATTGTCTCAACCTCTCTCTTTCTTTGAAATTTTTGGAACCCAATCTATTCCACTGAAAATACCCTTTCTTGCCTCCTTATTTCTATTTCAAACCTAAGGGATTATGGCATGTGATTAAGTTGAATTATCACATATTTTGTATATCTAGAACCAATATATTTTTAAAGATTTCATTATTTCATTATTAGTTTTAGATGGACATATGGTTAAGAGGCATAAATCCAAGTTGTGATTTAAATTGATTAATAGTATAGTTTATGCTTGATTTTAATACTTCTGATTTAATTTGATAATGTTTTTTCACATGCACAACACACTTTTAACATTTTATTCTTCATTTTTTGTCATTTTTGTCTTTAATTATTTATTTAGTTTCTTTGTCTAGTTTCATTTTTGTTTTTCCTTATTTATTTATTTTTGTTTTTGTTTGTTTCGCAACACCGCCCATCCACCATGCTGCCCATGCACCATGTTGCATCCATGCCCAGCCACCTCTACTCAATTCCATTACATGTCCAGCCACAACCAACACCAAGAGCCATTGCGTAACTCCATGTCTGGGAGGCAACCGTGAGCCACTGCCATGAACCTCCAAGTTGCAATGCATCCACACGAAGCCAGCACCACCAGCCATGCATGACCTGCAGCACCTTGGACTCCACAAAACCATTGCCCAGCTGATCGATGCAAAACTACAAATGCACAGTATCGTAGTTTTATAGTAAAGTGATAAGAAGAGTGTCATTCTCAGGGATTGGTATCTCACTTTGAAAAATACCGAAATTATACTAATCTCAATTTTATTTATAAAAGTCACTAAGATTTTTGTAATTGCAATTAAAAATAAAATCAATTCAAAGAAATACTCAAAGAAAAGAAAACTGTTTGTTCGAATATCAAATTAATGGAAAAGAAAACTTCTAGGAAATCGATTTCACCTAATCTCTCACTATGCTTTATTTATCTAACTAATTGAATTTAATTCTCTCTGTTTGTTAGCAAATCTCCAATTCATCCAAAAGCCTCTTTCGATAGTCAATTAGAAATTAATCTTGTTCATCAATTTATACAAGAGTATACAAATTTAATAAAGCAAGAAAGCAATAAGACCAATAATTTTAATACTATATAGGTCCATACAAATCTTTCGATCTTTATATTTACCTATACCTAAATATCTAATATTTATCATATAATTCCCTCTTTCGACAGAAAATCTCAAAATCAAAATCGTCTAATTAATGGTCAGTTAATTAGAAGCAATAAGCTCAAAATAAATTAAACAAACATGAAAGAGAATTACTTCAAATTAGAATAGAAAAATAAGCATAGTTCGAAATTAGATTACATCATTTTCCTATAATAAAAAAAATTTAGTTCACGCTAAAAATTAAATTCAACATAAATAAATTCACTATAATTTTTCTGAAAAAAAAGAAAAAAAATAAACACTAAAAACATACTCTCACAATCCGCAATGTCATCCAAGTCGATGGCAGCATACTTCTTTTTTTTCTTCTCGGTTACGTAGCTCCCGTTCTCCTCGCTTTTCTTTTTTCTTTTGCTGCTCGGTTACGTAGCTGCTTCTCCTGTTTTTTTTCAAATTCGAAATTGAAATTCTCTTGAATCTCTCCCGTGCATCCGCGTCAAACCGTGAACAGTCAAGACCAAGTCAATTACTTGGCTTCAGCCTTTTCGTCCGTGCGTGTTTTTTCTTTCTTTTTTTTCCACGTTTGCATGCTTCCCTTTTCGTCCGCCTTACGTACAAAGCTAAAAAACAATTTCGAGTTTTGAATCCCATCCATGCCCTTTCTAAAGACCAAGTCAAGATCCAAAAACTCCAGCCCCTTTCAGTTCAAGAGCCCAACTATCTCACGCCAAGTCAAACCGAAGACGTGAAGTGCCCCACCTTGCGTCCCGCGTACATGTTCCAGCTTCGTCCCGCATACATGTATTTTTATTCACGCCTCTTCGATTTTAGAAGCCACTATATTCAAAGAAAATGTTCATTTAAATGAGAGAAAATTCTTAGATAATAAGCTTCTAAAATTTAGATATTCTTTTCCTTTAAATCTGAAATAAATTTAAACGATGACAATAAAATTTAAAATTAAATAAAATTAGACTTAAAAAAATGATAAAATTTAAAAAATTATCCAACTCATCACCAGCCTCTCCGTGAGCCTCGTCATGCACCTCAGCCACCTACGCATTTTTAGCCAACACAACCACCATCTGAAGCTCCCGCACACAGCCACAAAGAACCACCACTCCCCATGCCACCGTTTGATGCATGTACAACCACTAGTTGCACCTCTGTTTTTCTTCCATAAAACAGAGCAAGCTACCATGGACCTCAAATTAGCCACCTTACGTCGATAGCTCCTCCACTTCGTAGCCCTCCACGGTTGCTCTCTACCTTTCGGCTCTTGGCGCTGTTGCCAGAATAGTTGCTTGGTGGAAATTTAAACTGGTTATTTTTATTTTTATTTTTTTTATTTATATTCGTTGTTTCGATTGTTAAAAAAAAAAAAATGTACAACCGGGACTTGTGCAACTGGGACTTCTTTTTGCAGGTAGAGACCGCCAGTGAAAACAACTTTCATTGCTGTTACATTTTATATTTATATGACAATAATCGAAAGTGCTCTCTATTCGGTATAGCCTTTTATATTCGATGTTTTCATTTTTATTTCATAAAGACTTGTACAGCTGGGACTTTTATCTTTATTTTTACTTTTATCTTTATTTATTTTTCTTCTTCCCAGCTGTACAAGTCCCTTCTTGTCGCGTTTCTTTTTCGGTTCCAGCGTGTCTTGCATTTTGCCCAGTTCAAAAGAAATCTCACTATGTTACTTCCGTCTGCGTGAGTTGCTCTTTTGCCTTCTAGCTCGCGTGAGTTCTTCGTTCAGTGTGCGTGAGTTCTTTATCCCCCAATTAGTATTTTGCTAATTATTGAGTAAAATAGTAAAAAATAATTGAGATAAATATTACATAAAAGATCGAAATCCAAACAAAAGCAATCAACCATAATTATGAATTTTCACAAAATGTGACACATGATTACTCAACCCCAGGAACTATATCCATCAAGACTATCTCAACATTTTTTTACAAAGAATTAAGGAAAATCTCATAGAACTCAGATATGTGTGTATAGCTAAACGATTGTGTGTTCTTCATTATTAGCCATGATTTATCATAAGATTTTTCAACCTTAAGATTAATCATTACTAATTCTAACTACCTCAAAGCCCAAAGGAGTAGCAATTTTCACACCAACTCTGTTTAAAGATTGAATACTCCACCCTCAAAATTTTGGGTAACTTTTTCTAACCCTTTACTTAAGAAAGCTCACTAAGCCGCCTTTATTATTGTTTTTTTTTTCAATTTTTTTTTTTTGACATGCTTCGATAGTCTTGCAGTTTACTTCTCCTATATTAAATCAGTGAATAGTAATGAAGAACACTACAAGTGTAAGCAAATGCAAAATGTCCTTCAAACTTTCCCTTCATTCTACATAAATCTTGCCAAATCTCTTCTCAATAAGTATAGCATTCCGGTGTTTCAAGCACACATCAACAAAATATGATGCATCTGAAATCATGCTCTATACTCAAGTTTGAAAATAGATCTTTACAAAAATAATTCTGCTCAACACTCCAGCAAGATGCTCAAATTTCACAAAATGCTAGAAATGAAGTGTGTCAATTATGTGTATATAAATGCATATCGCATTAAGGCAAAATCATGTTATCCAGTTCACACACGCTAATCACAATTTTTTTTTTCAAAAAAATAAAAATAAAATAGATTCGTACAGTGGGGAAACGAACCCAGGACTGTACGCCTAATCCACACATTCCTAAGTTCGCTCTTACAAAATGCAATTCTCTCCCTCCAGCTGAACAATGCAGTGTCCTCAATCCCATCATTTGGTCTGGGTGATTATTTTCGTTTGTTTTTGGAAAGTCCGAGATTCTTGATTTTCCTTTTCTGGGTGTCTTCGTTCCTAGGGTTGGTCTTTGACTGCGTGTGCTGCCCCTCTGATGGCCTTGCCGTTGGTGGGGAATGCCATTCCTGGTGCCTCTTATGTGCAGGCGGTTTCTAAACATGCAGAGAGTTCATCCTACAAACTACCTATGCGGTTTCCGGTGAATATTGATGGGGAGATGAGATTTATATTTTCGGAACCAGAGATGGTGAAGGCTGCGGAAGATTTTAAGTTTGCTTTGGTGATGAAGTTCATGCGAGTTAGGCCTTCCATTGATGCTATATGTTTGCATGTGGTGAAAAAATGGGGCCTGTTTGAGATTCCACAGATCAGTTTCATGGATGATTACCATGTTTTGATCCACATGAAAACTGAACGTGATTTCGTTCATGGCTGGGCTCGTGAAGGAAGAACTTTGGATGGAAATTCTTTTTGGCTTTTCAAATGGACCAGAGACTTTGATATGAAGAAGGAGTCTCCTTTGGCTCCTCAGTAGATTTTCTTGCCTGGTTTACCACTACACCTTTACAGACGAGATTGCCTCCAAATCCTTGCTACTCGGTTTGGCCGTTATCTTGGAACTGATAATGCTACCATTAATAGAACGAGAGCGACAGGGGCCAGAATTTGTGTGGAGGTGGACCTAACCATGGAGCTGGTGAAAGGCTTTCCTATTGTGGTATCTCCGACGTCACGGCTATGGCAAGAAGTTAAATATGAAAAGTTGGGATTTTATTGTATGAAGTGTTTCCGCCAGGGGCACACTGCTGTTGTTTGTAGGTTTGGAGAGAAGCGCAAGGAGGAGACAAAACCGAGAGAAAAAAAAGTCTGGAAAGCTATTAACGTGTTGGGCGAGCCTTCGGGCACCAAGGAGGCTGAGGCTGTAAGGGTAGAGAAGGTGGTGGAGGGTGAAACTGATCTCACGGAAAGGAAGCAAAGGGATGGTGGTTTGTCTGGCAATAGTTAGAACGTTGAAGTAATGGGTGCTATAGCAGATAATGAGGAGCTTGAAAATATGGGTTTGGTTGGTTCCAGTGCAGCTATGTTAGGGGACAAGGTTGATGATAATGTCATGGATGAGTTTCGGGTTCCTGTTTAAGGGGCACGTCCTAGTGAGGAAAACCAATCCGTGGCTAGTGATGAAGAGTGTGAGGAAGTTTGGCATGATGAAGAACCAGTTGATACCCAGCCCAGTGAGGTTCCTGTGCAGACGAAAACAGGGGTGCTTTCGGCAACCCCTCAAACGGATTTACACCCAGGAAATCATAAAGGAGAGATGGATGTTGGTTACTCTTCGGCTCAAGAGGAAGGAGAAATTCCTTTAGTGATGGGGAAAGAAAAAGTTTATGGATCAAATGGGGATGTTCGGTCTGCTGGAAAAACAATTTTGGTGGAGGACAAGGCAGTGAGGAAATCACAAAGGGTTCATTCCCGAGCTCAAAAGTTGAACCTATGACGGACAACATTTTTTTCTGGAATATCAGAGGGCTGGGTCGTTCCAGGAGCAGGCTTAAGATGTTAATTAACAAGAAGGGTGCTAATTTAATGGCTATTGCAGAGCCTTTTATTGGAGCTAATCGTATGGCTGCTTTGGGAAGTTTCTTGAATTTTAATCATTTTATTTCCAATGAAGAGCAAGGTGGGAAGTTGTGGATTTTTTGGAAAGAGGCTTCTATGTTTCAGGTATTGTTTTGTACCTCTCAATCGGTTACTGGTTGGTTTAACTTGATCAATATGTAGGTGCTTGTCACTTTTGTGTATGCTAAATGCACTTATGTGGAAAGAAGGGATCTATGGAAGGAATTGAAGGAGTGGCAGTTAACTGATAAACCATGGATGGTATTGGGTGATTTCAATACTATTCGCACGGACTTAGAAAGAATTGGTGGTAGTCCCCGTCCTTTGATATCCATGTTTGAATTTAATGAATGTCTTGATAACTGTGGTTTATTTGATCTTTGCGGTGGTGGTAGAATTATGTCTTGGTGCAATGGGCAGGGTGGGGTCAGGAGAAGCTCGGCGAAATTGGATAGAGTGGTCATTAACAATGCTTTTCTGATCAATTTGTGTCGTCTCAATTAGATTATTTGAGTTGCAAGTCTTCGGATCATTGCCCTGTGGTGGTTTCTCTGGATAGGCCTTTTTATAAATATGGCCCGGCTCCTTTTCGGTTTCTTAATATGTGGTGTTCTCATGATAATTTTTTATCTTGTGTGAAGGAGGCTTGGCATAGGCAAGATTTGTCTTCAGGCCTCTTAAAACTTGCTATTAGATTGAAAAGGACTAAGCTTGCATTACGAGGTTGGAATAAAAATGTTTTTGGGCGTGTTAAAGGTAATATTCAAGACCTTGAGGGAAGGCTGGATTTTCTAGATAATCAACTTCAGTTGGGTTACTCGGAAGAGATTGAAGCTGATTATTTGGCGACTAAAATAGAGATTGATGTTTGGGAAAAAATAGAGGCTACTCGGCTGGGGCAAATAGCTAAGAAAAAATGGATTACAGATGGTGATCAGAATACAAAGTTTTTTCACTCAGTTATTAAGCAGAGACAGAAACAGGGGTATATTTCCCGTATGGGTCTTTCGAATGGTAGGACATTGGATAGTGCTGAAGATGTTCATTCGAAGCCTCTCATTATTTCAAAGATTTTTTGATGTCGCCTACGGAAGTGGAGCATGGTGATTTATCGGCTCTCATTGATAGATCCATTTTTGATGAGGATAATAGAATGCTTTGTTTAGAGCCGTCTGAGGAAGAAGTTAAACAAGCTATCTTTTCCATTCCTAAGCAAAGTAGTTCGGGGCCAGATGGTTTTGGGTCTGATTTCTTTATGACATGTTGGGATGTTATCAAAGAGGATGTTATTGAGGCTGCTAGAGATTTTTCCCAGGGTTCATCTTTACCAAGGTTTTATTCGTCTTCTTTTATTGTTTTAATTCTGAAAGTTCCTAATCCTTCAAGTTTTGATAAATTCAGACCTATTAGTTTGTGCTCTATGGCTTATAAGGCTTTCTCCAAAATTATTGTTTCTCGTTTGACACGAGTTATTCATAAGTTGGTCTCTCATGAACAAGACGCTTTTGTACCAGGGAGAAGTATCTTTGATAATAAAGGCATATGACAGGGTTGATTGGGGTTTTCTTCTCAATGTTCTTCATGCTTTTGGCTTCTCTGATAATTTTTGCAGTTTAATTGGGGCTTGTGTGAAATATCCGTGGTTTTCTATGATGATGAACGGGACTTTTAAAGGTTATTTCCAATCTTCTCGGGGCCTTCGGCAGGGGGATCCTTTATCGCCCTATTTATTTATTATTATGGAAGAAGTTCTTACTAGATTGCTGAAAAATAATTTTGAGGAAGGTCGGATTGGCAAATTTCATCACCCTGTTGGGGCTCCCATGATCTCGCACTTGTTATATGCGGATGATATTTTGATTTTTGCTAACGGTGGGAAGAAATCTATTAAAAACCTTGTTGATACGATTGTTATTTATGAAAAATGGTCTGGTCAACGAGTTAGTATTGAAAAATCTGCGTTATTTCCGTCCAAGCTTATTTCTCAAACTCGTAAGCGTGGGTTGTTGCAGATTACAGGTTTTAAGGAAGGTAAGTTTCCAGTGACTTATTTGGGTGCTCCCATAGTTTCGGGAAGATTGACTTCCCGGGTTCTTGAGCCTTTAGTTGATAAAATCAGAAACAAGGTGGCAGGTGGAAGATGAAACTTATGTCTCAGGGAGGTCGGTTGATTTTATTACGTCATGTTTTGTCTAGTATGCCTATTCATCTTATTTCGGTGCTATTTCGACAGCTATTACCTCCCGTATTAACTCCATTTTGGCTAATTTTTTATGGGGGGATGTCGACGGTAAAAAAAAAAGTGCATTGGAGAGGCTGGTCGAAAGTTTGTAAACCAACCCAGGAAAGGGGATTGGGAGTGCGTGATGTTAAGGAAGTTCAGCATTCTCTTCACATGAAGTTTGCTTCCGTCTTTTGACTTCCAAGAGTATGTGGGCTGATTTTTTTAGAGCTAAATACTTAAAAGATGGCCATATTATGTTTCATGTTCGACGGCCCTCTGATTCTCGATTTTGGAGATCAGTTATATCTATAGTGCCAGAGGTGATGGATAATGTGCAAGTTCTGATGAGGGGTGGCAATTCCTCTTTTTGGTACGATCGCTGGTTGGCTTCGGGTCCTCTTTCTGTGGGTGTGACTGATATTCAAAATAAAAAACTTTGTATTCAAGATTGTTGGGTCGATCAGACTTGGGATGTAGATCTGTTGAAAGAGCTAGTAGGAGATACTACTACTGATGAAATCCTTCAGACTAGGTTTATTGGTCATGAAGGGCCTGATGTGTGGGTTTGGAAGCCTTCTTTAGATGGAAAATTTTCCACTGCTTCGGCATGGGAGGCGACGCGGAAGAAAGGTGATTTATTACCTTGGAATGATTGGTTTTGGCACCACATTTTACCAAAGAGGATATCTATGTGCATTTGGAAGGCTTGGTTTAATGGGCTACCTGTGGATGATAGAGTGCAGAAGAAAGGTGTATTACTGGCTTCGACGTGTGATTGTTGTAGTGTTTGACATGTGGAAACCATTGATCATGTGTTAGCTACGGGCCAATTTGCTAGAGAGGTTTGGGATCGGGCTAGTAGTCTCCTGGGAATTCCTTGTATGCGGCAACGATCTTGGAAGGCAAGAATTATTGCTTGGTTCACTTGTGCTAGAAAAATGTCTATTACTAGTATGCTTACAGGCATTATGCCTTGCCTCATTATGTGGAGTTTGTGGAAAAGACGATGTAAGGAAAGCACTGATGAAGTTTGGAGGTCGTTAAAGTTGTGGCTGAGGATTCTTGCAGGAGATATCAACAATACTAGTCCGCTTTCTATGCATGATTCTCATTTCCTTGAAGAATTTCATTTGCAGGTCCCGAATGCTGTCAAGAGAGACTATAAGATCGTGGCTTGTTCTAAGCCATCGGCGGGGTGGATGAAGCTAAATTGTGATGGCAGTTGCCGCAACAATCCTGGCAGTTCGGGTGGAGGGGGTATTCTTAGGGATGCGGAGGGTAATTTTAAGGGAGCTTTCTCTAGTTATTTCGGCAATGGTACTAATAATGGGGCTGAGTTAAAGGCTATTATAGAGGGGGTTCGGTTATGTAAATGTCTGTCGTACTTCAGAGTGGTCATTGAAAGTGATTCTAAAATTATTGTGGATTGGATTTGGGCAAGGAAGTGTACGTTGTGGTATTTATGGGATTATTGGGAAGTGCTCATGGCCGAACTTCAAGGAGTTACATTCAGAGTGGTCCATCAATTCCGTGAGGCGAATCAAGCTGCAAATTTTCTGGCTAGACAAGGTGAGCTGGGCTCTAATTCTTTTTATTATGACTATGACCAGCTGCCAAGATTTTTAAAGGGCATCATTCGGATTGATAAAGTGAGCCTCCCGGCCATTCGTATATAATTGGTTGTTTTTCTTTTTAGGCCTATTTAGTTTTTTTTTTTTTTTTTTTGTGTTTCCTTTTTATAGGCATGTTTAGTTGTTGTGTTGTTTTGGTTGTTTTATTTTGGTTGGATATAAGGGATGGTTTTTTAGTGTTTTATTTGTAAATCCCATATGTCGGTCTTGTTACCATAGTATTCCTCCGTCATAAGTGAGGGCTATTAATAAAATTGGGACGGTGTCACTATTGGATAGGTGGCTTTCGGCTCTTCTCTAAAAAAAAAAATGCTAACAGAGAAGAAAAGCAATGTAAAGAAAAACAAACAATGCAAAAATAAAAAAACAAACCACACAAGAAATAAACAAAGAGAGTAAAAAATAAGTAGATAAAAATAAATAAATAAATAAACAAAGAGAAGCAATAAAAGAAACAACACTCAAAAATCACAAGGAAAATATGTAAGTGAGAGTTGTAAAGAAGAACTTCCTGACCAAGTGTGAAATGCTTGAGATGAAATTTTTTATCATTCAAAATTTCCATGCATTCCTTTGCCAGCTGAGCATTGTCATAGGCATCTTGACGAGATTCATCCAATTCATTGATCTGTAATTTTCTCAACTCTAAAGCTATATCGAGTTGAATAATTGCCATATAACCTAGAATCCGACAAGTGCCGTAAAATTTGGAACTCGACAAGTGCCATAAATCTGGAGTCCAACAAGTGTCGTAAATCCTGGAGCCCTGGGTCCCAATACTTGCTATAAAGCTCGAGCCACCTGGGTCAGCAGAGATAGTGCGGCAAAGCCTCGAGCCTTCCCCCGAGTCTCAAAAAATGCTTTTAAGCCTCGAGCCCTGCCCCTGGTCCCGCTTGGATCAGTTTTGAATGCTCTGGGTTTCTATTTAAAAGACCATTTTCATCCTTCGAAATACACACAGAACAATTTCTCTCATTTCTCACAATTTCTCAAATGGCTGAGCAACATTCATCCAATAATGTTCTAGATTTGAATTAGGAACCATTTACACCTCAACCACTAATCTTCTCTCCTAAGGCTGTCAATGCCATGACAGGAGCAGAGATGTATTTTTCTAGCAGGACTGATGCTGAGGTTGTTGTAGGATCGAGAATACTCAGTGCTTAATATGATACTGCTATTATGACCATGTCTCGGAAGTTACTGTCGCAGGTGAGTGAGGTTGATCAGATTAAAAATCAAATATCTGAGTTGCAACAAAGGCTTGCCAATAAAAGTAGAAATAATAAAATATTAAAACAAGATAACAATGAGTTGAAGAAATTTGTGGACCGATATGCTCATGACTTGCAACCATGCATAGATGAGCTGGAACGAGAGGGAGTACAAATACAAAGTCAATAGGAGAGGTTCAACATTTACGAGAAACATAGGGACAGTTTACAATTAATCTCACTTGTTTCGCTAAATAAAATATGCATCCAGCCTATCTTGTTATCTGATAGCTTGTCTTGTTCTCATTTCCATCTCTATAAAATCAGTCTTGAGCTTCATTTCATTTGCATCAACTCTTCTTTGTCCTCTGAGATCCATCTGCATTCTTGCTCTTTAAGTTTTTTCTTTAATGGGTTAGTAATCTTCTTCCAACAATTCTCTCGTTCACTATATGGGATATTCTGCATCTCGGCCACCAATTATTTCTACATCCACCATAGGTGCCATGATGCAGTATGAGAATCAAAGTCCTAGCTGAGTCCAAGCTGTACAACAATTTTTTTTTTTTAACAATCAAAGCAACGAATATAAATAAAAATAAATGAAAATAAAAAAAAAAGTAAAAATAACGAGTTTAAATTTACACCAAGCAACTATCCTCTACACTTACACTACTCCTACTCCTACTCTACGCTACCTTTACACCTACTCACTCTAAGTAGGTGTAAAGGCTAGAGTAGAGTAGGAGTAGGAGTAGTGTAACTTAGCTTGTTTTATTAGGGAGCATGGCAATGCAGTTGAGAGCTTAATGGTCCAACTATTGTTGCCTAGTTTTCCTCCTTCACTTGTAGCCTCCATCTCCAGTTTTATTTTTATTTTATTTTAGTTTGAAGTTGATGACGTGTTATTACAATCCTTTAAGTATTCATTTTAATTATTGCACATTTAAATTAATGTTATTTATTTTTCTTGTACTTTTAATTCCTTCACATTTAAATTAGTGTCATTTATTTTTCTGCACTTTTAATTCCTGATTATTTAATTTGATGTCATTTATTTTTCTTGTTCTTTTAAATTTTGGTTAATTAATTTCAGCAATTTTAATTTACTATCTTGCATCTCAAAGTAAAAACTCTTACTTTTCATCTCCACACTCAAATCCAACAAAATGAATTTGGTTCATGACCAATAACTTTTCATTTTTATTACACTCATCCATCCATTGTACATATCACATCTTTTATTTTTATTTTCTCTTTGTAAATATTTTCATGTGATGACTCGAGCTTGTCTAATGGCCCATAGAATTTATTGTAGTTGCCATAGCATTTTAAGAGCTTTAGTTATTTTTGGAAGGCCTTAGAGTCTTGGATTTAGCAACTTAAGCCCAGGAGGGGAGTAGACCTAGAAAAGTCTTGTGATTTTCGGCCCTAGATAGACACCAGGCCCAATGGCTTTAGGTCCATGACCCAAACCCTAGTCACCAGTGCCATGTGTCATGCATATGTTGCATTATGAATCTGGACTTGATAGTGAGCTAAGGGGAAGAGAGAAGTGTAGGGTAACACCAAGAGGTGGCTTGCATGCCTACGCTAGAGGATTTCAAAATGCTAGAAACCATCTAGAAGAATCAAGAGACAAAATGGATCTAGGATGTAACAGCTCGTTAGAAATTCATTGGTGGAATTTCTATTGACTTTAGGAACCCCGCGAAAACTCTATAAGTTTTTACGATTCGACCCATCGCACAGGTTTTAGTTTGTCAACATAGTTATGATGCTAAAAATATGAGTTTAATTATTTGAGATAGTTATAAGTATCAGAATACGTTATGATTTATGCCATTTTCATAATTTCGGACGAAACGCTTGTTCGAAACTGCGAAATTATTTTTAGGAGCACTTCATGGTTGAATTTCGGTAAAAAAATTTCACTATAGGTTAATATGAATCTTTAGGATTTTTCAGTACTAAATTTATTATGCATTTTTTTGGAGTGAATAATAATCTCGATAAGCACACCAAGTACAGTGTTTTCAAAATCACAGTGTGGAATATCCAAATTAGGTTAGAGAAGTTCTATTTGGACACTTGGCAATATATTAGCCACACATAGTGAATAGTATTAGACACTTGGCATAAAGAGGAACCATGAGTTGGATTATGAAGGAATCAAAGTGTGGGATCATGCCATCTAAGCGAAATCCTATTCTTTTTCATCTGATCAACCAATTTTGTGCTAGACCAAAAAGGGTTTCAACCCTAGTGAAACCCTAAATGGTTGGAATCTAATTGAAACCCAAAAGCTTGGTTGAATTCGAAACCCTAAACGGTTTCCCTAAACCCTAAAGTTGGCCTTCAAACCCTTTTTAATCCGATTTCTAACATTGTGTTTAATCACTTGATTAAATCACTTCCACATGCTATTAATTTCTCAAATTCTTGTTATGACATCATTATCCAACCTTTTAAACCTTGAAAACTTGATTGGGCTAAGAAAAAAAAAATTGGATTTGGGCTTGATAGCATCTCAAACCCTAACCAAACTCCCTTTAAACCCCAAATTGAACCCTACTTGGTTGAGGCCCACAAGGCCCACGAATTTGGCCACCTTGGGAAAGTTTCTTGAAGAAGTTTCCTCCCCCACATGGCAGATCATCCACTACCATTGGCTGCACCCAATAGTGCCTTGATGTGAAGGAGAAATCCACCCCATCAACCTTTATATTTCATAGCTGCTGCAGGCAGTTCTTGCCCCTCTCTATTCTCCAATTTATGTCACATAGCCACCTCCAATCAAGGGTCATTCAAGCCCATAACTTCCCCCTCTAGAATTATAAAGTCGTGCAAGGCACATTTCACTCCCTTTCATCACTTCTTCACCCCATTCTTAGAGAGAAACTCAAAAGAGCTCTCTTGAGCAGATTTCTGGGTCTTTGTATGTGGAGTTTTTCGACCCTTTGTAAGTATTTTTGCACAATGCTCCTCATAAAAGTTGTTCTTATTTGAGTCTAGTTTCTGCATATATGTTATTTGTCTCATTCCATGCTCATTTGATCGGCATAAAGTATTTTTTAACTATGGAAAGGTCATTCTGGGCATGAAACTAGAGAGTATGTTATGTTTTGGCATTTTTTACCAAGCTAATGGACATATCTTAGTCCGAAAATTTTATGGAGTGTTTGTATCATGTGTTTATGAATTTTCATTGAGATTTTATTGCATGAATAAAGCTTTTGATGATAGATTCCTTAGATCTAGAAACTTGAAAACTGGAAGTGGAAAAATAATTTATGTTTTGAGAAAGTTTGAATATTTCATGGTTTAATCTTACTCCAAATGCTTTGATATTCTTATGTCATGATTCTAAGTCTCTTATTTGTATGATAGGATGTTAGTTTGAAGATATTTAGTATTAGTTCCAAAGATATTTTTTTTCTATGCATGAGGATTTTGGTTAGGCCTAAGATTTGATGTTGTTGGGTTAGATCTATGTTTTAATGAGTTTTAGCCATGTGATTTTAACTTTGATGGTTGTATCTTCTTTAGGAAACATTTTTAAACCATGTGATGTTTTAGTTTAAAGATCACATATATTTAAGCCATGGATGAAGAGGTTGATCAAAGTTAGTTGAGAGAAAAGTTTCTGTTTTTGGACTAAGTGCAAAACCAAAAACTCCAAGTGTTATTTTGTGATTTTGGTGACCTTTGTTTGATCATTTAAAGTATGGTTGATCTCAGGATGATGTTATGAATATGTTAGAAGTAAGATTTGATTTTTTTGGAATTCTTGGAGATATTTTTATTAAGGTTAAAATTTGTGATTAAAGGGTTTACTTTTTGTTAAAAAGTTTGGTGTTGATGATTAGCTTTTTTTAATGGATATTTTAAGTGTGTTTTTAAACTTAGGATAGGAAGATCTTTGTTACAAAATTTGGTTTAATTATGGGTTTTAAAGATGGATGAAATTGCAACCAAAATGAAGAGAAATGACCTATGAATGTTTCGGCCGTAGTGAGTTTTCTATAGTTGTGAATGGTTTTAATTTTTTCTAAGTTGATATTTGAGTTTAGGACAAAATTCACATGAGGAATGTAAATTTTGGTAATTTTTGGAGTTAGGATGTGAAATCCTCAAGTTAGGGGTGAAATTGTCATTTTCCCACATGTAGAGGGTAAAATGGTAATTTTACTCTAAGTTGTCCTTTTCACATTTCTAATTGTTAGTAATTACATTTCTAACTTTTAGAATACCCTCTTACAGTTCCTTGTGTTTCGTGCTTTAATCTTGTAGAATGTGACTATCGAGGTAAGTTAGCTTTTACCTTACAATCAGTTTATTGTGTATGGGTGACAAGTAAAGGAACTACAGTGTATGTATGTATGTATGCTATCTTATGTGCCATGCCAAGTCATTACATATTCATCTGTATGACAGAATTTATTCTGTCATGAATTATGTATTTGTCACGTTTTATTATACATTGTCAGTATGTCTTTTTAAGTATGTCATCTATTACATGTATGTCATGTCATGTAATATTCGTTGTTGCAAGCATGTCATGTTAAATATGTGGTCTATTGCATGTTATGCCATGCTATGAAATGTTTATATCTCAAATAAGTAACATCTTTTGAGTTACGTTCAAGTTAGTTATGTCTAGGATACTCACGATGTAATCACTATGATTGTTTGAGCATTCCATTTGTAATTCACGCAAGGTACTTCTGGTGAAGTCCTTTTGATTGTCAAAATCCAGTTCAAGTTCAGTTATGCAGATACTCCTGGTGTAATCATTCTGATTGTCAGAGTATTATTAGGTATTCCTGGTGTAATCATTTTGATTGTTAGGGTACGTGATTTAAAATACTCATGATGGAATCATTCTGATTGTCTGAGTATTTCTGACGGAATATGTTGGGCCAAATCATTTTGATTGTTCATTATTCTTGAAGAAACGACTGACGAAATCATTTTGATTGTAAAAATTCAAGTCCAAGTTCATGTTAAGTAAAGAATTCAAGTCCAAGTTCATGTTAAGTAAAAAATTCAAGTCCAAGCTCATGTTAAGTAAAGAATTCAAGTTCAAGTTCAAGTTCAAGTTCATGCTATATTTCAAGTTCACGTTTCTGTCATATTATGTTCAAGTTCATATTATGTTCAAGTTCACGTTCATGTTCATTTTATGTATGTTCACGTTCATGCTATGTTTCAAGTCCATATTATGTTTCAAGCTCAAGTTCATGTCAGGTTATGTTTACGTTCATGTTATGTCATGTTCATGTTCACGTTCACGTTATGTTTTAAGTTCACATTTATGTTATGTTATGTTCAGGTTCATGTTATGCTCAAGTTCATGAACATAGGTGCATAGTAAAGGTTACTATCATGAACTGGTGTGGTGAGAAGCATATTATCTAAGCACCTAGGTTAGGTTACTATCACCCCTCATAAGACAACGTTACTATTTTCCCGCTAGTGTACTTAGGTGCATAGCATATTATCTATCGTGTATGAGGGGTGTGTAGCCTTATGTTACATGTCCTGACATTTCAGTCACCGTCCAATCCCAAGCGAGGGTTGAGAGCGCCACATTTCACCATTTCACATAACCACTCTCATGCACTTGGGATAGCCTTTGTGTTGCTCATTTTTTAGTGAGTCAGCATGAATGCCAAGTGGTGAATTTGTTTTTGGGCCAAAGTGAAAATCACAAATGCCTAAAACCTAAATGGGCTTGGGCGGCTTCCTATCTTAGAATGAAAGGAAAAACTTAAGAAAGAAAGGTCTCTAAACAAATAGGGTCCAAGGTCTATTAATTCTAGAGTTACTTATGCCCAATAGAGACTTGTCACTTATGCTTCATGTCAATTGAAGGACCATGAGTGGAATTATCGTACCTATGAGTTGGAGCTAGCTGCCATGGTTTTTGCTTTTAAGACTTGGAGACACTACTTGTATGGTGAGAAGTGTGAAGTTTGTATGGATCACAAGAGCCTTAAATACCTGTTTGAGCAAAAAAACCTAAATATGAGGCAGAAAAGGTGGCTAGAGTTGGTTAGTGATGCACTAAGTCGCAAGAGTAGCTCTAATGATTCATTTGCTTCATCATTGAAAATGGGATCTCTTTGCATAGTGTGAGAAGACTATTCCTCGGGGACCGTAGTCAGAGTTCATTCTAACCTTAGTCCAGGAGTTTATTCTGTTGGTTTGGGAAGAACTAAAGAACCGTTAAAGAGAGGACAACAAACTGATGGAAGTCATTAGTAGAATTGAGAAGTCAAAAGGGCCAAAAAACTTTAGGGTTTGAGAACATGGGACCCTGTATTATAAGGATTGAAGAGTAGTTCTAGCCAATCTGGAATTAAAAGATAGGGTGTTAAGGGAGGCTCATAATACTCTCTATACGGCCCATCCTAGTAGTACGAAGATGTACTAAGATTTTTTTTAAAGATGTAATAGGATTTACAACATCATTTTTAGTGGGAATGAATGAAGAAGGATGTGGTAGAATTTGTGCTAACCATTCTCATACAGATGGACAGACCGAGAGGACGATATAGACTTTGGAAGACATGCTTGAGGCCTGTGTTCTGGAGGAAACTTGGAAAAGCAGCTACCTTTGGTAGAGTTCGCTTATAATAACAACTTCCAAGCCACCATTCAGATGGCACCCTATGAAGCTTTCTATGGAAGGAAGTGCAAATCCCCATTGTAGTCAAGGAGAGTAAGGTGATTGGATCGAAAGTCCAACGGAGATAAATGACTAGGTTCTAGTGATTAGAGAAAGAATGAGAATGGTGCAGAGTCGGCAGAAGAGTTACACTAACAATAGAAGTAGAAATCTGGACATTGAAATCGAAGACTAGGCCTATGTGAAAGTGTCTCCCATGAGGGGAGTGACCTGATTCAGCATTAAGGAAACATTGAGTCCAAGGTACATGGGACCTCATGAGATAATTGAAAAAGTGGGAGAGTTGCATACCATTTGGATTTACCAATTGAATTCCATGGAATCCATAATGTGTTCCACGTGTCCTCGCTGAGGAAAAGCTTTTGGGATCAGACTCCAGTAGTCATCGAACCCAAAAGTATACCATTACAACCAAACAACATGACCTATGAGAAAACACCAATACAAATTATTGACTAGAAAGAGAAGGAATTGCATGACTACAAGACTTCATTGGTCAAAGTACTATAGTAGAATCATAATGTGCAAGAAGCAACTTGGGAGAAAGAAGTTGACATGAAAGCCAAGTACCCTCATCTGTTTAGGTTATAGTGTAGTTTTTGTTTTGTTTGTGAACACAACTTAGCTGACTTTGTATTCACTAATTTTGTACAAGATTGCATTACATTAGACAGTTTTTTTACTTCATTTGTTTGGATATCAAATAAAGAATGTTCACTCTCGAGTTGTTATGGCCCCGTGTATGGCTTGTTCTGTGGGATTTGTTTTATGTTGTTGACTTTACCTTTTGCAACTTTCATGACACGAGAGAGGAAGACCGCAAGGAAGTTAACACTTTCTGCAGAGAAAGTGAGAGAGATGAGAGAAGAGCGCCGTAGAAGGCAAACTTATTTAGCTAGACAAGCAAACTGAAGGCTACTGGTAGGTGATAAAGAAGTTGGAGCGCCACCGCACCCACTTCATGGACATAGACCGTGACTCGAAGGGCTATGAGCGGAGGGCCTCCCCCCATGAGGAGCGATTTCCACAAGTGGCAATATATTATGATGACTGGAACCATGTGAATGAAGTGGGCCTTATCTTTTGTTAGTGGGATAGGCACCCAAGCCCAAGAGAAGGCCCAAGCTCTAGTGATTTTCAACTATAAAGGGGTTTGCGATTTGAGAAAAGTCATTAGGGTTTTGTGTGTATGTGGGAGGCAACACTTGAAGCCAAGCAAGAAGGGACCTTTAAGTTCCCAAGGACACAATCATGCGGTATCTAGGAAATGGGAGTTTAGGTTTTTGCCAAGGATTGCAATAAAGCTTCTAGAAGAAGCCATAATCAAAAAGGGAAGAAGCCATTGTCAAATAGAGTAAAGAGGGGTGCCACATGGTCCATATGCAAGCGTAGTTTTCAAGATGGGTCTAAGGATGGAAGGAAAAGAGATGGAGTTTAGTTTTTACTAGGGCACATGTCACTCATAATGCCACTTAGTAGACTGGTAGTCATGTATTTCCAACCTTGTTGGTTCATTGCATCTAGACTAAAAATGGATGAAGGGAAGATTAGGGTTTCGGCCACCTCAAGAGAGGCGCTACTTGTCCTCCATGTAGATAAGTCCCTTAAGTTTCAAGAAAAACAATCATGAGAGGGAAGAAGAAGAGATTTTGTTTAGGGCAAAAAGAAAAGAGAATAAAAGGGTTTTCACACATGGCACCCATGCATGGATATTTCTTACATTTACATGAGGAAGTAAGAGACAAGTTTTGGTAATGTTAGAGCATGCCACTTGGTGCTATATTCATGTGGAACTCTTAGGTTTCCCAAGAGGATAATCATGAAAAAAGCATTAAGGGATTTCGGCCTTTTTGGAGAGTCATTAATGGAGCTCGTGAGAAATTGCACAACATTTATGGAGAGTCATTAATGGAGTCATGGGAAACTACAACTAGGCACCACTTGTCCAACATGCATCAGCTAATGTTCTGCTACGCACCACTTGTCCAACATGCATCAGCTAAATTTCTGCTACGCACCACTTGTTCAACATGCATCAGCTAAAGTTCTACTATGCGCCACTTGTCTAGCATGCATCAGCTAAGTTCAGCTAGGTGCCACTTGTCCAACATGCACATATTTTGGAGTTCTTTTCTAGTGTTAAATCAAGTACTTAATTTTGTGTAAAGTGATTTAAAGTGTAAAATGGTATATGCTTTGTTGAGCTTTCATATGTTGTACACAAGTATATGTTTTGGCTTCAAGCTATGCACGTAATGCACTTTTTGTATATGGCATAACTACATGACTTTGTTGCTTGAAAGTTACATGGTCAAATGTCACATGTTTTCAGGTTGTGTATTAAAGGAAAAAATGGTTTTGTCACAAGTACATATCACATGATTTCGGGTTGTGCATTAAAAGAAAAATGGTTTTATCACGACCCCAAATGCTAGGATGGGGAAATATCCTAGTTGAACCCCTTTATCCATTTTGGAGTGCTTAAATTGGAGTAGTAACCCTTGGGTTGATGAAGTAAAGTCGACGAACTTTAAATGGGTTCTTTTTAAAGGATTCTAGAGTGAAGTAACACCTAACACTAATGGGTGCAACACATTAAAAATATAGTGAAAACAAATTACAAACTATCGTATCATATTGTAAATGTAGTGAAGGAAAATTGTGAACTGTTGTATCATATTGTAAATAATGTAAGGAATATCATTTTATTACTATAGGATATAATTTAAAAAATAATAATTGTTTTCATATTATTTTTCATAATAATAAATCATACTATATAATGCTTTTTAAGCTACTATTATTTTCATTTGAAAAAGAATACATTATTATCTCTCAAATTTCAAGTTAATAATCTATTTTTACATTACATTATTCCAATAACAATTACTTCTATGTAGTTTTTTGAAATAATTAAGTATAATATTTTTTTATTTTTCATTTATAAGAAAAAATATTATTGTTATTTTGTACATGTCTCATTAGTCTTATAACACGTGAAGCAATGCATATCCTATTATAATTTCAATAGATTTTCTGTTTTTTCAAGTATAATTATAATTATTTGTTGCATAGATTTATGACTATTTTTTCAATTATCATACTTTTGTTTTATATAACCAATTGAAACTTCATTCAAATTAGGAACCACCCAATACAAAATACAATAGTAAATCCACTGTCAACTAGAAATGAACAATACAATACATAATAACTAAGTTTCAACATCTACTAAAACTCTATTAAAAATAACATCTGGACAACTATTCCACCATTGAAGAGTATCCTCAATGTTGTGGGCATGTCTCACTAGCATATGTGTGGCCTCATTACCTTGTCTTCGCACATGCAAAATTTCAAAATCTAGAAAAAGATGAATAAGACGATTTCTTTCCAAAATAAGAGGCCCATGTGATCATAAAGAGGCAGTCTCATTTTTAATGGCTTTAACAACATTCCATGAATCACCTTCCAAAATTAAACTGTAAAACCCCATGCCTAACATCACTTGCAAGCCTCTTAATGCCGCCAAAGATTCAATTTCATCCACCTCAAAGACAACATCTTCCTTTTGGCTTAAAGCATAAAGCACCCTTCCTGCATAATCTCTAAGTATAATATCCACTCCAGCCATAGCTTTATCTTTAAACAAAACACCACTCCAGCCACTTTAGCACTTTCTCCTTTTTCACAGTTTGTGTAGATGCTTGAATATCATTAAAACTTGTTACATACTCACAGTAGTGGTCAACAATTTCCAACCTTGAACTTGTAGTATTTTCAAACAAACATAGATTTCTATATTTCCACACTCCCCCACAGATTGTAATGAACAGTGGTGCTAATGACAAATCAAACTCCATGATTTTCAACACAGTATCAAACCGATTAGCATTAGCCAATAACTGAAAAAGTGCACTATTTCTAACCACCCACACTTTAGAAATACATGACTAGGAACACAAAGCATAGGTTACATCTTCATTCTGCATGTGACAAATAGTACATATCCCTTCATCCACTATACCCCTTCTCATTAAATTGACCTTTGTAGGTAAACTGTTAGTGCAACCTCTAAGCAAAATTTTTCACTTTATTAGGAAGTGTCAAATTCCATAACTTTCTCCACAAATGCATATGACAATGAGACTGAGAACTACCAACAACATCCTTCCTATGTATCATCTCCATAGCAAAATGATATCTAGATTTTACAGAATGCACACTTGGTTTAGTTGCTCCCACACAATCTGATCAACTGCCCAGTAATGAAAGGGAATGTGTAAAATCTACTCAGCCACATAAGATGGAAAAATATTTCTAATTAACTCTTCATTCTAGTTTTTGGTAAAAAAAAACTAAATAACATATTAACAGTGGCATTCAAAGGTAATATGTGAGAAGAGTGGTCACTGAAAGGCTCAAACTTGTTGATACCCAACGGTCTGTCCATACTTTAATACTATCCCCCATCCCAACACGCCATGTACAACCCTGAATAAGAATTTCCTTCACTGCAAAAATGCTTCTTCACACATAAGAAGGATGATATCCAAGTTGTAACTGTTAAAAAGTTGTTTTGGAAAAATACTTGTCTTTAAACACCTTAAACAACAAAGAATCAGAATTTTGCAATAACCTCCCTCCTTGTTTAGCAAGTAAGGATAGATTAAACATCTTCAGGTTACGAAAACCCATACCATCAGCAAACTTTTATTCATGCATTTGTTTCCAACTAACCCAATGAATTCCACGCTCCTCTCCACGTTGTCCCCACCAAAATCTAGCAAACATACCTTCCAAATCCCTACCAAATATGACTTAGGTAATTTAAAACAACTCATGGAGTATGTAGGTAATACTTGAGCCACTGCCTTATGAAAATTTCACGGCTAGCTTGTTATAAAAGCTTCTCTTTCCACCCTTGTAGCTTGTTCCAAACTTTTGATTTTATGTCCTGACAAATAACACAATGAGAATGGCCAACAAAAGATGGTAATCCCAAATACCAGGGGTGATGTTGGATGGACTGTACATTCCACAGTGTCTTAATATCGATCATCACTTCCTCACCAACATTTTTACTTAGTAATAACTCTGTTTTTTCAAATTTACTTGCTAACCGGATGCAATGGCACATATAACCTTTTTTTTATAAGTAAAAAAATTTTATTGATCAAAGAATTAGGCAAAGCCCAATACAAATACAAGAAGCCTATATGCCCTAATTAAGAGGGCATAAAAGGGACAAGAAATTCATGTAAGTCCATGCTGTTGAAATCAACAGTAATGGCCCAAGTATATAGAGTACTGTAAACTAAAGCTATAAGTTCCTCTAGCGTTCTCTATTTGTCATAAAAAATCCTCGCATTGTGCTCCTACCACAAACACCACATGATGCATATAGGGATCATCTTCCAAACAACTTTAATCTGCGGCATGCCTCCTATATTTTTCTAGCTTGCCAGCACTGCCACTACAGTCTCTGGCATAACCCAAGCCAACTCTACTCTACCGATCACCTCATTCCATAAAACCCTTGCTGCCTCATTGTAATAAGAGATGGACCACCGACTCTCCCCCTCCCCTACACATGCAACACCAATCTGCAATGATAACCCTCATTTTCCTCAAGTTATCTATTGTAAGGATCTTGCCTAAAGATGTTGTCCACACAAAGCATGCAGCTTTGGAGGGTGCCTTATGTCTCCAAAGTCTTCTCCAAGGAAGTTGAATGTTGGGCTCTTGAGTGAAACCTTATAAAAAGAGCGAACTGAAAATACACCTTTCTTTGTGAGTGACCACCACAACTCATCTTCTTGTTGATTGCTCGTTTAACGGAATACGAGAGGTTGTAAAAATCAGCAAAACTGCTCATCTCCCAATCCTGTGCTGCTCTACTAAAACTGATGTCCCAATGGAATTGCCCACTCGATAGCCTTATGACATCTGCCACTACAGCGTCTTTATCACTAGAAATTTGGAATAATGTGGGGAATGAATCTTGTTGGGAAGTATAACTACACCAAATATCTTTTCAGAATTTAATCTTGGAACCCCCACCCAACTGGATTCTAGTATGTCGAGTAAAAGCCCCCCATCCTCTTATAATGTGTTTCCACAACCCCACTTCATAAGCTCCTCTAACTTCTTTAGTACTCCATCCCCTCCATATTTTTGCTCAATCACCACCTTCCATAGGGCTTCTGGTTCCTTATTATATCTCCACAGTCATTTTTAGAGTAGCGCCTAATTAAAAATCCTCACATTTATAATACCCAACCCGCCATGGGAGATTAGGACAACATACCATTTCCCACTTCACTAGATGGAATTTGAACTCCTCACACAAGGCACGCCACAATAAGTGATGGGCCCCAAGAAGGACTATTTTTAAAGATCATTTGCAAGTTCCATATGGGTCAATTACAAAATCAAGAGCTAAGAAGATCAAGGAAGCAACGCAAGGAGCAATCCACTTGGGACGAGTCTAGCGAGCCCAACATTCAAGAGTGGCTTAAAGGATGAAGATCCAATTTTGATTCATTTGATACAAGTTATGGAAGAGGGCAATAACATGACTTAAAGGCCTTGGGCACTTGAAGGCTTTCAAATTGTTTAAATCATTTAAATGACTTATTTTATTAGTTTAGAATAATTGGGCTTTAGGATACTTGGCCCACATATGTCTTAGTTTTATGAATTAGGGTTTTTGGGAAGGCCTTATATTTTGGCCAAGGACGTAGTTGGAAAGTTACATTTTAGGAACTAGGGTTACAAGCATTTACTGTAGCCGGGGCACTGTAGCAGCCGGGGCACTGTTCATGCAAGGGTATTTTTGGGAGAAAGGACTTTATTTTATCTAGGGTTTTAATTAGGTTTTGCTTTAAATACACTTTGTAGCCTCATTTTAATCAGTTTATAAAATTTGATAATTTATTCATTGTGAGTTGAGTTTTACTCCTCTTGTTTTTAGTTGAACTTTTGAACTTATCAAAGGAAAATCACAACCTTTGTGGCGTTCTTCCTTATAATCTGGGTTCTTGAGACGGGTTATTCATCGGGTCTAGATTTTAATATAATCTAGGTTCTTGAAATGAGTTCTCATAAGGTCTAGATTCTCCATCCATTGACTTGATTTTGGCTTTCTTGGGTGCGTTTTCAAATTGATTGTGGGTTCAAGGGATTCCAATCTTACGGGTTCATATCATTTGATTGTGGGTTCTAGGGATTAAAAAAAAAAAAGCGCAGAAATTTCCTTCATCCTAGGGCTGCTGAATTTCTCATTATTTTCTAGGGTTTCCTTATTCTTTGGTTAGGGTTACCTTGTTATTTGATTAGCCTTGCCTTGTTCTTTGTTAGGGTTTTTTTCAATTCCTTATTCCTTTGATTGTGATCATTTTAGTTCATGAAAAGAAAAGAAAAAAAAAAAGGAAAAGAAAAAAAAAATCGTCCAGGAAAAAAAAATCGAAAATTTTCTTAAGCCTTATCATCAAAAGGGCTGCATATATCATTATAGTTGGTATCTTATCTTATAGTTACTCTTTCGTTCACATAATTTCCTTGATTCTTGTGTTGTTTTTATTCCTTCCTTGTTTTGTTGTTCTTGTTTCTTAGACCTAATTACTAGTTGGGATAAAACAATGTTGCATTGTCTTGACTGAGTTCAATTAGTTCTTAAAAAACTTGAGTGGGAAAACTCTTGAGGTAAAAGGCAAGAGAGTGTGAGGCTATTATCGGAAAAAAACCAATTAAGAGTGAAACACGAGTGGAGTGCCATTTTTCAAGTGTAAACACGTAAGGGAGTGTGTGAGGTTTTCCACTAACATTCTTTTTGTGCAGCACATTATGATGTCTCATAGGAATGACTAATCACCAAAAGGGATGGCAGATAACTCATCCTTTGTGTTGCAAGCCATGCAACAATAGTTTGAGCAGTTGAACTTGGTGTTGGATGAAGTGAGGGATAGGATGGATCAACGAGAAGTCCTTATTAGAAATCTGTATGGTGGGAGAGATAGGAGGCGACGTGAGCCTAGTATTGAGAATGGGTATGAGAATCAAGAGTATGATGAGGATGAGGAAGACCTAACATCTGAAGTTGGATTGGGTAGACATAGAGGAGTTAGGCGTGAAAGAGGACTTAGGGGAAACCCAAGGGGTCGAGATGAAGTAGATAGGAACCTTGGAAGTATCAAAATGAAAATACCATATTTCCAAAGTAGAACTGACCCATAGGTTTATCTAGAGTGGGAGAAAAAAATAGAATTAGTGTTTAATTGTCATAATTACTCTAAGGAGAAGAAAGTGAAGATGGCAGTAGTTGGGTTCGCTGATTATGCTATTATTTGGTGGGATCAATTAGTGACCAACAGGAGGAGGAATCTTGAGAGGCCTGTAGAAACATGGAGAGAGTTGAAAGCTATCATGAGGCGAAGATTTGTACCTAGCCACTACTATAGAGACCTCTACCAAAAATTACAAAATCTTACACAGGGGTCTAGGAGTGTAGAGGATTACCATAAGGAGATGGAGGTAGCTATGATTCGAGCTAATGTAGTGGAGGATCAGGAGGCCACAATGGCTAGATTTTTGAGTGGGTTGAATAGGGAGATAGCCAATGTAGTTGAGTTGCAACATTATGTGGAGGTAGAGGACATGGTGCACATGGCTATGAAGGTTGAAAGACAGTTAAAGAGAAAGGGTACAGCAATGTACACTTCGGCTTTTAGCACTCCTTGGAAATCAAAGTGGGATAAGAATGATGGAGTTGTAGCAAAGAGAAAGATTGAACCACCTAAGAAAAAAGATGAGGGTGAGGTTGAAACCTCAAGAAAAAGAGAGAAAGAGTTGAAAAACAATTGTGAGATTGAAAGTTCAAAAAAAAAGGAGAGTGAAAATGAAAAAGAGAGTGAGAGGAAAAAAGAAAATGAGATTGAAACATCAAAAGAAAGAGAGAGTGAAAAAGAAAATAGAGAGGTGGCTGATAGTCATGAAAAAAGAGTTGAGCGACAGGAAGAAAAAGAAAGAGAGATTGTGGAGAGACACGAAAAAATAAAAGTGAGATTTTATGCTAAGACAAGCTTTTATACTAATGAATTTAACGACTCTTTGCCTAGTGTTGTTGTTTCTTTGTTGCAGGGATATCAGGTCATGATTCCTAGCGGTGTGTTTAGTGGATTGCCACCTATTAGGGAGATAGAGCGCTACATTGATTTTGTGCCAGGTGCGACAATTCCTACTCGACCTCTCTTTGAAGAGCATGAGTCCTTGACGCACATGAAGGGACAAGGTAAGTTGAATAGAATGCATGCCAAGTGGGTGCAATTCATTGAGACCTTTCCTCATGTAATCAAGTATACACAAGGTAAGAAAAGTTTTGTGGTTGATGCTTTAGCAAGAAGGTATGTCCTTGTCATCATTTTAGATACAAAGTTATTGAGACTTGAATATGATAAGCAATTGCATGCTAATGATGATGACTTTGCTATTGTGTATGGAGCGTGTGAGAATGCATCATTTGGTAAGTGCTATAGACTGGATTGGAATTTTTTAGAGAGAATAAAATTTGTTAGCCTACTAGTCTTATGCGTGAGATGCTAGTGCATGGATGTGGTTTGCTAGGTCATTTTGGTGTAAAGTACATTTTAAACATGTGGCGTGACCATGGGTGGGAGTATTGCTTGCCATTCATTGAGTTTGCATCTAATTAGAGTGGTTATTTTGGTGCAAGGAAGACTTTAAATGTGTTCCATGAACGTTTGTGGGAGTATCATTTGCCATTCATTGACATGTTGCATGAATGTTTGTGGGAGTATTGCTTGCCATTCATTGACTTTGCATATAATTGGAGTGATCATTTTGGTATAAGGAAAACTTTAGATGTGTTTCATGAATATTTGTGGGAATATCATTTGCCATTTATTGAATTGTTACATGGACGTTTGTGGGAGTATCATTTGCCCTTATTAGAGTGTGCATATAATAAACCTTGCATACTACTATTTCTTATTCTCCTTTTGAAGTTGTTGATGGTTTTAATCCACGTACTCCTTTTGCTTTGTTGCTTTTACTTGTTTATGACAAGAGTAGCTGGGATGGACCTTTTCAAATTCTTGAGAAAATTAATGATAATACATATAAAGTGGATCTTCCAGTAAGTATCATATTTCTGCTATTTTCAATGTAACTAACCACTTTCCCTTTGATCCAGGTGGAGATTCGAGGTCGAATCCTTTTAAGGAGAGGGGGAATGATGGGCCCCAAGAAGGACTAGTTTTAAAGATCATTTGCAAGTTCCATATGGGCCAATTATAAAATCAAGAGCTAAGAAGATCAAGGAAGTAACGCAAGGAGCAATCCACTTGGGACGAATCTAGCAAGCCCAACATTCAAGAGTGGCTTAAAGGATGAAGATCCAATTTTGATTCATTTGATACAAGCTATGGAAGAGGGCAATAACATGACTTAAAGGCCTTGGGCACTTGAAGGCTTTCAAATTGTTTAAATCATTTAAATGACTTATTTTATTAGTTTAGAATAATTGGGCTTTAGGATACTTGGCCCATATATGTCTTACTTTTATGAACTAGGGTTTTTGGGAAGGCCTTATATTTTGGCCAAGGGCGTAGTTGGAAAGTTACATTTTAGGAACTAGGGTTACAAGCATTTACTATAGCTGGGGGTACTGTAGCAGCTGCGGCACTGTTCATGCCAGGGTATTTTTGGGAGAAAGGGCTTTATTTTATCTAGGGTTTTAATTAGGTTTTACTTTAAATACACTTTGTAGCCTCATTTTAATCAGTTTATGAAATTTGATGATTTATCATTGTGAGTTGAGTTTTACTGCTCTTGTTCTTAGTTTAACTTTTGAACTCATCAAAGGTAAATCACAACCTTTGTAGCATTCCTCCTTGTAATCTGGGTTCTTGAGATGGGTTATTCATCGGGTCTAGATTTTAATATACTATAGGTTCTTGAAACGAGTTCTCATCGGGTTTAGATTCTTCATCCATTGACTTGTTTTGGTTTTCTTGGATGCGTTTTCAAATTGATTGTGGGTTCAAGGGATTCCTTTTCCCGTGGGTTCATATCAATAAGTCATGTTGGAGTTTCTCAATTTGGTGTGCCACACTTGCAGGTACAGGGAAAAGTGATAAAAGAAATAAGTTGGCAAGTTAGAAAGTGTACTCTTGATCAAGGTAATCTTGCCACCTTTCAGTAAGTACATTCTATTCCATCCCGCTAGTCCCTTCTCTATCTTCTCAATCACTGTCTCCCATAAAGAGGACATCCTCGCAGCCACCCCCATCCGAAGACCCAGGTACGTCAAAGGAAGGGAGGCTATCTTACACCTCAACATGCGAGCCATTTGCCATATATTAGGAACATCACCAATTGGAACCATCTCTGATTTATTTAAGTTCACTTTCAAACCGGATACCACTTCAAAGCAAATAAGCAAGGCCTTTAATACTTGAACGTGGTTTTTATTTGGCTTACAAAAAACAAGTGTGTCATCTGCAAACAACAATTGAGATATATTAATGATTCCCCTATCTGGGGTTCCAATCGAAAGGTCATCCACAAAGCTATTATTAACCAAGGATGAAGTCATCCTGCTTAAACCCTCCATCACAAAGTTAAACAACAAAAGTGACAATAGGTCGCCTTGTCTTAGGCCTTGCGAACTATGGAAAAAACCAGTTGGGTTACCATTTATCAACATAGAGAATTTCACCATTGATATGTACCAATGGATCCACGACTGCCACCTCTCATCAAACCCGCACCTCCCAATAAGGTAGAGAAGAAAGTCCCAGTTAATGTGATCATACGCCTTCTCCATGTGAAACTTGCAAATGATCCCTGCTATGCCAGCCTTCAATCTATTGTCCAAACATTCATTAGCAATAAGAAATGCATCTAGAATTTGCCTACCTTTAACAAAGGCATTTTGGGGTTTGGTGATGATCTTCCCCTCTACCTCACTAAGTCGATTCACAAGCACTTTGGATATGATCTTGTAAACCCCATTCACTAAGCTAATAGGTCGAAAGTCCTTAACCTCATTAGCCCCCCATCTTCAGATCAATGAAATGAAAGTGGTATTTAAGCTTCTCTCAAATTCTCCAAACACAAAAAGATCCTGAAACACCTTTATAAGATCTTCCTTGATGACATCTCAGCATTCTTGGAAGAAGCCCATAGATAACCCATCAAGCCCTGGAGCCTTGTCTTTGCCTATTTTCCTAACTACTTCGAAAATCTCCTCCTCCTCAAAAACCCTCTCCATCTAAGAGACATCACTCGGTCCAATGGTGTAAAACAAAAGAGCATCAAGGGAAGGCCGCCATCCTATTGGCTTAGTTAGTAGTTGCTCATTGAAACCAACTACATGGTCGTGAATTACATGTGCTTCCCTACATTCCACCCCATCAAGTTCCAGCATCTCTATGTTGTTGTTTCTCTTGTGAGAGTTTGCAATACTATGAAAAAACTTCGTGCTTTGATCTCCTAGATCTCCCTCAACTTGCTTTTGTTGTTCTCCCCTATGTCTCCAAAAGATTGTGTGTTCTAGAACTTCAAATCTCTTTTAAAACTTTCAATTTCCCTAAAAGGACGAAGCTAGGGGTACCCTGTATCTAGTACGAGGACCACCACTGTCTTACCCTTTCTACAAAACCTTCAGATTTCAACCACATATTTTCAAACTTGAAATACAGTCAGCCTCTACGGTGACCACCACAATCAAGCATAATAGGCAAATGATCCAAACCAATATGAGGCAATACTTTTGCCAAATATCCGGGAAGTGGCTTTCCCATTCTGGAGATATTAAGGAACGATCCAACTGAGACCATGTCTGATTAGTAGCCTACGTGGCGGTACCCCCAGCTAGTGGCAGATCAACGAAGTTTAACTTAGAGAATTCTACCATTGTTGGCTGCCTTCTTTTATTACCTGAAGACTCACTTGGAAATCTAGTGACATTAAAATCTCCCCCAATACTCCATGGAAGTTCCCACCAGTTGTGTACTCCGGCTAATTCGTCCCAGAAAGAGGTTCTGTTGCTGTCTAAGTTTGGCCCATAGACACCTGTAAAAACCCATAAAAAGTTATCGAAAACACCCTTAAAAGAGCATGCAACCGAGCACATCCCTATGAAGTCCTCCATTTTCACCACCACTAGTCTATCCCACATCATCACTGCCCCTCCTGACGCCCCATTAGAGGCCATATATACCCAATCCACATGAATACAACTCCATAAACTTCTCACAATTTTCCTATTAATTAGCTTTAACTTAGTCTCGTGTAAACAAACAATGTCCGCCTTCCACTCACGCAGCAAGTTTCTTATCTGCAAACATTTATTGACCTTATTGAGCCTGCAGACATTCCACGACCCAATTTTCAGTTTCATTGGGAGAAGGGTAGTGCCTTCCCTTTTGACTTGCCCCTGTTGGCATTACCCTTAGTATTCATCGACCACGTCAACCTTTTGAGCTCACACTATGTTTTGGAGCCAGCTTTTCTTTGTTGTTTATGCCCCCACTTCAATGGCTGTAAGCAAAGGCATAAACTGTTCCTCGAAACCTTCACACTCAAAACCCACGAATTTTTGAATTTCTTTGACCTTATCCATTACCCAATCCGACACCTCTGGATGAACAAGAAGCATAAAATTCAAGGGAATAGGTTCAACCTCCATGTTGTCCATCTGTGTACCTCAGGTCTTCTCCACCACAATAATTTTTTCCAATCCTATGTGCTCCCCCAAGGCCTAGACAAGACTTTATCATCATTTGAGGACACCATTTCCTCCCAATTAGAGTGCACAAGGTCATCAGATCTCTCCCCATCCTCCAGATTGAGCTCAGAGTCCTCGAGGACCTGTACTGATAGGTTTGCTACGGTGACAGCTACACCCTCGCACCATATTGGCACTGTCTGGCCACCATCCGACGGAGAAACCCCACCCAGAGGTGTCAGGGAGCCCTTCACTTTTTCTACCACATGGACCATCATTGGAGTGCTCCACCATCATCATTGGCATTTTCTGCATGCCCGCCAGCATTTCCACCTCCATTCACAGTAGCCGGAAGAAGCCTTAAGGCATTCTTTCCACAGATGTTGGGCCTGGGTTGTGGCCCATATGCATTCTCTCCACGTCTAGTTTCACTATGACCCGTTAAGTGCGGCCCAACCATTAACCTTCCTCTAATGGCCCATTCGCATGAGATCCCTCACCCCTGGACTTACTGAAACACACAGGAAGGGCCTGAATGGGCCTTTGCAAGACCAGCCCCTTTCCTTTGAAAACCTTAACTCTATCATCTTCCTTTTTACGCCCAACATAGTAGAGGATTTTTGCCACTTCCTACTGCAGTTGTCGTAATTGGCCTTGCATCTCCACGAACACCCTGCATACGCCCCCCTAAGCTTGTTCAACAGCCTCCCTGCCAGAGCCCACGTTTCATACACCAAAAGGGGTTCAACGCAAATTTCTATCAGTGCACCAACTGCCATCATCACCCCCACTCAGACCATGGTGGTCCAACGCTGGCATGAGGGCCCATATACATATGGCCTCTCCACCTCCATATGTAGCCTCAACTGGGCTCCTCTGAGAGGGCCTCCCCTATTTCTGCATAACTGCAAACACTCCCACAAAGCCTTCCTAAGCCTCCTTCATCCCTGCCCCCTCCCCTTCAAGTATGAAAATAAAGTTTCTTCTTCCTTTCTCACATTATTCTACAACCACCATGTACCTTCCACAGCTATTTGAGCACCTTTGTGCTATAATGCAATGATATCCTTCACTGGTGGTGCTATAAAACTCCCTTTTCTCCCTTCTCAAGCATTCCTCTAATGCTTTCCGAAGCCACTGAACTGTGCTTGACTCCACCAGTAGCTCATGCTCTTTTTTCCACCCACTCTCTAATATGTAGCAGACCTTCTTCCTTCACAAGTATGAACAGTTTTGAATGAACCCTTGATTCAAATTAGACAACACGATTTTCACCAATAAATCTCAAACGATATGCCAGTATTTTTGGTAAAAGATGGAAGACCTACCATTAGGTCCTGATGCCCTTAGAGGGTGCATTTGGAATAATGATTCCTTACTTCCTTCACGATTAAAGGTTGCAAAAGAATCTCATTCATTTGAGGGGTAACCTTAGGCTGCAATGTATCAAGAACAACATCCATATCTCTTGGATTAGAAGAAGCAAATAGATCTGAAAAATAAGATACAACTAAATTTTCCAGATTTCCATTGTCTCTCCACATCCCAACATCATCCTTAAGCTTAGTAATATTGTTTCAACGTCACCGTTGAGAAGCCTTATAATGAAAATATTTAGAATTTTTGTCACTAGAGTGTAGCCATAAAGCCCAAGATCTTTGTTTCCACATCAATTCCTCCCTTTCCAAGAGCATGTTAATATCATACTTTATATCCCTAGCCATCAAATCAAAACCAACATCATTCTGTATCCTCACCAAATCAGTCCTCTTAACATTTAATTGCTGTTGTATATGACCAAACTGTTTTTGCTTCCAAATCTGTAAGTTTTTCCTGCATTGAGAAAGAGGTTGCTGCCAATTATCAACTACATTAGCATGGAGTCGAGCATTCCAGTAATTACAAATAACATCCTCACACCCATTAGCTCCATCAACTTTCTTTTTCTCCATAGAGTATTATCAGCCCCACAAGTATCAAGAAGTAAACAAATATGATCAGAATGACTAAGAGCAAAATTGTTTACCTTTGTAAAATGGTATAAAAACATCCACTCAGGATTGGCTAAAAATCTATCAAGCCTCCCCTGAATGAAAGCCTCCCCTTCTCTCATATTTGGTCATGTGAAAAAAGGCCCCACAGTTCTTAAACTCTATAAAAATTACATGAATCAATAACATCTTGGAAGTCCCTCATTTTCCATTCATTATGAACTCTACAACCTCATTTTTCAAAATTAGACACCACTTCATTAAAATCCCCAAAACATATCCATTGCCAAATAACCTTTCTTTGAACAACATCCTGGTGACCATAGACACTAGTTAAATGCCACCTACTATTCAAATTCAAATCTATGATCCATGCATGAAAATGATTCTTAGAATATGAGACAATTTCCATATTTACATCCTTATTCCAAAAAATTGCAATACCCCCACTTTGACCTTCACAATTCACAGCTAAACAAACAGTTACCCTAGCATAAATTTAGTCTCTATCACAAACAAGACTTCGAGAACCTTTCTTTGTAGAACATCATGAAGAACATGAACTTCCAAAGGTAGCCCACAATAGTTCCAACTCATTAATTTCATGGTGATTTGTTGGGCTAAAGATCACCTCCACCGATAATACTTATACATCCACCAAAAAACTATCATCATTGATGAAGCTTCTTAGAGTCATTTGGGATCTTAGAATCAACACTATCCACCATACTGTTCAAACACTTTAACGGAGTAGTAGAAGATGAAGACTTACACGGAATTGACCGAACACCAGAGGCTTTTGGCTTAGAAGGAAATTGACGATAATCCCTCACAGGAACTGGTACTGGTAACCCTTATTTCCCCTTCTTTGACTGAATGGCCTTTCTTGTTACAAATCCTCCTATTGTTGGTGAAAGAGATGAAACAAAAGCAATACCATGATTAGAGTCAAGAAGAAAAGGAATAATCGGCTTCTTATAATAACCAAGCTCAGATATAGGGTTGGAATTGTATCGATAGAGAGGAGGATCAAAGCAAATGGGAGAAAAAGGAAGGAAGTGTAGTGTTCTATCGAGCGAAGTTGTGGTGCCCATAGCCCCCGCTTGGGATTTGACAGAAACTGAAACACCGGGACATGCAACACCGAGATTATAGATAAGATGCAATGCACTTAATGATAACTAACAATATGTATTATATCGCAGTGGAAAGTCAACTATAGTCAATTTAAAGGAAACATTAGTCATGGTACTGAAACATTAAATCCCAATACTATTTCATAATTCAATAGAGTCATCATAGCTGATATGAGTTTCTAAAGAACTCCCAAAACACTGGACCAAAACATCAAAAGCTAACCAGAAGAACCTTTCTCAAAAGTAGAATGGGTCAGAACTAGAGTCCCATCCTCAATCAGACTTAAGAATATTCCCTAAAGAGGGCGAACGTCTATGTCCAAACCCAACTCTTTGGCTATCTCCTTAGCCTTTACGAAAGAGTTCTTAGCTTGTTCTAGATGTCTTGCTTGAGCCTCAACATCTTTTGAGGGTCTAGTGATGAAACACCAACATCGGACTCATTGATAAAAGCTACTATCTTTTGAAGTCGCTGAGCTGACACGTTAAGCAACTCTAGGGTAGATTGACGGTGAGCCTCCACAGTGAACTCGTCCTCTATTATTTCATTGATTCCATCCATACTTAGTGTTCTCGAGTACCTGGTACAACTTCTATCATACCAAGCGATGAATAGTAGTGGGTAAATACAAAAGTGAGATTTCGAGAAATCTCAGTAAGTAAACAAATAACGTGCAACATATATCATAAGCATATGTAGCAAACTTAACAATGAATGCATGGACATGGATTTATACATATGCACTTGACCTTTCAAAGACTTCATATAAAAACATGACATTCCATAACTTTTGCTTTCGTAAACATGCTTTCATCATTTCATTAACATACTTATGAGCTCGTGGTCTTTCTTGACTTATAACATAACATTGGATACCTCACGGCTACCTTATGCACCGTGTGTTCCCCGCTAGTTACCGCATCAACCATTGGCCACTTTGACCAAGGTGACTACGTTTTGACATTCATATATGGCAGCTCACATTTTGCCTTTACCGTAGGTACACCCACTAGCTTTAGGTTCGATCCCTCTTTGGAATCCTTTTCTTTTAGGTACCATTTGTGATCCACCGATAGTAGTTAATTGACCCAGGGGTATCCCTCCATTTTAAACACTCCTGAGTGGACAGAGTAGTTCCACTAGGACATTCACCTATCCCAGTATTTGGGGTCATGATAAAAACTTTACTTTTTCAAAGATTTTTTTCTTTTCAAATATGGTTTTCACAATCCCAATGCATGCGACATGGCAATGAATCTTAGAACTTTCATGATACACATAAAATGTTGAGATGCTTCATCATAACCATGAGATGCCAAAATGCTTTATCATCATAACCATAAAACATTCATGCATGCAATAAATATCGCATTACGACTTGAAAATATTAGAACATGCAAACATATAATAATTCAAGGCATTCATATCAATCAAAGGCATACATCTCAATCATCATCATGTAAGGGCTGAAACATATAAAACCCTAACATAACCAAACATTATTCATATCATATCAATCTTAAGACACCAATGATCATGCTTCAGCCATAGGGTTGGCTAAAACCTCTCATCTTAGTAAACTTGCATTCCAATCAATTTTCATGAACTTAAAATCTTCTAATGTGTTGAGCAACCTTCTAAAAAAAGAATTTCTCATGGATGGCCGAAACCCTTCCTCGTGGTCATGGACAATATTTCATGAGTTTAGTCCCATACTAAAAATGTTTGAGTGACAACCATTCATGTATAAACAAATTTTGTACAACCCGAACCCTAGCATGGCATTCTTACTCCCTTTTTCATATCATACACATCTTTCTTAGACCATTTTAATCATGCTTTTAAAAAAAGTCATAACAAAAGAAGTTCACAACACATGGAAGAACATCAAAGTCACAAACAACTATACAAAACCGAATCAACCAACAAGTTCACAAGTCATATGCATAAAATATCCAAGTACAAGTTAGATGTGTACTTCCAAAAATCTGAAATATGTGCTTATAGCAAGCAAGCTAAAAATCACATGTAATACTAGTTAGGTTCATTGCTCAAGAAAATCGTAGACCCATGTGTAGAGCTTCTTACACCCTTTTCTTTCCAAGAAAACTCCAAGTTTTTGGACCCTTCTCTCTTGAATCCAAAACTTGCCTTCCAAATAAAACCCTAGCTACAACTCACTAGTGTCGTGATCCTCTTTCCTCAAAATACCATGTTTTAGAGCTTAAAGACAAGTAAGGTTACATTATCTTTCTTGAAGAAAAACCCTAATCTAACCAGGTGAGTGTGGGCGTGGTTCATATGGAATAACCTTTCAAAACACAAGCTAAATCCATCTAGCTCAAGTGTGTGTGTGTGAGAAAGCATAAGTTCTAGATGAACTTGACTAAAACTGAACCTCTCATCCTTGAAGCTGTGTGCGCGCGTGTGTGTGTGTAGCACAAGAAAAGTTAACTTCTTACCTTCTTAGTTTCCTCTTCTTGAAAGTATCGTCACTTGCCTATACTTACAAGAGTGTTTGGGTGAGGAAGGAATATTGAGAGGAGTGTTTTGTTGGTGAGAAAGTGATGGAAGCTTTGGAGGAAAAGAGAGTGGCTGAGACTTACAAGAGCAAAAACACAAAAATGGCCAAAGGGTCCTAGGGTTTTCGGTCCTTCCCTTTCTATAGACACTAAAGGGCTTTCTTGCATGAAACAAGCTCATGCATGGTTGCCAAGTGGCATGCAGCCCTACTACCTTCTTCCTCTAGCTCATCATTAGCTCAAGTTGGAAACCCTAAAACATCTTCTTACATGTGGCATCCTCCTCCTCCCAACCGAACCTCACTTCCTCTTTTGCCATTTCTTTTCATGTCTTGGTTCAATGCACCTTATGGCCAAAGGGACTTTTACTAACTCACATCTCTTACAAGTGTGCATGAGTGCCAAGTGGCACATGAAGAGTGTGTGTGTAAGTACATGGGCTGCTGAATCCCACTCCCTCCTAAGACATCTTCTTTTCATCATTTCCATGGACAACATGTGATTGGTCCTCCTTTTGGCACAAAGATCTTGCCCTAGCAGACCACCTCTAGGGTTTCTTACACAAGATTTTCTTCTAGAAACCCTTTAGGTATGTAGCCTTCTTCCTTCCTTGTTCTTGCTCCTTTCCAAGGTAACTTTTTACCTACCTTCATGCATGGAAGACACATGGAAAAAAGCAACCTTCTTTCTTCCCCATCGTTGCTATACATGGCCTCTTGGCGTTTCCTTCTTTCATTTCCCCATAATCTCAATCATTTCCTTCTAGATTCCTTTCCCCATAGTGGCATGTGTCAAAAAGCTTATTTCTACAAGAAAATCCTCATGCATGCTTGACACATGGCAAGGGAGGGGTTGATCTTCCTATGGTAGGCGTGTAAGCCATACCCTAATCATTTTGTCTTACTTTCTTGCTTCCATCTAGTCCATGATAGCCCTATGGTGACAAGTGGCACAAGAACTCTTAGGTTGGGCATGAGCCCTAATCCTTTTTGGGCCTAAACCCTAATTTTCCTACAAGGGCCGAACCTCTCATGGGCTTTAAAAAATTTTTACACAAAAGCCTAGAAAGTCTTGGTCATCACAGAAGTACTTTGGTTATTGTTTAGTCTTCAGCTGAAAGGAATACTCATAGATGGGCCGCAGCAAGCTTGCGTCCAAGAATGAGCTTCGAGCTGGATTAGCATAATTGGAGAGTGTTAAAGTCATCTATGTGGGCTGGGAGGGTGTTCCCATGGGCCTTTTACATGTTTTATTAGTTTAACAGACCTTTATGTTTCAGTCTAGTTTAGCCTTTAGATTTCTACTTTACGTGGCCCATGGCCTTTGTGCAGGTGTCTGTAGTGAATTTTGTTATGGTGTTTATGGTCTGATAGCATATACGTTGCCCACGTCCCCTGTAAGGTGCATTATGAAATGTCAAGCCAATTTTTGTCTTTTCTATCCATCTCTCTCTCTAACATTTCTGGAGGTAGTCTCCCTCAAAGAGAGCAAGAAACCCTAAATCCCTAGTCAATGTTACAAAAGTGGTAGTAGAGACAACTTTACTGTGGTCTTCTAAAATTTTTCCTTATTTACAAACCATGGTAGAAGGCACTAGGCTCAAGGAGCTTTAAGAAGGGCTTGATGCCCTAAAGAAAACAACAGATTTTCAATATAAAAACTTGGAAATAAATATTTTGACTCTGAAAAGGTAGACTGATACAATGTTGCAGCAGCTGATAGTCATCATGGGGGAGCTACATAGGAGAAGTCACCATAAGAGTTCTAGAGGGTCATCTTCTGGATCGCATTCCAATGATGAACGAAGGAGGGAACCCGAGGCCTGTTGGTGAGGTGCATACCAGGACAGTGAGACTGGATTTTCTAGATTTTGAATTGAGGATCCAGCTGGATGGATATACAAGGTACAACAATTCTTTGTTTTTCACAACACCCTGCCACAACACAAAATAAAATTACCCTCATTTCACATGAATGGTAAGGCCTTAAACTGGTTCCAAGATTGGGAAGAATCGGGGACAACAGAGGATTGGGATGCTTTTACTAAACCATTATTGGCCAAATTTGGCCTTAGTGGGTATGATGATTCGATGGAGTCCCTCACTCATTTGAGACAGAGTGGAACAGTAGAAGATTACAAGGATAGGTTTGAATCTCTATCAAATAAACTGAGAGGATTATCAAATCAGTATAAACTAAGTTGTTTCCTCAGTGGCTTAAGAGATGAGATTAGATTACCTATACGAATGTTTAAACCCACATGCTTGACTAGTGCTTATAGTTTAGCAAAAATACAAGAGGACAATTTTAATCTCACAAGGAAATATAACAAGTCTGGCCCTAGTTATTCATCTGATCTAGGGATGCTCAGAAAACCTAACCAACCCGTGAATGAGTCCTTAAAAACCTACCCAAAGACAAATATCTAGATCCAAAAAATAACCCAAAACCAAAGGAAGGATAAGGGCCTGTGTTATTACTGTGATTCAAAATGGAGTATGGGGCACAAATGTCAAAACCCCAAGTTATATCTACTGGAAGAATTGATGTTTCAACCTGAAACTGAGGGAACCCAAGAAGATGTAGTAAGGGATGCAAGTGATGTTGATGAGATTAAAAATGATGTTGAAAATACCACCAACCCTGAAATATCCATACATGCTTTAACAGGGTCATAAAATCCCAAGACCATGAGGGTTATTGGTAAGATTGAAGGCCATTGGATAACTATTCTAATAGATACTGACTCCACTCACAACTTTCTAAACCCAGCCATCTTTATTAAGGTTAAGTTACCTATTGATACTACTAAAAGTGTGAGAGTGAAGGTGGCCAATGGGGAGGTGATACCCAGTGAAGGGGAATGCAAGGGGGTGACGGTCAAAATTCAGGGAACTTGTTTTATTGCTGAGGCACATGTGCTAATAATTGTAGGTTGCGATATGGTGCTTGGAATGCAATGGTTACATCAGTTGGGCAAGGTGTTGTCGGATTTTCCTAATTTACTTATGCATTTTTCTATGGATGGAAAGACAGTAAAATTGCAAGGGCTAGCAGACTCAAAGTTGATTGAAGAGGGGTCACTAAACAAGGGAAATAAGCTGGAGACAAGGGGAATTATTTTACAAGCATTAGAAATCCAAGCCAAATGGAGTAAAGAAGAAAACCAAGAAATACCAATTCCCATACAGCACCTCTTGAAGCAATTCGATGAAGTTTTTGAGGAACCAAAAGGCCTACCCCCCAACCAATCCCATGACCATGCCATTAACCTCATACCACACACCAAATCCATTTCCATGAGACCCTATCATTACCCTTACTTCCAAAAAGATGAGATAGAAAAAATAATCTATGAATTGCTAGCTTCAGGAGTCACAAGGCCTAGCCAAAGCCCCTACTCCTCACCCTTACTATTAATGAGGAAGACGGATGGTACTTGGAGGTTGTGTGTTGACTACAGGGGCCTAAATAGAGTAACAATTAAAGATAAATTTCCGATACCAGTAGTAGAGGAGCTGCTGGACGAATTACATGGGGCTGAGATTTTCTCTAAGACCTATGATCTGGGTACCACCAAATTAGAGTTAAATCCTCTGACATTCCCAAGACAACTTTTAGTACCCATGAGAGTCACTACAAGTTCCAAGTTATGCCCTTTGGGGTAACGAACGCCCCTCTACCTTCCAAAGCTTGATGAATGAGGTGTTCGAACCCCATTTGAGGAAGTTCATCTTCATATTTTTTGATGAGATCAGAAACTGACCATTTAAGACACTTGTAGGTGGCTCTTGAGACCCTAAAAAGTCACAAACTTTTTGCTAAACTTTGTAAATGCAGGTTTGGATGCCGAAAGATCTCCTATTTAGGCCATTTGAGTTTGGCCTAAGGGGTAAGGGCAAATCTAGAAAAGTTGCAAGCCATGAATGATTGGCCCATTCCTGGGTCTATTAAGGTGTTGAGGGGCTTCTTGGTACTCACAGGATAGTATAGAAGATTCATAAAAGGGTATGGGGAATTTGCTGGTCCACTGACCCATATGTTAAAAAAAAAGGGTTCAAGTGGAGTGAAGAGGCAAAGAAGGCTTTCTATAGGCTAAAAGAAGCTGTCACAACCCCCCCCCCCCCGGTGCTTGCCTTGCTAGATTTTGCATCACCATTCACTATTGAATGCGACACCTCAGCCACTACCATTGGGGCTATGTTAATGTAGCAAGGTAGATCGATTGCCTATTTTAGCTAGGCTCTAAAAGGAAGGATGTTACTATTATCGACCTACGAGAAGGAGCTTTTTGCTCTCGTGTCCGTGATGGTGAAATGGAGACCTTATCTATTGGGAGGAACCTTTAAAGTCAAGACTGATCAGTAGAGTCTCAAATACCTCTTAAACCAAAGGGTGGGAACCCCAATGCAATAGAAATGGTTTCTAAGCTTATGGGTTATGACTTTGTGGTGGAGTACAATAAAGGGACTGAGAACCGAGCAACAGATGCATTGTCAAGAGTGGATCAAGAGGGGGAAGAGGATTTGATGCTAATTTCTTTCCCCACAGTGGATTGGCTCGATTAACTAAAGATTGCATACACCACTAAGTCAAAGGTATAATCACGAATTTCTATGTCTAATGAGAACAAGTTGGGCCCTGAATACACTATGAGGGCAGACCTGTTACTTTACAAACAAAGGTTGTATATTCTAAAAAGAAATACCTAGAGTTGGGACATAGCAGTCCTTGGGGGGGGGGGGGGACATTCAGGGTTTGACAAAACCCTATAGAGGATGAGAAGCGATTTCTTTTGGCTCGGGCTTAAGAATGACGTTAAACAATTTATTAGGGGGTGTGATTTGTTCCAAAGAGTGAAATTCTCTAATGAGTTGCCTAGTGGTCTGCTCCAGTCACTTCCTATTCCATTTCAACCCTGGACCCATATAACTATGGATTTTATAAAAGGCCTTCCAAACTCTAAAGGGTTTAATAGCATCTAGGTGGTTGTGGATCGCCTAACTAAATACATCCATGTAACCCCACTGAAACTGTGATGACCAAGATTTTTGCTAGGCCTTTTGTGTATTTTATTAAATAAGCCAAGAGACTTGGAGTAACTGATTGAGCTGCATTATTGCATATTTTATACATTTAAAATCAATGTATTCTTAAATATTTTATTATTTTATTATTGATTTTAGATGGAAAAATGATCAAGAGGCAATAAATCCAAGTTATGAATTAAATTGATTAAAAGCATAGTTTATGCTTATGTTTTGTGATTTAATTTGATTTTATTGTCTCACATGCACAACACATTTTTAATATTCTAGTTTAGTTTTTGTTTAATTTTTAATTAATTAATTATTTTCTTTTTCTAATTTTATTTTATTTTATATTATTTTATTTTATTTTATTTTTCTGCACAGGTCCTAAACGACATGTCATTTAGGCAAAACGATATGTCGTTTTGCACGTTGGTCGTTTCTGTCGTCTGAGGCAAACGACATGTCGTTTGTAAAGAACGACGTGCCGTTTGCCTCGTCTTCAACCTCGCGACGTCCGCCATCTCTGCATTTCTCCACGCCATGCATGCGTTCGGCAACTACCCCTCTGCCCACCTGCAGCCACCAGCAACACCAGAGACGCCGGCGATCACTCCTCCACCCCATGCACAGCCAAGAATCGTCCGACGCCACGACCAGCCCACTCCATGCATAGCAGCATCCAACCACCCGGTTCCGCCACTTCTGCACTCCTCCACGCCACCCTGCATCTCCGATGATCACCAGAAAATGCCGGAGACCAAGGCTCCGCCACGACAGCACCACTCCAACTATCCCACAGCGCCACTGCATTCATTGAAAGGCCTCTGTTCGAAAGTACAGCATCCATGCATGCCACGACAGCCACCACCTGCAGCCGCCCAGTCAAGCCCAGCCTCCATGCATGCGTTCGGGGCATGCATAGCCAACTGGGCGACGGACGCTGCACAAGAACGAAGCACGGAAGAGTTGCTTCGGACGAAACGAAGCACGGTGAGTGCAGCGGGAAGAAAAAGAAGAAAAAAGAAAAAAAGAAAAAAAGAAAGAAAGAAAGAAAGAAAGAAAGAAAAAAAGAAAAAAAAGAAAAGAAAGGAAACTGAGAAAGGAGTACTGCGGGAAGAAGAGAAAAGAAAGAAGACGGAACGCAGCAAGCATGCGGGAAAAGAAAAGAAAAAACAAATGAAGAGGAACGCTGGCAGTGGGAGATGAACTAGAAAGAAACAAGGCAGACGCATGTGGGAAACAAGACAGACCAGCAAACAGAATATTTTCTCAGTGGGGACAAGGAATCACAGACAGACATAGCACAATATTATTCTGATGCCTATATAAGGGTTGTACGCGGACTGGAGAGGGAGTCTTAGTCAGTTAGAGTGTCTGGCGTTAGTCTGAAGTTAGAGTTAGAATGTCAGTGTTAGTCAGTTGTCAGATGTTAGAGTGTCAGTGAGTAGTCAGTGAGTTAGAATGTTTTTAGTGTGATTTTAGAGTTAAAATTCAGAAAAAAAAATAATGAGTGAATTTTTATAGTCAGTTTTTATTTTTCTGAGTTTAATTTTTAATGTCGTGTAATTTATTCATCAGTCAGTTTCAATGTATGGCTCAGTGAATTTTATTTTTGTAAGTCTTTATTTTCAGTTTTGAGTTTGTTTAGTGAGTAAATTTCTAGTAAATGTTGAGAGTCCATTTTATTTTTGAGAGTTTATTTTAATTGGAAGTTCAGATTTTTGGGTTGTAGAACACACTCTTCATTTCCAAATATCGAGTTTATTCCTTACAATTTTTTTTTTATTTAATTTTAAATTACTGTCATTTAATTTTCTCGCACTTTTAATTTCTTGCAATTTAAATTACTGTCATTTAATTTTCTCGCACTTTAAATTTATGTCATTTAATTTTCTCGTACTTTTAATTTCTTGTAATTTAAATTACTGTCATTTACTTTTCTCGCAATTTTAATTTCTTGCAATTTAAATTACCGTCATTTAATTTCCTCGCACTTTTAATTTCCTGCAATTTTAATTACTGTCATTTAATTTTTCTGCACCTTTAATTTTTGCAATTTACTTTTATGTTATTTAAATTTTATTGTCCATTTACATTTCAGTTATTTAATTTTCAGCAATTTTAATTTACTGTCTTGTATTTTAATTTCTTTACTTTTTTTTACTTTTCATCATCCACTCAAAATCAACAAACATGAATCTAGTCCATGACTAGTAAATTTTCATTTTCATTGCACTCCCACATTCATTGCACATATCATCATTTTTATTTTTATTATCTCATTGTAACTATTTCTACAATTTTACAAGAGTTTGATTTTTAAGCACTTTCCCTGTGGAGACGATCTAGGAATTTATTCATAATTACTACGCGACACGCTCCTGCACTTGGGATAGCCTTTTGGCTGCTCATTTTCGAACGAGTCAAGTTTTTGGCGCTGTTGCCGGGGAAAGATGCTTGTCGTAAATTTAAACTTGTGATTTTCATCTTTATCTTTATTTTTTTCTCCTAAAAAAAAAATTAAAAAAAAAAATTTCACCTACTATAAAATTGTTTGGATCTTCTCTTTTCTATTTTGGACTGATGTTTCATGTATTGGGTGAGAAACAGTTCAAATAGATTGTGTAGAGTTGCATCAAGCACCAATAGTAGTTCACACTGCTTAGAGACAGACACCCTTCTTGTCTCCTCTACAAGCGACAACTCTGAAACCGAACAAGCCATGGCTGTGCCTGCACCACGCACTTTTAAAGAGTATTTGCAACCCACTCGCACCACTACACCTTCATGCATTTTGTTACCTAATGATGCACCTAATTTTTCCATAAAGCATGGCATGATGTCAGTAATACCTTAGTTCCACGGGATGGAATCTGAAAGTCCCTACCAACATCTGACAGATTTTGAGTTGGCTTGCACCACGTTCATCAACAGGACCAATACTGATGAATACATTAGGCTTCGATTGTTTCCTTTCTCTCTAAAGGACAGAGCAAAAATTTGGTTTAACTCTTTGAGGCCTAATTCTATTTCTAGTTGGTCTGATATGCAACGTGAATTTTTAAAGAAATTTTTCCCTTTTCAAAGAACTCAATCATTACAAGAGAAAATCAGTCAGTTCAACCAAAAGCCTGATGAAACTTTCCATATCAGCTGGGAAAGGTTTAAAGATTTGATGAACATCTGCCCACATCATGGTTTTGAATCCTGGAGACTGGTGAATTACTTTTACACCGGTCTCTCTCCAGAATGCAAGCAATTTGTCCAAACCATGTGCAACGGAGAGTTCTTTAGCAAAGAACCTGACGAAGCACTATCATTTTTTGACTATCTTGCTGAGAGTGCCCTACAATGGAACACTCGGACTGATCAAGTTTCATTGACACCACAACCACTAAGAACCATTACTGGTGGAGGTAAATATGAGATAAAAGAGGACACTGATGTTCAAGCCCGAATAGCTGCATTAACCAGAAGATTGGAGGTCATGGAGACAGAAAAAGTGAAGGCCGTAAAAGCTGTAGAGGCGTGCTCTTTGTGCGCTGATTCAAACCACAAGACTCAAGACTGCCCAATCATGCCCGTAATTCAAGAGAATGAGCCTGAACAGATGCAATCAGCTAACTGGGAAAATCAACCTTTCTCAAATACATATAATCCTAGGTGGAGGAATCATCCAAATTTCTTATGGAGAAATGATCAGCCTAGCCGATCCCCTCCATCTTCTCACCAACCATTTCATCAGGCTGTTCCTCAGCCCCAGCAGCCATTTCATCAGATTGTTCCTCAACCCCAGCAGTCATTCCATCAGATTGTTCCCCAACCCCAGCAGCAACCATATCAGAATCCTCAGAGCTATCCTTTTGCAGCACTTTCAGGATCTCAGCCTCATGTAGTTGCACAGAGTTCTCAGCCACAACCACCCGCAAAAAAGTCTCTAGATGATAGTATGGCACAGATGGCCAATACACTTCAGCAATTCATGCAGCTCCAGGCCACCACAAACAATCAAAACACTCAGGCCATAAATGAATTGCGAGGCACCATAAATAAGATAAACATAACACTGAGCACTCTGGAGAAAGGGAAGTTTCCAGCATAGCCTCAACCCAACCCTCAAGTGTACCGGCAACAACCACAACAGGTACATAATGTCTCAGGGGATGTTATTGAGACAGTAAATGTTGTTCTTACTTTGAGAAGTGGAAAAGAAGTCCCCCAATCAGAGATAACTATGGATAAACCGAAAGTTGCTCCTACACTTGAAGATGTGATGGAGCCTGAAGAAGCTGAAAAAGAACCAGAGGTGGAGAGACCAGAGTCGAAAGATCCTGTGATTGTAGAGGCTGAATCAAGTAAGGGGTACCAACCTGTGGTTCCCTATCCTCAAAGATTATCATCTGGCCAAAATACCACACTGAGATCTATGAAATCTTCAAGCAAGTGAAGATTAATATTCCACTTTTGGATGCTATACAGCAGGTCCCTTCATATGCAAAATTTTTGAAGGACTTATGCACAGTGAAGAGAAAACTGAATGTTAAAAAGAAAGCCTTCCTAACACAGCAAGTCAGTGCATTGATAATGAACGAGACTCCTCAAAAGTACGGTGATCCCGGCTCTCCCAACATTTCCATTATGATCGGTGAGTCATACATTGGGAGAGCTCTACTTGACTTAGGGAGCAATGTGAACTTGCTTCCGTTCTCATTATATGAGCAGCTGGGACTGGGAGAGCTGAAAAAGACATCCATCATGCTACAGTTGGCTGATAGATCAATCAAAGTGCCGAGGGGTATTGTTGAGGATGTGCTAGTCCAGGTGGACAAATTTTACTACCCAGTGGATTTTGTAGTTCTTGATATGCAGCAGCCGGCATCCACTATTTACCAAGCTCCTGTCATCCTTGGAAGACCATTTCTAGCTACGTCAAATGCCTTGATTAATTGTAGAAGTGGAGTTCTGAAGCTTACTTTTGGGAACATGGCACTTGAATTGAATGTTTTTAACGCTTGCAAGATGCCTGCACATTTTGATAACACAAGTGATTTGAATGCTGTAGAGGGTTTGACACCTACAGAATTTATTTGCTCAACTTTTCCCTTCTCTGATGCTAGATCGGTTTGTGATGCTCAACGTAGGCTCAATCCTATCATGAAGGAAGTTGTCAAAGAGGAAGTGCTCAAGCTGCTGGCAGTAGGTATCATCTATCCCATCTCAGACAGCAAGTGGGTAAGTCCAACTCAAGTGGTTTCAAAAAAATCTGATTTAACCGTTGTCAAAAATGAGAAAAATGAGTTGATTCCAACTAGAACGGTCACTGGCTGGAGGATGTGCATTGATTATAGAAAACCTAATTCAGCCAGTAGGAAAGATCATTTTCCTCATGATCCAGGTGAAACTCTTCTTGTACAGACACCTTGTGATTTTTGAGTGCTGTTTATTTGTTTATTTATTTATTTATATTTATTTCTTGTGTTGTGTGGTTGTTTATTTACTCATTTTTTTTATTTTTTTCGTTTTGCGTTGTTTTCTCTTTACATTGATTTTCTTCTTTGTTAAGCAGTGAGGACACTGCATTGTTCAGTTGGGGGGAGGGAATTGCATTCTGTAAAAATGAACTTGCATTTGTCTCCCCACTTTGCGTCTCAAAAAATAAATAAATAAAAAAATAAAATAAAATACCATGTCAGCGTCCAGGATTTCCTGGCATGATGAAATGATACCGACACGCGATAGCACAATGATCGCAAGTGTCCGCTTTGACAGAGTAGTTATCTTGCCAGTTATCCCATTTGTTTGACGGTATTTCTTTAGGGATATTGAGTCTTAAAAAACCCGTTTTTGAATGAGTCTTTTCTTTTTCTGATTTTGTTTCATAAAAAAAAAAAAAAGGCTTTAATGCTCAAGACTAATTTTATAGAGTTGGAAATAAAGAACAAAACAAGCTTTATAATAAGCAAGCAAAGATTAAACAGCAGACTGACTCCCTGTTTCTTGTAAACGCTAGACTTCTGCTGTTAAGTGCTGATGTTGGCTGAGTATTTGTTCCTTCTCTTGTTCCAACTCCGTTATTTGTGGTTGCAGGTTTTGAGCATACCAGTCCGCACATCTTTTTAATTGCTTATTTTCTTGTCTTAATATTTTATTTTTTCTGCGTTTATTAACAAGTTTTTGCTGCAATTTAGAAATTTGAGATTTAACTTGATCAGTTTCACTCACTCATAATAGTAACCTCCAGGATATGGTTGTAATAGAAGCAGCATATTGGGCACCGAGCATTCTCGATCCTGAAACAACTTCGGCATCGGACCGGGTAGAGAAATATACCTCTGCCCCAACCATGGTGTTGACGGCATTAGGACAGAAGTGCAATTGTTGAGGCGTAATTGGTACCTGATTCAGATCGGGGATATTATTGACAGAATGCTGCTCAGCCATTTGAAGAAAATGAGAGAAGCTGTGAGAGGAATGAGAAAATACGAGAGATGCAGAGATTGTTATGTGTTTCGAGAGGGTGGAGATGGTCCCTTATATAGAGGCCTGAAGCATTCAAAGGCTCAGCAAAGATTGATTCAGGCAGAACCCGGAGCACAGCTCGAGGCCATAAAGCAATTGTCCGTTTGCAATTTACAGCACGATATGGACCCAGGACGAAGCTCGAGGCTTAAAGTGTTTGTCGTAACGGTTCCATTGCACAAGATCCAGGGCTCCGTGACTTACGGTAGCTATCGAATCTCGGGATTTATGACACTTGTTAAATTCCAAGTTTTACTGCAATTGGATGAACGCTCATTTGACTTAGTTGGCAGATCATCTTTGTTTCAATCTTGATCCAACTCGAGTGTTCCATTGCTGAGAACACTTAAACACTGGAATGGAGTGCATAAAGAATTTTTTTGCAAGAAAAGTTTTCACCCCAAAGCATTTCCCACTGATCCAGGGAGTTTTCTCTACTCTCATACTTACTTAACTACTGTTTCTGTTATTGCATCTTGTTGTTTATTTCGTCCCTCTCTTTGTTTAGTTTCTATGTTGTTGTTTGTTTAATTTTATGTGTGTATGATGGATTACATAATTGCTTATTTTCTAAGTTGTTGTTTGTTGATTGTTTCTCTTTCTTTATTTTCTGTGTTAATTTTTCTTTTATTGCTTATCTTTTCTTTGTTAGTATGTGTGCATTGGATTACACAATTTCTGCCTTGACACATACTCTATCCTATCATTTTGTGAAATTTGAGCATCTTGGTGGTATAGTTGAGCGGAATTATTTTATGAAGATTTATTTTCAACCCTGACCATAGAACATAATTCCTGATGCATCATATTTTGCTTGATGTATGACTTGAAACACCAGGATGCCATATTGAGATAGACTTGGCATGATTTATATAATAAAGGGAAAATCTTGAATGACAGTCTACACATGCTTACACTTGTAGTGTTCTTCATTACTATTCGTTGATTTAACACTGGAGAAGTAAACTGCAGGACTACCGAGTCTTTCGAAAAAAAAAAAAAAGAATAAGCATGGATCTGTCTCAGTGGTAAGGGCGAACTTGGGAATGTGTGGATTAGGCGCACGGTCCTGGGTTCGATTCCCCACTGATCGAATCCGTTTGAAAAAAAAAATGATAATAATAATAAAAAAAATAAAAAAAAATTTAAAGGATGAAGCAGTGAGCTTTCCTAAGAAAAGGGCTAGAAACAGTTACCCAAACTTTGGGGGTTGAGTGTTCAACCTTTAAACAGAGTTTGCATGAAAACTGCTAGTCCCTTAGGCTTTGAGGTAGTTAGAATCAGAAATGATTAATCTTAAAGTTGAAAAAAATCCTATGACGAATCATGGATAGTAATGAAGAACAATTTAGCTACACACACATATGAGTTCTAAGATTTTTTTCCCCAATTCTTAATGAAAGAGTGTTGAGACAGTCTTGGTGAATATAGCCCTGGGAGTTGATAGTCACGTGTCGCATTTTGTGAGAATTCGTTGTTGTGTTTGATTGCTTTTGTTTGGATTTCGAGCTTTATGCAATATTCATCTCAATTAATTTTCACTATTTTGCTCAGAGACTAGCAAAAGGTTAGCTGGGGGGTGTGATTGAGCTGCATTATTGCATATTTTATACATTTAAAATCAATGTATTCTTAACTATTTTATTATTTTATCGTTGATTTTAGATGAAAAAATGATCAAGAGGCAATAAATCCAAGTTATGAATTAAATTGATTAAAAGCATAGTTTATGCTTATGTTTTGTGATTTAATTTGATTTTATTGTCTCACATGCACAACACATTTTTAATATTCTAGTTTAGTTTTTGTTTAATTTTTAATTAATTAATTATTTTCTTTTTCTAATTTTATTTTTTTATTATTCTTTTTGTTTTAGTTTATTTTATTTTATTTTATTTTATTTTTATTTTTATTTTATTTTTTTTATTTTTCTGCACAGGTCCTAAACGACATGTCGTTTAGGCAAAACGATATGTCGTTTTGCACGTTGGTCGTTTCTGTCGTCTGAGGCAAACGACATGTCGTTTGTAAAGAACGACGTGTCGTTCGCCTCGTCTTCAACCTCGCGACGTCCGCCATCTCTGCGTTTCTCCACGCCATGCATGCGTTCGGCAACTGCCCCTCCGCCCACCTGCAGCCACCAACAACACCAGACGACGCCGGCGATCACTCCTCCACCCCACGCACAGCCAAGAATCGTCCGACGCCACGGCCAGCCCACTCCATGCACAGCAGCATCCAACCACCCGGTTCCGCCACTTCTGCACTCCTCCACGCCACCCTGCATCTCCGATGATCACCAGAAAATGCCGAAGACCAAGGCTCCGCCACGACAGCACCACTCCAACTATCCCACAGCGCCACTGCATTCACCGAGAGGCCTCTGTTCGAAAGTACAGCATCCATGCACGCCACAACAGCCACCACCTGCAACCGCCCAGTCAAGCCCAGCCTCCATGCATGCGCTCAGGGCATGCATAGCCAACTAGGCGACGAACGCTGCACAAGAACGAAGCATGGAAGAGTTGCTTCGGACAAAACGCAGCACAGTGAGTGTTGCGGGAAGAAAAAGAAGAAGAAAGAAAGAAAAAAGAAAGAAAAGAAAAGAAAAAAAAAAAAAAAAAGAAAGAAAGGAAACTGAGAAAGGAGTGCTGCGGGAAGAAGAGAAAAGAAAGAGAGAAAAAGAAAGAAGACGGAACGCAGCAAGCATGCGGGAAAAGAAAAGAAAAAAAATGAAGAGGAACGCTGGCAGTGGGAGATGAACTGGAAAGAAACAAGGCAGACGCATGTGAGAAACAAGACAGACCAGCAAACATAATATTTTCTCAGTGGGGACAAGGAATCACGGACAGACATAGCACAGTATTATTCTGATGCCTATATAAGGGCTGTACGCGGACTGGAGAGGGAGTCTTAGTCAGTTAGAGTGTCTGGCGTTAGTCTGAAGTTAGAGTTAGAATGTCAGTGTTAGTCAGTTGTCAGATGTTAGAGTGTCAGTGAGTAGTCAGTGAGTTAGAATGTTTTTAGTGTGATTTTTATAGTCAGTTTTTATTTTTCTGAGTTCAATTTTTAATGTCGTGTAATTTATTCATCAGTCAGTTTCAATGTATGGCTCAATGAATTTTATTTTTGTAAGTCTTTATTTTCAGTTTTGAGTTTGTTTAGTGAGTAAATTTCTAGTAAATGTTGAGAGTCCATTTTATTTTTGAGAGTTTATTTTAATTGGAAGTTCAGATTTTTGGGTTGGAGAATACAGTCTCCATTTCCAAATATCGAGTTTATTCCTTACAATTTTTGTTTTTATTTAATTTTGAATTACTGTCATTTAATTTTCTTGCACTTTTTATTTCTTGCAATTTAAATTACTGTCATTTAATTTTCTCGCACTTTAAATTTCTTGCAATTTAAATTACTGTCATTTAATTTTCTCGCACTTTAAATTTATGTCATTTAATTTTCTCGCACTTTTAATTTCTTGCAATTTAAATTACTGTCATTTACTTTTCTCGCAATTTTAATTTCTTACAATTTAAATTACCGTCATTTAATTTCCTCGCACTTTTAATTTCCTGCAATTTTAATTACTGTCATTTAATTTTTCTGCACCTTTAATTTTTGCAATTTACTTTTATGTCATTTAAATTTTATTATCCATTTACATTTCAGTTATTTAATTTCCAGCAATTTTAATTTACTGTCTTGTATTTTAATTTCTTTACTTTTTTTTACTTTTCATCATCCACTCAAAATCAACAAACATGAATCTAGTCCATGACTAGTAAATTTTCATTTCCATTGCACTCCCACATTCATTGCACATATCATCATTTTTATTTTTATTCTCTCATTGTAACTATTTTTACAATTTTACACGAGTTTGATTTTTAAGCACTTTCCCTATGGAGACGATCTAGGAATTTATTCATAATTACTACGCGACACGCTCCTGCACTTGGGATAGCCTTTTGGCTGCTCATTTTCGAACGAGTCAGTAACCCAATTAGAATTGGTTTGGACTCAAGAAGAGCCCAAGCCCATGAGTGTTTCAGCCTTTATAGAAAATTAGGGTTTTGAAGCCTAATAGATCTAGGGCTCATGCCCAACTCAAGTTCTTGAATGCCACATATCATCCAATGGAGCTTATATCTAGGACTTGATGAATCTAGATTGAATTGTGGGAAGAAAGGTGAGAGAGATCTAGGGTTTGGCCTTGCACGCCTACCATAGAAGATCACCCACCTTTTTGGCATGTGTCATGCATGAAAGAAGGCTTGCTTGTAGGAAGAAGCTTTATGACACTTGTCACTAGAAGAGCGAGATTCTAGAAGAAGAATGATGAGGTTATGGAAAAGTGGAGCCTAGGGAAAGCCAAGAGCCCTTGCATGACAACCATAGGAAAAAGGGGAAGAAAATATTCCTGCTTTTTGCCATATGTCATGCATGCAAAAAGGTAAGAGAGGATGTTTGTCTTGGGAAGGGGCAAAATCCACATGGAAAGGGAGAGCCACATGCCTGGGGTTTCTAGAAGAAATCTTGTGGGAAATCCATGAGATGGATGGCACTAAAGAAGGGTGCATGAATGACTCGTTCGAAAATGAGCAGCCCAAAGGCTATCCCAAGTGCAGGAGCGTGTCGCGTAGTAATTAGGAATAAATTCCTAGATCGTCTCCACAGGGAAAGTGCTTAAAAATCAAACTCGTGTAAAATGGTAGAAATAGTTACAATGAGAGGATAAAAATAAAAATGATGATATGTGCAATGAATGTGGGAATGTAATAGAAATGAAAATTTACTAGTCATGGACTAGATTCATGTTTGTTGATTTTGAGTGGATGATGAAAAGTGAAAAAAATTAAAATACAAGACAGAAGATTAAAATTGCTGGAAATTAAATAACTGAAATGTAAATGGACAATAAAATTTAAATGACATAAAAGTAAATTGCAAATAATTAAAGGTGCAGAAAAATTAAATGACAGTAATTAAAATTGCAGGAAATTAAAAGTGCGAAAAAATTAAATGACGGTAATTTAAATTGCAAGAAATTAAAATTGCGAGAAAAATAAATGACAGTAATTTAAATTGCAGGAAATTAAAAGTGCGAGAAAATTAAATGACAATAATTTAAATTGCAAGAAATTAAAATTGCGAGAAAATTAAATGACGGTAATTTAAATTGCAGGAAATTAAAAGTGCGAGAAAATTAAATGACATAATTCGAATTGCAGGAAATTAAAAGTGCGAGGAAATTAAATGACGGTAATTTAAATTGCAAGAAATTAAAATTGCGAGAAAAATAAATGACAGTAATTTAAATTGCAGGAAATTAAAAGTGCGAGAAAATTAAATGACATAATTCAAAATTAAATAAAAAAATAAAAATTGTACGGAATAAACTCGATATTTGGAAATGGAGACTATGTTCTCCAACCCAAAAATCTGAACTTCCAATTAATGTAACCTCTCAAAAATAAAATGGATTCTCAACATTTATAAAAAAGGACTAAAATTTTACTCACTAAATAAACTCAAAACTGAAAATAAAGACATACAAAAATAAAATTAACTGAGCCATACATTAAAACTAACTGATGAATAAATCACATGAAACTAAAAATTGAACTCAGAAGAAAATAAAAACTGACTGCAAAAATTTACTCACTATTTTTTTCTGAATTTTAACTCTAAATTCACACTAAAAATATTACATCTGACAACTCACTGACACTCTAACTCTAGACTCACTGACTCTCTAACTCCCTAACTTCAGACTCCCCCTCTCTTCGTCGACGTACAAGCCTTATATAGGCATAAAAAAGGATCACTGTATTAACTTAGCCCGTGACATCGTTCCCCACTAACAAAAATATTCTGTTTGTCGCTGGTATGTCTTGTTCTTCACATGCAGTGCGATTCTTTCTTTTCTTTTCTTTTTATCTTTCTTGCTTGCGCCGAACTAAGCTGCACCAAGCGATTCTTTCTTTTTTTCTTTTTTTTTTCTTTTTTCTTCTTCCCTTTCCAGCCGAAGTGCACTGCCGTAGTCTCCTCTTTTCTTTTCTATTCTTTCTTTCTTTCTTTCTTTTTTCTCTCTGTTTTTTTCTTCTTCCCGCATGCGTGCTGCGTTCCGCGTTCCGTCTTCTCTCCGTGCGTATGGTTTTTTTCTTTTTATTTTTGCTTTCCTGCATCTTGTACCTCTGGCATGCTGCAACGTTTACTGAGAGAGAGAGAAAACTGCAACCGAAACGTAGAGAGAGCAGCCGAGGTGTCTTCGGTCGTTCTCGGCAGTGTTGCACAGGAGGCGGTTTCGGTATGCATGGGGGCTTCCGTCGTGGCGGAGCCTTGGTCTCCGGCATGTTCTGGCGGTCAACGGAGATGCAGGGTGGCGTGGGAGAGTGCAGCGAGTCCGTCCGTGCTTCGGTAATGGAGGTTGGTGTTGCCGGTGCATGCGGTGGTGCTTCGTGGAGTTGGACGTGTATTTGGCCATGCATGGTGGTGGAGAACTGGTCGCCGGCGTCGTCTGGAGCTGCTGGTGGCCGCCGGAAGAGCTGCTGTGCACGACGGCACTGTAGCTCGAAGCGCAGTGCGAGAGGTAGACGACGAACCGAACGACGTGCCGTTCGTGTCGAAATGGCATGTCGTCGGCTGCAAACGGCAGGCAATTCTCTCGTGCAAAACGACACGTCGTTTTTCACAAAACGACGTGTCGTTTTGGCAACGGTCGTTTTGTGACCCTTCAGCAGACGACATGTCGTTTTTGCAAAACGACATGTCGTTTAGTACCTGTAAAAATAAAAATAAATAAAATAAATAAAAAATAAATAAATAAAATAAATAAAAAATAAGTAATATATAATCAAAGAACAAACAACAAAAATAAATAAATAAATAAATAAAATAAAATCTGAAAAAATAATAAAATAAATAAAAACTAAAAAAAATATGTTGTGCAATTTAAATAAATATTGCCCAATTAAATCACAAGCTATACAATTAAGCATAAATTATACTTTTAATCAATTCAATTCATAACTTGGATTTATTGCCTCTTGATCATTTTTCCATCTAAAATCAACGATAAAATAATAAAATAATTAAGAATACATTGATTTTAAATGTATAAAATATGCAATAATGCAGCTCAATCACACCCTCCAACTAACCTTTTGCTAGTCTCTGAGCAAAATAGTGAAAATTAATTGAGATGAATATTGCATAAAGCTCGAAATCCAAACAAAAGCAATCAAACACAACAACGAATTCTCACAAAGTGCGACACGTGACTATCAACTCCCAGGGGCTATATTCACAAAGACTGTCTCAACAATCTTTCATTAAGAATTGGGGAAAAATCTCAGAACTCAGATGTGTGTGTAGCTAAATTGTTCTTCATTACTAGCCATGATTCGTCATAGGATTTTTCAACCTTAATATTAATCATTTCTGATTCTAACTACCTCAAAGCCTAAGGGACTAGCAGTTTTCACGCAAACTCTGTTTAAAGGTTGAACACTCAACCCCCAAAGTTTGGGTAACTGTTTCTAGCCCTTTTCTTAGGAAAAGCTCACTGCTTCATCCTTTAATTTTTTTTTTTTTTTATTATCATTTTTTTTTAAACAGATTCGATCAGTGGGGAATCGAACCCAGGACCGTGCGCCTAATCCACACATTCCCAAGTTCGCCCTTACCGCTAAGACAGATCCATGCTTATTCTTTTTTTTTTCGAAAGGCTCGGTAGTCCTGCAGTTTACTTCTCCAGTGTTAAATCAACGAATAGTAATGAAGAACACTACAAGTGTAAGCATGTGTAGACCGTTATTCAAGATTTTCCCTTCATTATATAAATCATGCCAAGTCTATCTCAATGAATATAGCATCCTGGTGTTTCAAGTCATACATCAAGCAAAATATGATGCATCAGGAATCATGTTCTATGCTCAGGGTTGAAAATAAATCTTCATAAAATGATTCCGCTCAACTACACCACCAAGGCGCTCAAATTTCACAAAATAATAGAATAGAGTATGTGTCAATCATGTGTATCTCAGTGCATATTGCATTAAGGCAAAAATTGTGTAATCCAATGCACAAATACTAACAAAGAAAAGATGAGCAATAAAAGAAAAATTAACACAGAAAATAAAGAAAGAGAAACAATCAACAAACAACAACTTAGAAAATAAGCAATTATGTAATCCATCATACACACGTAAAATTAAACAAACAACATAGAAACAAAAAGAGGCGCAAAATAAATAACAAGATGCAATAACAGAAACAGTATTTAAGTAAGTATGAGAGTAGAGAAAACTCCCTCGATCAGTGGGAAATGCTTTGGGGTAAAAACTTTTCTTGCACAAAATTCCTCATGCACTCCATTCCAGTGTTTAAGTATTCTCAGCAATGGAACACTCAAGTTGGATCAAGTTTGAAACAAAGATGATCTGCCAACTGAGTCAAATGAGTGTTCATCCAATTGTAGTAAACTTGGAATTTAACAAGTGTCATAAATCCCGAGATCCGACAGTTGTCGTGAGTCACGGAGCCTTGGATCTCGTGCAATGGAACCGTTATGACAAACACTTTAAGCCTCGAGCTCCGTCCTGGGTCCATATCGTGCTGTAAATTGCAAACGGACAATTGCTTTATGGCCTCGAGTTGTGCTCCGGGTTCTGCCTGAATCAATCTTTGCTGAGCCTTTGAATGCTTCGGGCCTCTATATAAAGGACCATCTCCACCCTCTTGAAACACATAACAATCTCTGCATCTCTCGTATTTTTTTTTTCTTTCTTTTCTTTTCTCATACCTCTCACAGCTTCTCTCATTTTCTTCAAATGGCTGAGCAGCATTCTGTCAATAATATCCCCGATTTGAATCAGGTACCAATTACGCCTCAACAATTGCACTTTTGTCCTGATGCCGTCAACACCATGGTTGGGGCAGAGGTATATTTCTCTACCCGGTCCGATGCCGAAGTTGTTTCAGGATCGAGAATGCTCGGTGCCCAATATGCTGCTTCTATTACAACCATATCCCGGAGGTTACTGTTACGAGTGAGTGAAACTGATCAACTTAAATCTCAAATTTCTAAATTGCAGCAAAAAATTGTTAATAAACGCAGAAAAAATAAAATATTAAGACAAGAAAATAAGCAATTAAAAAAATGTGCGGACTGGTATGCTCAAAACCTGCAACCACGAATAACGGAGCTGGAACGAGAGAAGGAACAAATACTCAGCCAACATCAGCAATTAACAGCAGAGGTCCAGCATTTAAAAGAAACAGGGAGTCAGTCTGCTGTTTAATCTTTGCTTGCTTATTATAGAGCTTGTTTTGTTCTTTATTTCCAACTCTATAAAATTAGTCTTGAGCATTAAGGTCCTTTTTTTTTTTTTTTATTTTATATATGAAACAAAATCAGAAAAAGAAAAGACTCATTCAAAACGGGTTTTCTAAGACTCAATATCCCTAAAGAAATACCGTCAAACAAATGGGATAACTGGCAAGATAACTACTCTGCCAAAGCGGACACTTGCGATCATTGTGCTATCGCGTGTCGGTATCACTTCATCATGCCAGGAAATCCTGAACGCTGACATGGTTTTTTTTTTTTTTTTTTTTATTACAGAAATTACAGAATGCAATTTCCTCCCCCTCTGAACAATGCAGTGTCCTCACTGTTTAATGAAAAAGAAAATCAATGCAAAGAGAAAATAATGTAAAATGGAAGAGAGAGAAATGAATAATTAAACAATCATGCAACACAAGAAATAAACATAAATAAACAAACAAATAAAAAGTACTCAAAAATCACAAGGTGTCTGGACAAGAAGAGTTTCACCTGGATCATACATTGGAATAAAAGGTTTAAGGCGCTGACCAGTCACGGTGAAAGGGGTACCGTCATTATTAGGATTTTTTATGTCCACCGCCCCATGAGAATGAATTTTTGTTACCACATAAGGACCATTCCAACGAGATTTCAATTTACCAGGAAAAATATGTAAACGAGAGTTGTAAAGAAGTACTTCCTGGCCGATTGTGAATTGCTTGGACTGAATTTTCTTATCATGCACATTTTTCATTCTTTCTTTTGCTATTTGGGCGTTATCATAAGCATCTCGACGAGCCTCATCCAATTCGCTGATCTGCAATTTTCTCAACCCTGAAGCTTCATCAAGTGACATGTTAACATGTTTTATTGCCCAAAGAGCTCGATGCTGAATATCAACAGGTAAATGACAAGCTTTACCATAGACTAATCGATAAGGGGACATCCCTAAATTAGTTTTGAAAGCTGTCCTATAAGCCCACAAAGCATCAAGAAGTTTGACTGACCAGTCTTTCCTGTTAGGATTGACAGTTTTCTCCAAAATTATTTTGATTTCTCTATTTGCCAATTCAGCTTGCCCATTTGTTTGGGGGTGATAGGGGGTGGAAACTCGGTGTGTGATACCATATTTCTTTATGAGTGTGGAAAATGGTTTGTTGCAAAAATGAGAACCCCCATCACTAATGATAACTTTGGGCATGCCAAAACGAGCAAATAGAGATTGCAAAAATTTTAGGACAACACGATGGTCATTAGTTTTGCAAGCGATGGCCTCTACCCATTTTGAAACATAATCCACAGCTAGTAAAATATATGTGTTTCCAAAGGAAACCGGAAAAGGTCCCATGAAGTCTATTCCCCAACAATCAAAAATTTCTAAAGTGAGAATGGGGGAAAGAGGCATCATATTTCTTTTACTAATGGATCCCAATTTTTGACAAGGCTCACAAGCTTTACAAAAATTGTAAGCATCTTTAAACATGGAAGGCCAGTAGAAACCACTTTGCAAAATTTTAGCAACAGTTTTCTTTGCTGAAAAATGACCACCGCATGCACCCATATGACAAAATCTCAGTACAGAAGAAAACTCATTATCAGGAATGCATCTTCGAATCAGTTGGTCTGAACAATATTTAAAGAGGTATGGGTCATCAAAGTAAAAATGTCTTACCTCTGAGAGGAATCGGCGCTTATCTTGGATGGACCATTCAAAAGGCATTTGTTCAGTCACCAAATAGTTGACTATGTCAGCAAACCAGGGAGCTGTTTGAATTGCAAACAACTGCTCATCCGGGAAACTATCATCAAGAGGAATGATGACTTTTGAAGTGGAGGATGGTGGTAATCTGGAGAGATGGTCAGCCACCACATTTTCGACTCCTTTCTTGTCTTTTATGGTGATATTGAACTCTTGGAGCAAAAGAATCCAACGAATTAACCTGGGCTTGGCATCCTTCTTTGCCAACAAATACTTGAGAGCAGAATGGTCAGTAAAAATGACAACAGGAGACCCAATAATGTAAGAACGAAATTTATCTAAGGCAAACACAACAGCTAGCAACTCCTTCTCTGTGGTGGTATAATTTTTTTGTGCATCATTTAAAGTCCGACTTGCATAATAAATGACCGAAGGCTTGTTGTCTACTCTTTGGCCAAGAACGGCACCAAGAGCAAAGTCACTAGCATCGGTCATAATTTCAAATGGCAAGTCCCACCGAGGAGATTGCATGATTGGGGCAACTGTTAAGTGTTCCTTCAAAGTCTCAAAGGCTTGTTGACACTCATTAGTCCAAACAAAAGCAGTATCATTTTGCAATAAGGTACATAGTGGTTTTGCAATGGTACTAAAACCCTGAATGAAACGCCGATAGAAGCCAGCGTGGCCAAGAAAAGAACGAATGTCTCTCACTGTCTTAGGAATAGGCAGTTGAGATATCAATTCTATCTTGGCTTTGTCAACTTCTATGCCGTGTTTAGAAACCAAATGTCCGAGTACCAAACCACTAGTTACCATAAACTGGCATTTTTCCCAATTTAACAACAGATTTTTCTCCTCACATCTTTTTAAAACAGCAGCAAGATTTTTTAAACAGATATCAAAAGATTTTCCAAACACAGAAAAATCATCCATGAAAACTTCACACATGTCATCAAGCATGTCAGAAAAAATGCTCATCATACAGCGTTGAAAAGTGGCAGGTGCATTGCATAAACCAAATGGCATTCTTCTAAAGGCAAAAGTACCAAAAGGGCAAGTGAAGGTTGTCTTCTCTTGATCCTCTGGTGCTATGGCAATTTGATAATAGCCAGAAAATCCATCCAGAAAGCAATAAAAAGAATTACCAGCCACTTTTTCTAAAATTTGATCTAGGAAAGGTAATGGGAAATGATCTTTTCGACTAACCAAATTTAATTTTCGGTAGTCGATACACATTCTCCATCCCGTTACCTTCCTAGTTGGAATCAATTCACCATTGGCATTTTCAATAACAGTTAAACCAGATTTTTTTTGGACTACCTGTGTTGGACTTACCCACTTGCTATCGGAGATAGGATAGATGATGCCCACAGCTAGCAATTTTAGTACCTCTTGCTTCACCACCTCCTTCATGGTGGGATTCAACCTTCGTTGTGCATCACGAGTTGGTCTCGCATCTTCTTCCAGAAAAATGTTATGGGTGCATATTGAAGGATCAATGCCCTTGATGTCTGCGATAGTCCACCCTATCGCTCCTCGATGTTGTCTCAGCACTACCAGTAACTCCGTTTCCTGCTTTGAAGTGAGTTGAGAAGAAATGACTACCGGAAACGTGCCCTCAGCTGGGCCCAAAAAAATGTATTTCAAGTCCTTGGGTAGTGGTTTCAACTCTAATGTGGGGACTTCTTCCTTTGATGTCTTCATGACTTCTGGTAGATTTAGAGCCTCAAAGACTGGCCTACGCCAATTGCTCATGTAACTCATATTTGACATCTGAGAAGGCCTGTCTTCTTCTGTTAATCGTTCCTCTGAATCTGCCAACTCTAATGACAAAGGAATTGTCTCAAGAGTCTCAGATTGCTCTTGTGGGTCATCTCCAAATATATTTTCAGAATCAAATGCTGATAACAGTTCTGAAATATCGAAATCATATACCATATCAACTGCATGTACTTCTGAATCATCGCACCCACTAGGCATTTTGCAGGCGTTGAACACATTCATTTCCAATGTCATATTGCCGAATGTGAGCTTCAGTACTCCACTTCGACAATTAATCAATGCATTGGAGGTAGCAAGAAATGGACGCCCAAGGATGACAGGTGCATGGTAAATGGTGGAGGTTGGTTGCTGCATGTCAAGTACTACAAAATCTACTGGGTAGTAAAATTTGTCTACCTGAACCAACACATCTTCCACAATACCCTTTGGTACCTTGACTGATCTATCAGCCAATTGTAGCATGATGGAGGTCTTTTTCATCTCTCCCAATCCCAGCTGCTCATATAATGAGAATGGCAGCAAGTTCACACTGCTCCCTAAGTCAAGTAGAGCTCTCCCAATGCGTGACTCGCCAATCATGATGGAAATGTTGGGAGAGCCTGGATCACCGTACTTCTGTGGAGTCTCGTTCATTATCAATGCGCTGACTTGCTCCGTTAGGAAAGCTTTCTTCTTTATATTCAGCTTCCTCTTCACTGTGCACAAGTCCTTCAGAAATTTTGCATATGAAGGAACCTGTTGTATGGCATCCAAGAGTGGAATATTAATCTTCACTTGCTTGAAGATTTCTTGGATCTCAGTGTGATATTTATTCTTTTGGCTAGCTGCTAGTCTCTGAGGGTAGGGAACCACAGGTTGGTACCCTTTACTTGATTCAGCCTCTGCAATTACAGGCTCTTTAGATTCTGGTCTCACCATCTTTGGTTCTTTTTCAGCTTCTTCAGACTTTGATACATCTTTAGGAGTAGGAGCAGCTTCTTGTTTATCCATGGTCATCTCCGGTTGGGGAATTTCTTTTCCACTTCTCAGAGTAAGGACGGCCTTTGCTGTCTCAATAGCATCTTCTGAGACATTATGTACCTGATGTGATTGTTGCCGGTACACTTGAGGATTGGGTTGAGGCTGTGCTGGGAACTTCCCTTTCTCCAGAGTGCTCAGTGCTATGTTCATCTTATTCATGGTGCCTCGCAATTCATTTATGGCTTGAGTGTTTTGATTGTTTGTGGTGGTCTGGATCTGCATGAATTGCTGAAGTGTATTGGCCATCTGTGCCATACTTTCATCTAAAGATTTTTTTGCAGGGGGTTGTGGCTGAGAATTTTGTGCAGCTACATGAGGCTGAGATCTTGGAAGTGCTGCAAAAGGATAGCTTTGAGGATTCTGATATGGTTGCTGCTGAGACTGGGGTACAATCTGATGAAATGATTGCTGAGGCTGAGGAACAACTTGATGAAATGGTTGGTGGGAAGAGGAAGGGGATCGGCCAGGCTGATCATTTCTCCAGGAGAAATTTGGATGATTCCTCCACCCAGGATTATATGTATTTGAGAAAGGTTGATTTTGTGTTCTGTTGACCCAGTTAGCTTATTGCATCTGTTCTGGTTCATTCTCCTGAATTACGGGCATGATTGGGCAGTCTTGAGTTTTGTGGTTTGAATCAGCGCACAAAGAGCATGCCTCTACAGCTTTTACGGCCTTCACTTTTTCCGTCTCCATGACCTCCAATCTTCTGGCTAATGCAGCTATTCGGGCCTGAACATCAGTGTCCTCCTTTATCTCATATTTGCCTCCACCAGTAATGGCTCTTAGTGGTTGTGGTGTCAATGAAACTCGATCAGTCCGAGTGTTCCATTGTAGGGCACTCTCAGCAAGATAGTCAAAAAATGATAGTGCTTCGTCAGGTTCTTTGCTAAAGAACTCTCCGTTGCACATGGTTTGGACAAATTGCTTGCATTCTGGAGAGAGACCGGTGTAAAAGTAATTCACCAGTCTCCAGGATTCAAAACCATGATGTGGGCAGATATTCATCAAATCTTTAAATCTTTCCCAGCTGATATGGAAAGTTTCATCAGGCTTTTGGTTGAACTGACTGATTTTTTCTTGTAATGATTGAGTTTTTTGAAAAGGGAAAAATTTCTTTAAAAATTCACGTTGCATGTCAGACCAACTGGAAATAGAATTAGGCTTCAAAGAATTAAACCAAATTTTTGCTTTGTCCTTTAGAGAGAAAGGAAACAATCGAAGTCTAATGTATTCATCAGTATTGGTCCTGTTGATGAACGTGGTGCAAGCCAATTCAAAATCTGTCAGATGTTGGTAGGGACTTTCAGAATCCATCCCGTGGAACTGAGGTATTACTGACATCATGCCATGCTTTATGGAAAAATTAGGTGCATCATTAGGTAACACAATGCATGAAGGTGTAGTGGTGCGAGTGGGTTGCAAATACTCTTTAAGAGTACGTGGTGCAGGCGCAGCCATTGCTTGCTCGGTTTCAGAGTTGTCGCTTGTAGAGGAGACAAAAAGGGTGTCTGTCTCTAAGCAGTGTGAACTACTATTGGTACTTGATGCAACTCTACACAATCTATTTGAACTGTCTCTCACCCAAAACATGAAACATCAGTCCAAAATAGAAAAGAGAAGATCCAAGCAACTTTATATTAGGTGAAAAATACTTTTTTTTTAAAATTTTTTATAATAAAAAAATAAAGATGAAAATCACGAGTTTAAATTTACGACAAGCATCTTTCCCCGGCAACGGCGCCAAAAACTTGACTCGTTCGAAAATGAGCAGCCCAAAGGCTATCCCAAGTGCAGGAGCGTGTCGCGTAGTAATTAGGAATAAATTCCTAGATCGTCTCCACAGGGAAAGTGCTTAAAAATCAAACTCGTGTAAAATGGTAGAAATAGTTACAATGAGAGAATAAAAATAAAAATGATGATATGTGCAATGAATGTGGGAATGTAATAGAAATGAAAATTTACTAGTCATGGACTAGATTCATGTTTGTTGATTTTGAGTGGATGATGAAAAGTGAAAAAAATTAAAATACAAGACAGAAGATTAAAATTGCTGGAAATTAAATAACTGAAATGTAAATGGACAATAAAATTTAAATGACATAAAAGTAAATTACAAATAATTAAAGGTGCAGAAAAATTAAATGACAGTAATTAAAATTGCAAGAAATTAAAAGTGCGAAGAAATTAAATGACGGTAATTTAAATTGCAAGAAATTAAAATTGCGAGAAAAATAAATGACAGTAATTTAAATTGCAGGAAATTAAAAGTGCGAGAAAATTAAATGACAATAATTTAAATTGCAAGAAATTAAAATTGCGAGAAAATTAAATGACGGTAATTTAAATTGCAGGAAATTAAAAATGCGAGAAAATTAAATGACATAATTCGAATTGCAGGAAATTAAAAGTGCGAGGAAATTAAATGACGGTAATTTAAATTGCAAGAAATTAAAATTGCGAGAAAAATAAATGACAGTAATTTAAATTGCAGGAAATTAAAAGTGCGAGAAAATTAAATGACGGTAATTTAAATTGCAGGTAATTAAAAGTGCGAGAAAATTAAATGACGGTAATTTAAATTGCAGGAAATTAAAAGTGCGAGAAAATTAAATGACATAATTCGAAATTAAATAAAAAAATAAAAATTGTACGGAATAAACTCGATATTTGGAAATGGAGACTGTGTTCTCCAACCCAAAAATCTGAACTTCCAATTAATGTAACCTCTCAAAAATAAAATGGATTCTCAACATTTATAAAAAAGGACTAAAATTTTACTCACTAAATAAACTCAAAACTGAAAATAAAGACTTACAAAAATAAAATTAACTGAGCCATACATTAAAACTAACTGATGAATAAATCACGTGAAACTAAAAATTGAACTCAGAAGAAAATAAAAACTGACTGCAAAAATTTACTCACTATTTTTTTTCTGAATTTTAACTCTAAATTCACACTAAAAATATTACATCTGACAACTCACTGACTCACTGACTCTCTAACTCCCTAACTTCAGACTCCCCCTCTCTTCGTCGACGTACAAGCCTTATATAGGCATAAAAAAGGATCACTGTATTAACTTAGCTCGTGACATCGTTCCCCACTAACAAAAATATTCTGTTTGTCGCTGGTATGTCTTGTTCTTCACATGCAGTGCGATTCTTTCTTTTCTTTTCTTTTTATCTTTCTTGCTTGCGCCGAACTGAGCTGCACCAAGCGATTCTTTCTTTTTTTCTTCTTTTTTTCTTTTTTCTTCTTCCCTTTCCAGCCAAAGTGCACTGCCGTAGTCTCCTCTTTTCTTTTCTATTCTTTCTTTCTTTCTTTCTTTTTCTCTCTGTTTTTTTCTTCTTCCCGCATGCGTGCTGCGTTCCGCGTTCCGTCTTCTCTCCGTGCGTATGGTTTTTTTCTTTTTATTTTTGCTTTCCTGCATCTTGTACCTCTGGCATGCTGCAACGTTTACTGAGAGAGAGAGAAAACTGCAACCGAAACGTAGAGAGAGCAGCTGAGGTGTCTTCGGTCGTTCTCGGCAGTGTTGCACAGGAGGCGGTTTCGGTATGCATGGGGGCTTCCGTCGTGGCGGAGCCTTGGTCTCCGGCATGTTCTGGCGGTCAACGGAGATGTAGGGTGGCGTGGGAGAGTGCAGCGAGTCCGTCCGTGCTTCGGTAATGGAGGTTGGTGTTGCCGGTGCATGCGGTGGTGCTTCGTGGAGTTGGACGTGTATTTGGCCATGCATGGTGGTGGAGAACTGGTCGCCGGCGTCGTCTGGAGCTGCTGGTGGCCGCCGGAAGAGCTGCTGTGCACGACGGCACTGTAGCTCGAAGCGCAGTGCGAGAGGTAGACGACGAACCGAACGACGTGCCGTTCGTGTCGAAACGGCATGTCGTCGGCTGCAAACGGCAGGCAATTCTCTCGTGCAAAACGACATGTCTTTTTTCACAAAACGACGTGTCGTTTTGGCGACGATCGTTTTGTGACCCTTCAGCAGACGACATGTCTTTTTTGCAAAACGACATGTCGTTTAGTACCTGTAAAAATAAAAATAAAAATAAAATAAATATAAAATAAATAAATAAAATAAATAAAAAATAAGTAATATATAATCAAAGAACAAACAACAAAAAGAAATAAATAAATAAATAAAATAAAATCTGAAAAAATAATAAAATAAATAAAAACTAAAAAAAATATGTTGTGCAATTTAAATAAATATTGCCCAATTAAATCACAAGCTATACAATTAAGCATAAATTATACTTTTAATCAATTCAATTCATAACTTGGATTTATTGCCTCTTGATCATTTTTCCATCTAAAATCAACGATAAAATAATAAAATAATTAAGAATACATTGATTTTAAATGTATAAAATATGCAATAATGCAGCTCAATCAATGAACACTTCACTTGCCACTTGGCAAGCATGCACACGGGTAGAGGTACAAGAAGAAACTAGGGTTTCAAAATTTACCCTTTTGCCAAAAGAAACAATGAATTTAAATACTTGAAGAAGGGCAAAAAAGGAACTAGGGTTTTGGTTTGGAAGGCTTACATGCCACTTGTTCAAAAGTTTTGTTGGAAGAAGATCTTCTTGGAAAAAGATGGAAGTTTCAGCAGCCACCATGCACACAGACACTCCTCACAGGCCACTTGGCACACATGCACACATGTAAGAGATTGAGGAAGATTTTTAGCTTGACAAAGACTATTTAGCCAGAAGGTTCATTGAACTAAGACATGAGGTGAAGGGGCCAAGTGGAAATGAGGTTTCAATTTTTAGGAAGGAGACGCCACATGTCCAAAAAGGTCCTATTGTGTTTCCAACGCAATCAAATTATGAGGAAGAGAAGAAAGGCCTTAGGGAGAGATGCCACTTGGCATCCATGCAATGAGCTTGGCTTGTGCAAGAAGCTTTTGTGTCTATATAAGAGAGAGGAGCCGAAAACCCTAAGTCTTTTAGTCGTTTGGTGAATTTCTCTTGAAGTATTTAGCCACCACCTTTCTCTCCAACTTTCCATCACTTTCTCACCATCCACACTATGTTCATCTCTTTCAAACACCATTTTTTAGGGGAAGCAACATTGGAGGATACTTTGAAGGAGGGAATCACCTAAAGTATGAAGAAAAAACAACCTAGACATTCCTTTCCTTCCTTTTCTATTTTCCAAAACTTCTCAGCTTTTAAAATTTTCTTTGCAAAAAATTTTCTTTTCTTTTATTTTGAAAAGTCTACAGAATCTTTCAACCTGTCTCTAATACCAATTGTAATACCCCGCTTTCCAATAAAGATATTTTAGAATTTTTAGAGAGCCAGTGTGCTACTACTAAACTTGAACTTAAAAACTTTTCTTTTTAATAATGCGCCAGATGCAAAAGATTTCGTAATTAAAACAAAATTTAATAAATACTTAAAATTCAACATAGAGTCTGTGGAAGCACTTATTTAGAAAAATAAGGAAGTCTCATATGCTTATCAAAATAATTTATTTAAATCTTAAACCATAAAACTTAATCATAGCAAAATCTGTCTAGGCCTCTGCCTTGCCTCCTGGGGTCAAGTCCTATCCTGCAGTCTCATTCTCATAAATGTCATCACCTGGAGTGGTTTAAAACATCAAAATATACAAAAATGAGTTGAATACTCAATAAGCAACACATCATACAGTAAACATAATAAACATAAGATTTTCTTGAAAAACGTGCATACTCATAAATATATACATAAATAATATGAACATGAACATGAACATGAATTTATCTTTCACTTGTCATAGGCCGATACCCACTTTTGACCCTTATGAGTTAGGGTTAGCGAATCTAAATAGATTCCGATTCCGCCCGTGGCCGCGGGTTGTGAAATCCATACATAAGGAAGACATACTAGGTGCACTACCAGCATGTATGACCTGGCAATGCAATATGCACATACATAGGTACCATCTTCATATCATAACATAGGCTGTTATGTATCTTATCATTCATATTTTATTATAATCAGACTTGCATACTTGTCATATCATAGATTTCAAAAGAAATCGCATACATACTTGTCATATCTTGTCATATCATATTATAGATTTCAAATGAAATCACATTCTTTCATAACATGTTATGACACATGGCTCCTCACATAAAATCATGATTTATCATAAATATTTTGATGCATAAATCTTCATATAAAATCATGCATGACTTTTCATAAATTATTTTAATGCATAACTCTCACATATAATCATGTCTTTTCATAAAATCATAAATTTTCATAAGTAACTTAATACATAGTTCTTCACATAAAATCATGGATTTTTATAATTTTATCATGACTTGGGTACGTAAAAAGAGGCTTCCAATGAAGGGTGTACATGCATAATATTTTTATAAAGGCAACAATTTACCATACATACGTGTAAGGGTATGATCATGTTACTTACCTTGCTAATCCCTTACTTTCGGCAAGAAATCAGTCACCTATAAAATAAGTACACAAATTTTCATAAATTTCTAATTAAACATATGACTTTATTTAAAACCTAAAATACTAAAATAGCCTATATTTCCTAAAATCTTCTTAAAAATATTCCCAACTGTAAATCCTAAATAGACATGGGTATTTTTGTAATTTTAACTAACCCACTTAAAATTATTCTACGGGTTGCATGCAATCAGGATTGGACTTACGTGAGAAGCGAAAGGCAATGGCTACCCGTGATCAAATGGTGGGGATGAGCAGCGACTGGAAGTGGGAGGGGCGTGGTGGTGCTTCACGGTGAGTTGGGCGATCACTATGCAACTGAGAGTGAAGAGAGAAAGATTACGGAGGGAGATGAGCATTGTGTGAAGGAGGGTGATGGAAAGAAATGATACCAGATTGAAATGGAGGGATAGGAAATTCAACAATCAAACAAAGGAGTAAAGGATAGGAGTTCACCACCCAAGAAATAACACCAAAGGGATATAGAATATCATCACCCAAAGGATTAAAACAAGGGATACAGAACTCTAGAAATGCACCACTCTAAGGATTATACCAAAGAGATACAGAATTACAAGAAGAAGAATTCTCTCTTCTCACAAAGCCAAAGACTAGCTTAATTCATAAACTCTATCTCCCTCTACACTTACAAACCCAAATACTTATAGAAGCTTAGAACAACCCTCTAAGCATAGGATTGAGAATAATCTAAAGACAAACATGCTAATTCGTTGAAAGGTAGTCAAGGGGACAAACATGCTTTCAAATGTTACGTAGGAAGGAAACAATGATCCTGAAATCTCGGGCAGCCCCGACCACTCAACTCACATCGGTCATATCTCCATGTGCGCGTCTCCAAATCCACTGAAACTTGTCTAGTTGGAAAGATAACATCTTGAACTTCAATTTAGACATAAGAAAGTCAAAAAATTGATACATATTAGGCCGATTATCATGGGCTTAAAATCCAATCGGTTGTTGCATCAGGATCACTTCCATTTAGGCTTTAACCTTGCTTACTTGACATGATGTTATGTGACTCTTATTGGACATACCTGATTGAGCTGCATTATTGCATATTTTATACATTTAAAACCAATATATTTTTAATTGTTTTATTATTTTATCATGGTTTTAGATGGAAAAATTGATTAAGTGACATAAATCCAAGTTATGATTTAAATTGATTAAAAGTATAATTTATGCTTAATTTTATAGCTTGTGATTTAATTGGGCAATATTTATTAATTTGCATAACACTTTTAATATTTTATTTTCCATCTTTTGTCTATTTTTTTTTGTTTCTGTGATTATTATTTATTTTTGCTTGTCTAAGTTTTATTTTACTTTACTTTATTTTATTTTATTTTATTTTATTTTATTTTCATTTTTCAGGTTCTCTAAACGACATGTTGTTTTTCCTGCACGGAAAAATGACTTGTCGTTTTTCACTGGGATTAAAAGAATTCGTTGCCTAAAACGACATGTCGTTTTTGTCTTTTGACAAAAACTACATGTCGTTCGCATTATCTTCAACCTTCGGCCTGCAGCACTCTTCCACGTCTAGCGGCAACCATGCACACGTCCAACTGCTCTTCCGCCTAGCCACCATTTGTAGCCTCACCGTGTTCCATCTCCACCTCTGTACAAGCCACCACTGTAGCTCACAGCAACCGTTGTTTCACTTCCATAAAACAGAGCGCTTCATCCATCCTCGCTGCAGTGCTCCTCCGCACGTCCACCACTCCTCAGTAAAGCACGGCAGCACCACTCCACGCAACAGCACTGCACCTACATGGCACCATGCCCGGCCAACTCCAGAGCCTCGCTGCACCATCACCATGGACATCCTGCAGAGAAGCACCTTCACCGCCAGTAGCAACTGAAGACTCCGGAGACCAAGTCTCCACCGCCCATTGAAGCCAAGAGCCACGACCGAAGCTCCCATGCAAGCTACACCTCCACCTCCATGCAGCCGCAGTGCACTGCCACCGTAGCAGCACAACCATGGCAGAACCTCTTCCTGCACACAGCACTCCTCCGCATGCACGACATTACCGCACGTCCACCCTGCCGTTGTTCAACCTCGAACTCCTACCCCATGATGCACCACCATCTGAAATGCTCATGCGGACAGAAAGAAAGAGAGACAGAGTTCCATGCGAGTTGAAGATAGAAGGAAAATAAAATAAAATGTCCAAGCTGGGACGCACTCTGGACAGAAACGAGGATGAAAACTCACGCGAGACTTTTTTATTTAGACAGACGCACATGGTCAACCAGCCAAAAAGGAGAGAAAAAAAAATATTTTTTCGGCTTTAACACAAACTTTCGGCTATGGGTGGGAGACATAAGGACCTGGAATGAGGGACGGGTGCAAGCAACACAGCGCGAATGTAGTGGCTTTTGAAGCCTATATAAAGACTTGAAGGTAGATAAACTCGTTAGATTTTAGATGTTAGATGTTAGAGTTAGATATTAGTAGAGTATAATAGATGTTAATGTCAGAATAAAAAGAGTTGAGAGTGTTTTTATTTTTTTGAATAAAGCTCGGGTGAAGTGAGGGAGTAAGGTAACACAGTTGAGGTCCTAATGGATCAACAGTTGTTGCCAGACTTTCCTCCTTCACCCGTAGCCTTCATTTTTAATTTAATTTTATTTTATTTCAGTCTGAAGTTTATAAAAAAAGAAAAAAAAAATTATTGCGACGATTAGTTCAATTTCAGTTCATTTAAATTACTGTCATTTATTTTTCCTGCACTTTAAATTTCAGTTCATTAAATTACTGCAATTTATTTTGCCCACACTTTTAATTTCTATCATTTAAATTTATGTCATTTACTTTTCTTGCACTTTTAATTTCAGCATTTAAATTACTGTCATTTATTTTTCCGCACTTTCATTTTCTGCAATTTATTTTTATGTCATTTAATTTTCTTGCTAATTTAAATTCTAGTCATTTAATTTTTAGCAATTTCAATTTACTGTCTTGCACTTTAATTTCTTTACTTTTCATCACTGTATCTCAAACACTCAAATCCAACAAAATGAATCTGGTTCACGACCAGTAAATTTTCTTTTTCATTGACTTCTCCATTCATTATACATATCATCACTTTTATTTTATCTTCTCATTGTAAATATTTTCACCATTTTACACGAGTTTATTTTTAGCATTTTCCCTGTGGAGACGATCTAGGAATTTATTCCTAATTACTATGTGATACGCTCCTGCACTTGGGATAACCTTTGGGTTGCTCATTTTCGAACGAGTCAATACCCATGTCAGGCTCCCCTGGTTGTTGAGGACTTGCCCTCAAGTCCACGATTTCTTCATTTTCTTCATAGGGAGATAAGTCACTCACATTGAAAGTTGCAGAAACTCCATAATCTCTAGGGAGTTTAATCTTGTAGGCATTTTCCCCAATGCGTTGAAGTACCTTAAATGGACCATCAGCTCATGGTAGAAGTTTAGACCTACATTTCGATGGAAATTGCTCCTTTCGAAGATGTATCTATACCAAATCTCCTTCCTTGAAAGCTACAGGCTTTCTATGTTTATTTGCTTGTGTGCGGTACTTCTCATTTTGCTTCTCAATATGACCTCGAATCTGCTCATGTAACTTCTTGATCTCATTTATTCGCTTATCAGCATCTCCACTGAATTGAGTAGTGGTGGGAAGTGGAGCCAAATCAAGAGGGCTAATGGGTTTTAGACCATAGACAGCTTCAAATGGGCTACAACCAGTGGTTTGGCTTGTAGACCTATTATAGGAAAATTCAGCTTGAGCAAGGAAGAGATCCCATTGACGGATGTTCTTCACTACAAAGCCTCTCAAGAGGTTTCCTAAACTCCTATTAACAATTTCAGTTTGGCCATCTGTTTGGGGGTGATAAGCAGAGCTGAATTGAAGGATAGTGCCAAGTTTCCACCAAAGAGTATGCCAAAAATGTCCAACGAACTTGGAATCATGATCAGAGGTGATCGTTTTTGGAATGCCATAAAGCTTGACTATTTCTCTGAAGTATAAGTCAGCAACATGAGATGCATCAAGAGTTTTGTTGCAGGGGACAAAATGAGCCATCTTTGAGAATCAATCAACCACCACCATAATGGAGTCTTTGTTTCTTTGAGTTCTTGGCAAACCTACAACAAAATCAAGACAAACAACCTCCCAGGGAGCATTAGGAACAAGTAATGGAATGTATAGCCCGATGTTCTTTTTGCGACTCTTTGCAAGGTGGCAAATTTGACATTGTTTTACGTGTCGCACAACGTCTCACACCATTTTGGGCCAAACAAAATGTTCCTGCACAAGAATTAAAGTTTTGTCTCTACCAAAATGACCAGCAAGACTTCCTCCATGGGATTCTTTGATAATGGCTTCTCGCAATGAACATTGAGGAATGCACAAGTGACTATCTTTGAAGAGAAAACCATTTTCTAATAGGAAATGGTTGTTAGGACCCTTAGAGCATTGCTTCCATGTATCGCCAAAATCAAGGTCATCTTTATAAAGTTCCTTTATAATTTCAAAACCCAAAACTTGCACTTGCATGGTATTAAGTAAAGAGTGTCTTCGACTCAAGGCATTAGCAACTTGATTGAGTTTACCTGACTTGTGCTTGATGGAGAATGAATAAGCTTAAAAAAATTAACTCCACTTTGCATGTCGCTTGTTGAGTTTTTGTTGACTGTTTAAGTACTTCAAAGCTTCATGATCTGAATGAAGTATAAACTCCCTAAAGAGTAGGTAATGACTCCAATGTTCCAATGCACGAACAAGAGCATAGAATTCTTTGTCATAGGTGGAATACTGCTTTCGAGATTCATTGAGCTTTTCACTAAAAGAGGTAATTGGTTTACCTTCTTGACTGAGAACACCACCAATCCCTAAATTAGGCATCGCAGTCAACTTCGAACACCTTGGTGAAATCTGGGAGTGTAAGGATTGGGGCCTCCGTTACTTTCTGTTTGAGAAGCTCAAAGTTCTTTTGGGCTTCCTCCGTCCACTTGAACGTCCCTCCTTTAAGGCATTCCATGATAGGAGCAATAATGGTGCTGAAGCCTTTGATGAACCGTCTATAGAATGATGCAAGTCCATGAAAGCTTCTTATGTCGTGAAGGGACTTGGGAATAGGCCAGCTAGTGATTGCCTCTATCTTACCCGGATCCATCATGATTCCTTCTTTGCAAACAACATAGCCTAAGAACACAAGGCTATTGGTGAAGAAATGACACTTCTTCAAGTTGACATACAGCTTTTGTTCTCACAGGGTTTGGAAAACTTGATGAAGATGTTCCATATGTTGCTCTTGAGACTTGCTCTAAACTAAGATATCATCAAAGTAAGCAACAACAAATTGACCCATAAATGGTTTGAAAATATGATTCATAAGATGCATAAAAGTACTTGGAGCATTAATTGTCTGAATGGCATGACCATCCATTCATAAAGACCATCTCTCATTTTGAACATTGTCTTGCATTCATCACCATCTCTCATGCAAATTTGATGATATCCGCTGTGAAGATCGATATTTGAGAAGATTGTGGCACCATGAAATTGATCTAGGAGATCATCCAACTACAGAATGGGAAAGCGGTACTGGATGGTGATTTTGTTAACAGCCCTGCTGTCAATGCACATACGCCACGAGCCATCCTTCTTTGGTACTAGAATTGCTGGAACGGCGCAAGGACTCATGCTTTTTCGCACAAGGCCTTTGGAGATTAGCTCATCAACTTGCCTTTGCAACTCTTCGTGCTCCCTTGGATTCATCCTATAGGCCGATTTGTTAGGTAAAATAGAATCTGGAATAAGATCAACATGGTGTTGTATACTCCTCATGGGTGGAAGTTCTTCGGGAATAACATTAGGGAATTCCTCAAGAAGTGGTTGTATTATAAGTGGAACTTCAATGGGGTCTTTTTTTTCAACTACCATAAGAGCATACCCCTCCCCACATTCAGTTAAGATTCTCTCAACTTCACCTATAGATAGTAAACTACAAACCTCCCCTTTAGAAGGATTAGGAGTAATTTCTCTTTCCAATGGGGCTAAAGTCACTTTAACTCCATCTTCTACAAAAGAATAGGTATTTTTGAGACCATTATGGACTGTTTTCCTATCATACTGCCATGGCCTACCAAGTAATATATGGCATGCATCCATAGGAACAACATCACACATAACTTCATCCTCATAATTTTTTCCAATAGAGAATCGAACTAAGCATTTCTTAGTTACTTGGATGTCATTGCCCTTTCGAAGCCATTGAAGTTTGTAAGGATGGGAATGAGCTTTTGTTATTAGATTTAGCTTTTCCACCATGGTTGTAGACACCACATTCTCAAAACTTCCCCCATCAATGATGACATTACACACCTTGCCATTGGAAGTGCATTTGGTGTGAAAAATGTTGTTCCGAAGCCAATCATCTTCTGCATAAGTTGACTTCAAGATTTTGCGAATGACAAGAGACTCTCCTTGATCTGCATATGTCAACTCCTCCTCGGATTCTTCCTCATCTTGGTTCCCCTTAGCATTATCTTCCAATTCTTCCTCAACAAGGGAGATCATCTTGCGATTTGGACAATCAGAAGCAATATGTCCAAAACCATGACATTTAAAGCATTTTCTACTTGAATTAGAAGTATTGAAGCGATTAGAACCTGATGGAGCATCATTCTTAGTAGGTGGTTTGACAGCTACTGTTTTGGTTGATGGAGTGACCTTGGAAGTAGAATTACTCCCCCGGTTTGTGTTTCCATCACGATTGAAAGGCCAATAGTTGCTCTTACCCCTTTCCTTTAATTGTTTCTCCATCTTGATAGCTAGCTTGCAAACATCATTGTAAGTCCAGTAAGGTTGTAATTATATAACATTACTGATTTCAAGACTTACCCCTCCAAGATAGAGGGCTACCATTTGCTCTTCTGGTTCTACAATGTCACAACGCATCATAGAATGATCGAACTCTACTGTATATTCTTCCACAGTAAGATCATTTTGTCAAAAATTGTGGAACTTAAGAAAAGCATCTTGTCTATAATGATCTGGCAAATACTTCTTCTTAAGAGCCTTCTTCATCTTTTCCCATGTCACAATGCGACTCTTCCTTTCACGTTCTCTCTATCTCTTAAGGTGTTCCCACCAAATTGAAGCATGTTTTTGTAGCTTGATGGAAACAAGCTTCACCTTGTGATCTAGAACATCTTTGTAATCAAATATTCGCTCAATGGTGTTAAGCCAATTAATGAATTCATCGGGTTGCATTCTTCCTTCAAATTCTGGAATGTCCAGCTTGACATCATAATGATATTGGAAAATATGATTTCCTAGGTCACGTGGGTTAGGTGGAGTGCTGTCACTTGAGGCGTGACTACAAGCACGGTGGAAAGGATTAACATTGTCTCCATCGTTGCTGGAAACTTCAACATCCGAACCATGATGAGAGGCACCATGTTCAGAAGCTTCATAACGCTCTAGGCATTGTTGGAGCTGTTGTATTTGTCTCCTCAAGGCATCCATTTCGATATCTCGTGAGTCTCGTTGGGGCGGTGCTACTGGAGCTGCTTTTGGATTAGTTCGAGCACGACGACCACAACCAACCATAATAACAAGAACTATGGAAACCAAGGCGTTAGAAATCACCTTTAAGAAACCAAAGCTCTGATACCAATTTGATACCAGATTGAAATGGAGGGATAGGAAATTCAACAATCAATCAAAGGAGTGAAGGATAGGAGTTCACCACCCAAGAAATAACACTAAAGGGATCTAGAATATCACCACCCAAAGGATTAAAACAAGGGATACAGAACTATAGAAATTCACCACTCTAAAGATTATACCAAAGAGATACAGAATTACAAGAAGAAGAATTCTCTCTTCTCACAAAGCCAAAGGCTAGTTTAATTCATAAACTCTATCTCCATCTACACTTACAAACCCAAATACTTATAGAAGCTTAGAACAACACTCTGAGCATAGGATTGAGAATAATCTAAAGACAAACATGCTAAATTTGTGGAAAGGTAGTCAATGGGACAAACATGCTTTCAAATGTTAAGTAGGAAGGAAACAATGATCCTGAAATCTCGGGTAGCCCCGACCACTCAACTCACAATGGTCATATCTCCATGTGCGCGTCTCCAAATCCACTAAAACTTGTCTAGTTGGAAAGAACATCTTGAACTTCAATTTAGACATAAGAAAGTCAAAAAATTGATACATATTAGGCCGATTATCAGGCTTAAAATCCAATTGGTTATTGCATCAGGATCACTTCCATTTGGGATTCAACCTTGCTTACTTGACATGATGTTATGTGACTCTTATTGGACATCCATGTCAAGAAACAATGGGGGAGTTCGGCTTGGCTCACCAAGGCGAGGACGACGAACTTGGAGTGGTGTGCAGCATTTGGCGATGGCATGGAGGAGTTGGTGCTATGGGGTAGCTGGGTTGTGGCTCACGGTCTGAGAGCCCAGTGCTTTGTTTTTGGGTGTGAAAAACAGGGCTCAACTGTATGGGGTTGTTTGTAGCTTACGGTGGACAAGGGTGGATTTGGGTGGTGCTGTGGCTGAGGGATATTGTGGTTCTGTCGAGGTAAGTGGTCTGGGTTGGCTGGTATGAAGAGAAAGGCTCAGAAGGTGGTTGTTGGCTCCAAGGTGGTAGCGGTTTGCGGGAGGAAGCTACGGCTTCTTGTATATCGATGGTTTCTGTTTGGCTGGGCAGTGGGCTGGCTGTTTTGCATTGGCTGGCGTACATGGTCTCTCGGTGGTTTGTTACGGCTGGTGGTTTCATGGGGTTGGGGAGCAACGTGGTATAGTTGGACAGACGTGAGATGGCTCACGGTGTAGTTTGTGGATTATAGATGTGGGTTGGGCAGTTTCTATGTGCACTGTGCAGGAGAGAAATACATGTGTATATATAGAGGTGATGGTAAAACCCTAGAGAAAGGAAAGGGAGAGACGTGCATGTGCATGGGAGTGGAGCCGTGGGTAAAGACTCAAAGTAGTTGGTATGGTTTAGGAGTCTTAATGGAGATAGAACTCTAAGATAATCTGCTAAGTGGGAGACGTGTGGCAAGGGGTTTTTGTTTGAGTTTTTGACATTGAATCAACCTCTAAAATAATCCAATATGTTCCACAAACTTTTTCCGTACATAGAAATTTCCCCCTTAAGAATATTATAACATGGAAAGCCCTATAATTAAATCACCATCCGCCAAAATAAAAATCTTAGGCCCGTGGTCTATTTTAAAAAATACTCGAACACTCAATTGGGCTTCTGAAATAATTGGCCCATTAACCTAATTTTAGGCCCAATGAATTTATCCATAATTTATCCCTAATAATATTGGGTCGGGTCGTTACAGAATATTGGGAGTCTTTTTCTTGGAAAAAACTATCAAGAGCACAACACTCACTCACATGGGTTAGGGTTTTGAATTACAAAACCTCATGATCTTGTGTATACATTTCAGCTTTCTTGTTATCGATTGTGGATTTTTGTAAGTAAACTTCTAACTTGTACTTGGATATTTTATATATATGTTATGTGAACTTGTTGGTTGCGGTTCTATGTGGATGTTTGTGATATTGATGTTGCTTCCATGTGTTATAATCTCTTCTTTACATGACTATCTAATGTATGATTAGAATGGCTTATGGAATTAGTTCATGTTATAAAAATGGAATGAGAAGCCACCTTAGGGTTCAGATTGCACAATGTTTGAACATGCATATGAATATTTGCTACATGACCGAATCTCCTATGGGATTAAGTTCATGAAAATACCTGTCTTTTATAAGTATGATCACTAGCATGTTTCAGTGGCCTATGAATGCTTATAGATAAGATTTCATTTAACACATTAGAAGATTCTAAGTTCATAAAAAGTTAATGGAATGCATGTTTTCAAGTTTAAAGGTCTCGGCTATGACCATGGATGAGGAATGATCATTTTGTGGTTGAAGTTTTAATAAGTTGAGACCGATTCTTGAAAGTACTAGGGTTTATATGTTTTGGCCACTACATGGAAAGCATTGAATGTTTGTTCCTTGTTTGATATTCAATGCCTCAGAATTTTTATAAAGGAACATGGTCGCATGTTCTAATATTTTCAAGTTGTAAGGCGAAATGTACATGGATTGCATGATTGTATGTCATATGGCTATGATGAAGCATTTGGCATCTGCATGTGTCTCATGAAAGTTCTAAGTTTCCATAGTTCATGTCACATGCATTAGGATTGTGAAAACCATTTGAAAAGAAAGAGAGTCTTTTTAAAGTTTTGTCACAATCCCAAAGGCTAGGTCGGGGAAATGCCCAACTAGAACTCCCCTGCCCACACAGGAGTGACTAAAATGGAGTGGTAACCCCTGGATCGATGAAGTACAGTCAATGGATCTTGAATGGTTCCTAAAAGAAAATGATAGTGGAGCGAGGTTGCACCTAAAGCTAGTGGGTGCCCTACAGTGAAGGCAAAAAGTGATGATTACACCCAAACTAGTACACGGGGTTATAGTATAGTTCAGGGTGTTGATCCACAGGGAGTCGAAAGAAACACAACAAGATGCAAGCTTAAAAGAAAAGATCAAATTATAATATGACAACAATCTGAAAATTCTACTGAAAGCACGTAATTAAAATAAGATTAGGGCACTGATAAGAAGGCAAGTAAAGCTTTGGGCTTCCATCAACCGGATCCAATACTCTAACTTTTTCAATCCAAACGATATACACAATTAAGAATTATAGCACCAAATTCCTAATTGGAAGATATGACATTATATTCATCTACTTTCTTAAATTTAATTCTAGAATCTATTCCCCCTTTCCAAACCAAGGTTTCCATATATAAAAATGAATATCAGATCTAAAGACGACCCTATGTTCATAAACAATAGTGCAACAGAAGATCACATCAATGGTATGAAAAGCTAGTTTAAGTCACAATCATATATTCATAATCCTATAGCTCAATCAAACCATAGCAAGATTTAATATAGTTGTCTCAAACTTATAATATCCAAAACAACTAGAGAATTGAATCCTAGAATCTTAAACAATCAAGATTAACATATGAATTGAAATAAAGTCAAAGTATTTTCACCAATCAATTTCCACCCTAGGCTTTTACCCAAGATTTAGTTTTCTATAGAAGAACAAAAAATAAAAATAGTATTTTTCTCCTTTCTTTAGAACTAAGCCATGTTCCTCCAAAAACTCTCAATTTCGTGCTAATGATATGCTTATATAGTGTAGGAAAGAACTCTAATGTCTTCATTATTCCCGCATAAAAAATGGCCTAAATTTTAGGACTCATCTTGGCAGCTATGTACACACTTCTGGAGTTCGAATTTTAGGACTCATCTTGGCAGCTATGTATCCCTTTAAAATATCTTTCCAACACATTAATAATCTCATTAATATGATATGTGAGTAGAATGTTACGATTAAAATACTAAAATATGTCTAGGCTGTCTCCTAGTGCTTTTTCGACTCTGACTTTTTCTCTTGATCCGAATTACTTTCAAACCCCATCATTATCCTTATTTTAAGAGTCCTACATTAGTTGGCAGTTCTTAGGTTGTTCCAACGCCTTGCCCACTTGAAAGTCCTTTAAATTTGACTGGACTTTGACTTGCTCTTTTATAGACCCTGAAATTAAACATAAAAATCTATTTAGGAGTATCCCAAAGTAAATAGAAACTCAATTCAAGAATACACATTAATTTCTATAATTTGTATTCATATTTTAACATTTTAATCCAATAATAGGGTATTTAGAGTGAACTTTCATACACTCATCAAGTGAATTGCCGTAATATGAAAGATTAAAAATAAGTCGTAGTCACCTTGGTCAAAGTGGTCAATGGTTGATGTAGTAATTAGCGGGAAACACATGGTGCATATGGGAGCCGTGAGGTGTCCATTTATCTGTAAAAGTTAAAAAAGGCCTCGAGCACAAAGTTTTTCTATGATACATGAACAAGAACCGAGCTCACAAGTATGTTAATGAAGAAGTATGAAAATGATGAAAAGATGTTTTATGAAAGAAAAAGATTATGAAAGTTATGATGTGCATGATGTCTTTTTGAAAAGTCACATGCATAAGTAAAGTCTCATGTCCATGCATTCATTGTTAAGTTCGCTTACATATGCTTACGATATCTGTTACATGTTATTTGTTTACTTACTGAGGTTTCTCGAAATCTCACTGTTGTAATTTCTACTATCATTCTCCTACTCGGACCGGTAGAAGCTTTGACAGATTTAGTAAACCCCAATGATGAAGTGGAAGAGGACAACACCTCCTCTAGAGAGGATCGTGCCTAAGATGGTCATAAGCTCATCCGAACCTTCCATCTTGGAGCATCTTGAGACCAAGCAATCATTGAGATACTTCAGGATATTGAGTTTAAATGACACCACAATCGGGACAAGGATGGGGCCTTAGAGAAAGAGTGAAGCCCGATTCCCATTAAAGATGAAGACTTATGTTTTGCGACCGCTTTTGGGGAATGCCTATGTTGATAACTTGATGTATTGGTCCTGTATTTTGGGAGTCTCTTCCGGGAATACTTAACTATTTTGATGACTCTTATGAAATTTGAAACATTGGGATTTTATGCGCTTCGGTACCATGATAATTTGTCCTATTATTTTACCTAAGTTGACTTTCTGCTACGATATATTACATACTGCTAATTATCATTAGGTGTATTGCATCTTAACTGCCATATACGAGAGGTATATAGCCTTGTGTTACATGTCCCGATGCTTCAATTTTTGTCAAATCCCAACTGGGGGCTGAGGGCGTCATAGAAGTGGTGGTATCAGAGCGATTACATATCTTCGTAAACCACAAGTTGTCCTAGGAATACATGGCACCTGATGCTAGGATTGAAATCTAATAGTTATAGGCTTGAACACTGTAGCTATAGATTTGGATCTTTAAGGAGGAACATTCGGAGGATAAGTATGCAGATGAACACAATTGTGAAGTGAAGAAAGAGTAAAACTCTGCCTTTAGGAGAAGCTGATGATGCATTGGTTTTGTGCATTTTAGGAGGAAAGGACCTAATGGTGCATAGACAATAGGACGATGTATCTCCAAGGTCATGAGATCGGGAGGCTAGAAACCCTCCATTGGAAGGAGGTTAAGCTATCGTAGAAGCCATACGACAAATGACTAAGGTAGTGAGACACCAAATGGAGCAAGGGTAGATATCCAAAATTTATGGGTACGGAAGGAGCTTTGAGAGCCAATAAGAAGGATTTATATAGGACTTTTGATATCAGCAGGTGCACTGAGAATCATAAGGTCCAGTATGCCGGACATTTACTCCAGGGAGAGGCTGGCATGTGGTGGGACACAAAAAGGAAACTTTTGGCCCAAGAATTCAAAGAAATCACCACTCTTACTTGGGAACGTTTTAAGAAGGAATTCACAGCCGTTTCTTCCCAGAAACAGCTAAACAACAGAAGGCTTTAGAGTTTACAAACTTGATTCAAGGAAATATGACGGTGTAGTGATTGAGCTGCATTATTGCATATTTTATACATTTAAAATCAATGTATTCTTAACTATTTTATTATTTTATCATTGATTTTAGATGAAAAAATGATCAAGAGGCAATAAATCCAAGTTATGAATTAAATTGATTAAAAGCATAGTTTATGCTTATGTTTTGTGATTTAATTTGATTTTATTGTCTCACATGCACAACACATTTTTAATATTCTAGTTTAGTTTTTGTTTAATTTTTAATTAATTAATTATTTTCTTTTTCTAATTTTCTTTTTTTATTATTCTGTTTGTTTTAGTTTATTTAATTTTATTTAATTTTATTTTTTATTTATTTATTTATTTTTTATTTTTCTGCACAGGTCCTAAACGACATGTTGTTTAGACAAAATGACATGTCGTTTTGCACGTTGGTCGTTTCTGTCGTCTGAGGCAAACGACATGTCGTTTGGAAAGAACGACGTGCCGTTTGCCTCGTCTTCAACCTCGCGACGTCCGCCATCTCTGCGTTTCTCCACGCCATGCATGCGTTCGGCAACTGCCACTCCGCCCACCTGCAGCCACCAGCAACACCAGACGACGCCGGCGATCACTCCTCCACCCCATGCACAGTAGCATCCAACCACCCGGTTCCGCCACTTCTGCACTCCTCCACGCCACCCTGCATCTCCGATGATCACCAGAAAATGCCGGAGACCAAGGCTCCGCCACGACAGCACCACTCCAACTATCCCACAGCGCCACTGCATTCACCGAGAGGCCTCTGTTCGAAAGTACAGCATCCATGCACGCCACGACAGCCACCACCTGCAGCCGCCCAGTCAAGCCCAGCCTCCATGCATGCGTTCGAGGCATGCATAGCCAACTGGGCGAGGGAAGTTGCACAAGAATCAAGCACGGAAGAGTTGCTTCGGATGAAACGCAGCACGGTGAGTGCTGCGGGAAGAAAAAGAAGAAAAAAGAAAAAAAGAAAGAAAGAAAGAAAGAAAAGAAAAAAAAGAAAAGAAAGGAAACTGAGAAAGGAGTGCTACGGGAAGAAGAGAAAAGAAAGAGAGAAAAAGAAAGAAGATGGAACACAGCAAGCATGCGGGAAAAGAAAAGAAAAAAAAATGAAGAGGAACGCTGGCAGTGGGAGATGAACTGGAAAGAAACAAGGCAGACGCATGTGGGAAACAAGACAGACCAGCAAACAGAATATTTTCTCAGTGGGGACAAGGAATCACAGACAGACATAGCACAGTATTATTCTGATGCCTATATAAGGGCTGTACGCGGACTGGAGAGGGAGTCTTAGTCAGTTAGAGTGTCTGGCGTTAGTCTGAAGTTAGAGTTAGAATGTCAGTGTTAGTCAGTCGTCAGATGTTAGAGTGTCAGTGAGTAGTCAGTGAGTTAGAATGTTTTTAGTGTGATTTTAGAGTTAAAATTCAGAAAAAAAAAATAATGAGTGAATTTTTATAGTCATTTTTTATTTTTCTGAGTTCAATTTTAATGTCGTGTAATTTATTCATCAGTCAGTTTCAATGTATGGCTCAGTGAATTTTATTTTTGTAAGTCTTTATTTTCAGTTTTGAGTTTGTTTAGTGAGTAAATTTCTAGTAAATGTTGAGAGTCCATTTTATTTTTGAGAGTTTATTTTAATTGAAAGTTCAGATTTTTGGGTTGGAGAACACAGTCTCCATTTCCAAATATCGAGTTTATTCCTTACAATTTTTGTTTTTATTTAATTTCGAATTACTGTCATTAATTTTCTCGCACTTTTAATTTCTTGCAATTTAAATTACTGTCATTTAATTTTCTCGCACTTTAAATTTCTTGCAATTTAAATTACTATCATTTAATTTTCTCGCACTTTAAATTTATGTCATTTAATTTTCTCGCACTTTTAATTTCTTGCAATTTAAATTACTGTCATTTACTTTTCTCGCAATTTTAATTTCTTGCAATTTAAATTACCGTCATTTAATTTCCTCGCACTTTTAATTTCCTGCAATTTTAATTACTATCATTTAATTTTTCTGCACATTTAATTTTTGCAATTTACTTTTATGTCATTTAAATTTTATTGTCCATTTACATTTCAGTTATTTAATTTCCAGCAATTTTAATTTACTATCTTATATTTTAATTTCTTTACTTTTTTTTACTTTTCATCATCCACTCAAAATCAACAAACATGAATCTAGTCCATGACTAGTAAATTTTCATTTCCATTGCACTCCCACATTCATTGCACATATCATCATTTTTATTTTTATTCTCTCATTGTAACTATTTCTACAATTTTACACGAGTTTGATTTTTAAGCATTTTCCCTGTGGAGACGATCTAGGAATTTATTTCTAATTATTACGCGACACGCTCCTGCACTTGGGATAGCCTTTGGGCTACTCATTTTTGAACGAGTCATGTAGCAATATACAACTCGATTCATGGAATCAGGAAGATTCACCCCACATTTCATTAGTACAGAGAAAATGCAAGCTAGGAAATTCCAAGATGGATTACAGCCAATGATATGAAACCAAATTGCCTGCTTGCAGATTGAGAGTTTTCAGGATTAGTGAACGTTGCTTCGATAGCAGAGGCGGAGTAGTAGAATTTGATTTCTCAAGTTCAGAATGATCGTAAGAGAGGATTGTCCTACCCTCCAGGGAAGAATATAGGGAAGAAGAAGGCCCTTATACTCCAGATAAGGGAAAGGGAAAAGTAGTCGGTAATGTGGTGCTTGTTACGCCGCCACCATGTCGTAGTTACGGATGAAGGCACAGTGGGGAATGTCGTTTTGCCACTAGAGCGTGCTTTAGATGTGGTCAAACTGGCCATATGATTCAAGATTGTCCATAAGATGTGACGGTAGGAGCATATACACCTGGAAACAAAGGAAAGACCTCGGTAAAGGCTAAAGTCTATGCAATCACTCCAAGAGAATTGGATATGGAAGCTAAGGAAGTTACGAACTTGGGAGTAATCACTGGTAACATTCTAACCCTACTATGAATGGTAGCTTGTGTTTGCTAAGAATCCCTAAGTAATCCTAGTTACCTTTGTAGGTAAGGTTAAGTTGATGCAACAGTTGGTTTGTGCTCTATTTGATTCTGGAGCTTCGAGTTCCTTTGTGTCATATGATTGCGTAAGAAGGTGTAAGTTGAGTGTGGAATCCTTATCCCATAAGGTTTTAGTAGCTATTCCAAATGGGAAGGTAGTTGGCTGCACTCAAATAGTTAGGAACTGTCCGTTGGAAGTCGCAGGACTAACCTTGATTGCGGATTTGATCGTTTTCCATTTAATGGAATTCAACTTAATCCTAGGAATGGATTGGTTATCTAGACACTATGCTAAGATAGATTGCCAAAGAAGAAAGGTGGTATTTGTGCTATCCTCGAAGGACAGAATCTGTTATATGGGGGAAGCAGTGAAATCGTTTCTGTCAACCTTAACGGTAGGACGAGTGAAGAAAGTGTTGAAGGAAGGGGCTAAAGTATATCTAGTGGTTATGACTAGTGTAACAGAGGAATTTAAAGGAATTGAAGGGATTCCTATGATAGAAGAATTTCCTGAAGTTTTTGCCGATGATCTGCTTGAATTACCCCCAAATCGTGAAACGGAGTTGGAGCTAGCTGTAGCCCTAGTATACAAGGCACCTTATCGAATGGCCTTAACCGAGTTGAAGGAGGAAGGTTCAAATCAAGAACTTCTCAGAAAGGGATTTATTAGCCCGAGTTCGTCCCCATGGGGTACCCAGCTTTTGTGAAAAAAAAGGGATGGCATTATGAGGATGTGCATTGACTATCGGGATTTAAATAAAGTGACCACTAAGAATAAGTACCCTTTATGTAACAGCCCGCTAGAAATTCAATGGTGGGATTTCTATACGCTGTAGGAACCTTGTGAAAACACCGTAAGTTTTCAAGAATCAACTAATCATGTATGTTTTAGTATTCAGCATAGCCTGAGTTATCACTCACTATGGTGTCAGAAGTGCGATTTCATCTATTTGATGTGTTATGGTCTGCACCATTAGACCAGTTGATTATTTAGGATTTTATGGCACAATAATCTCATTTTCAATTTTTGGACGAAATGCTTGTTCAAAAATGCGTTTTGCTTATTTCAAGGCACTTTGGGATAGAATTTCAATAAACAAATTGCACCGTTAGGTTTGTGTGAATAATTAGGATTTTATAGTGTAAAATTTATATTTCACTTTCTTGAAGTGAATAGTAACTTTTATAGTAGCATCTAGCGCAGTATTTTCAAAGTCACAGTGTGGAATGTCCAAATTAGGTTAGAGAAGTTTTATTTGAACACTTGGTAGGATCTTAGCCACCCTTAGTGAATAGTATTGGACCACTTGACCCAAAAAGGAACGATGAGTTGGATTATGAAGGAATTAAAGTGTGAGATCATGTCACCTAAGCGAAACCCTATTCTTTTTTCATCTAAAATACCAATTTGTGCCAAACCAAAAATGGTTTCAACCCTAGTGAAACCCTAAATGGTTGGAATCCAATTGAAACCGCAAACCTTAAAGTTGGCCTCCAAACCCTATTTGATCCAACTTCTAGCATTGTGTTTAATCACTTGATTAAATTTCTTCCACATGCTATTAATTCCTCAAATTCATGTTATTACATCATTATCCAATCCTTTAAACCTTGAAATTTTGATTGGGTCAAGAAAAAATAGATTTGTGCTTGATAGCATCCCAAACCCTCTCTAAACTCCAAATTGAAGCCCACTTGGTTGAGGCCCACCAAGGCCTATGAATTTTGGCCACCTTGGCAAAACTTCTTGAAGAATTTTCCACCCATCCATGGCTGAGCATCCATTTCTCATGACACTCCAAAGTCGTGCATGATGTGAGAGGAAAAGGCCACCACACCACCACCCTTCCCTTGGAAGTTACCTTGGCTGAAAACCACTTATTATTTCCACCTTTTTTGTGACCTAAGCACCATCCTTCAAGGGTCATTCAAGCCCATACCTCACTCTCCAGAATTATAAAGGCATGCAAGGCACCCTTCCTTCCATTTCATCACTTCTCATCCCCGTTCTTAAAGAGAAACACTCTCGAGAAGTTTTCTGAGTCATGTTGCATGGAAATTTTTGACCCTTTGCAAGTATTTCCTCACAATGGCTCCTTCATGAGAGTTGTTCATCTCAGATTTCAGCTTCTGTAGATATCTTATTTGTTTCATTTCATATTCATTTGGTTGGTCCAAAGTTATTTTAACCATGGAAAGGTCATTCTAGGCTTTAAACTGGAGAGTATGTTATATTTTGGAGTTTTTGACCAAGCTAATGGATATATCTTGTTCCAAAAATTTTATCGAGTGTTTTTAACATGTTTTTATGAATTTTCATTGAGAATTTTTTGCATGACTAAAGCTTTTGATGAAAGAGTTTCTTAGATATAGAAACTTAGAAACTGAAAGTGGAAAAACAATTTCTGTTTTCATAAAGTTTGAATATTTCATGGTTTAATCTTACTCCAAAGGTTTTGATATTTTTATTTGATGATCCTAAGCCTCTTATATAAAAGTTAGGATATTGGTTTGAATATATTTAGTATTAGTTTCAAATATATGATTTTTCTATTCAAGAGGATTTCGGTTAGGCCTAAGATTTGATGTTTTTGGGTTAGATCTATGTTTTATTGACTTTTAGCCATGTGATTTTAAGTTTGATTGTTGGATCTTCTTTAGGACATATGTTTTAAACCATGTGATGTTTTAGTTTAAATATCTCATCTTTTTAAACCATGGATCAATAGCTTGATCAAAGCTAGTTAAGGAAAAGTTTATGTTTTTGGACCAAGTGTAGAACCAAAAAACTCCAAGCATTGTTTTGTGATTTTTGGTGAATTTTGTTTAATGATTTCAAGCATGGTTGATCTTATAATGATGTTATGAATATGTTAGATGTAAGATTTGATATTTTTGGAATCTTTGGAGATTTTTTGAATAAGGTCAAAACTTAGGTTTCAAGAGTTTGTTTTTGGTTAAAAAGTTTGGATCTTTTTACTAAAAAGGTTGGGGGTGATGATTAGCATTTCTTTTAATGGATGTTTAAGTATGTTTTTAAACTTAGGATAGGAAGATATTTGTTGTAAAATTTCAGTTTAATCATGAGTTTTGAATTTGAAAGAATTGCAACAAAAATCAAGGGAAATAGCCTATGCAAGTTTCGGGCCCTATTGAGTTTTAATGGTTATGTTTAGTTTTAAATTTTTCTGATTTGATATTTGACGTCAGGAAAAAATTTATATAAGGTATGTAAATTTTTGTATTTTTGGAGTTAGGATACAAAATTCTTAAATTAGGAGTAAAATGGTCATTTTCTATGGCGCCCCTAGCCCCACTTGGGATTGGACGGTGATTGAAACGCTGGGACATGAAACACAAGACTACATACCCCTTGTACATAACAGATAAGATGCAATGCACCTATGTATATTAGCAGTATGCAATAAATCGCAGTGGAAGAAGTCATTTAAATGTTGTACCAGAATAAAATAATATCCCAACTTCTTCATTCAAAGCTTTAAATCACACTTCTTAGCAATGGAGTATCAAGCTCTTTGTTTACACATAACATAAGAAGTATTCTAAAGGTGTTAACAAAAAAAATCATTAAAGCATCTTTCTAATCTTAGCTATCTCCAAGTAGGTCATTACTAGATCCGTTCTTTCCTCCAGGTTGAGCTCATACTTCGTCTTCATCATTATCTTGACTCGCTACTCTTGATCCTACTAAAGGTTCTACCATTCCGAGTTGGGAATCGTAGTGGAAACTACCACAATGAGATTTTCAGAAATATTAGCAAGTAAACACGCAACATACAATAGTTAACACAAGCATACAAGAGGTATATCATGAAATGCGTGCATGGACTTGTACTTGACTAGAACTTGACTTATGCACTTGACCATTTTCAAAAGACTTCTAACAAAGACCTTAATATTTTCAAAAAAATTTTTGACTTCCTTTTTCATGTTGATCTCAATCAGAACTTGCCTTGTCAGAACATATCACAAGATTTTCATCGAATGATTCTTATCATATCATGAGATTTTCATCAAGTGATCCTTAACATATGAGCTCTTATTCTTGTTCAGAGGGTGGACACAACATGATTCCCCTTTGCACCGCGTATTCTTGCTAGTCACTGCACGATCAATGGTCCATACACTGTGATGAATACGTAATGAATAGAGATTTCATAATAACTCGACCTTGATCGGGTTACATGCCTTATGTGCCCACTAGCTTTAAGTGCTTCCTCGCTCCTACATTCTCTGAAAAAGAATCTATTCGAGACTCGTCGACGGTTCTTTGTTGACCCAGGGGTTACCACTTGATGGAGCTGCATTATTGCATATTTTATACATTTAAAATTTATACATTTTTAATTGTTTTATTATTTTATTATTGATTTTAGATGGAAAAATGATTAAGAGGCATAAATCCAAGTTGTAATTTAAATTGATTAATAGCATAATTTATTGCTTGATTTTAATACTTGTGATTTAATTTGATATTGTTTCTTCACATGCACAACACACTTTTAATATTTTAGTCTAGTTTTATTTTATCTTTAATTATTTATTTATTTATTTCTAGTTTTATTTTTGTTTCTTTAATTATTATTATTTATTTTTCCTGTCTTATTTTATTTAACTTTTTATTTTATTTTATTTTTTATTTTTTATTTTACAGCACTAGCTAAACGACATGTCATTTGGTTGACAAACCAAAACGACATGTCATTTCTACTGGGAATGAATTCTCCTATCTGCTAAACGACTTGTCGTTTTGTCTATAGACAAAAATGACATGTCGTCTTCTTCATCTTCAACCTTACGCAGACTCCATGCATGCGTTCGGACCACCACGGTCCACTTCACCTCTGCCCAGCCTCACCTAATAGCAGTGCCACTCCTGCACACAACCACAGCACCTCCAGTCACGGCCAAAAGCCCAGCATGAATGGCCATGCAAACTAGCCAGCCACCACCTTTTCTCCACAAGTTTGAGAGCCATTCTCGTGAACCTCTAAGATGCATTGCATCCACATGAAACTAGCACCACCTCTCCATTTCTGCAAAACAGTCCAGCCATGCACGCCCCTCAGGAGCACCGCCATGCTCCTCCATAGCGCCGTGCCTAGCCATTGGAAAGCTCCAACGGACTGCTCTATTTTTCCACTCCCAAAACAAAGCATTTTGTACTACTGCCCAGCACCACGGTAGCAACCTCCTCCTTCGAAGCCACCAGCTCAACCACTACCTCTGTCCCTCCCTGCTAGCTTGCTGCTACTCAACCCAGAAACCATGGCAAACAAATACATTACTGGAGGCAGCACATGTGACGCTGGGCAAGAAATAACGAAACACTTGGACGTAAACAAAGAAAACAAAATGAACTGGAAAGAGACCAAAACTTGAGGAATTCAGAGATAGGAAGAACACGCTAGGAGACACTCACATGGACACCAAATAGAGGAAGGCTACCAGGAAATTAAAAAAAAAAAAGAATTCTTGCTTTTATTTACAGCACACACCGCAACTCACATTCGGTTGAGATGGAACATCATGCATGTTGGCTAGAAGCGGCAGACAAAGAACCAAAAAAATAAATAAAATAAAAGCATGTTGTGGTCAGCCAACTCACATAGAAGAAAAAAAATAATTTGTTTAGTGGGCAAGAAAGAAAAGGCTAAGAAGGTGCGGGACAAAAGCTGGTGAAACACACTAGCCAACTCACGAAGCTGGACACCGCAAGGAAGAAAAGAAAAGAAAAATGATGAAAAGAAAGAAAGAAGTGGACGAAAGGATTAAATGCTGGGAAAAAGAGAAGAGTTGGGCAAATTAATAAATGCATGTTGGTAGACAAAGTCTGGGTGGATGAAATAAAGCTATGAGGAAGAAGCGCACGCTGAAAGAAAGAAGAAGAAATGAAGCTCTATATAAAGGACTGACACCGAGGAGTGTTATTTTACTTCGGATAGACATTACTTCGGAGGAGAGTTTAGAGACTCACAGTTCGATTTTTTTTTTTTAGAGAGTTTTGTTGTTATTGTTCAAATGGACAGCTAAGTCCTTAAGTAAAGCTAGGGATGAACTTGCACAATTGAGGGTATTTTTAATTTATTTTTGATTCATGTGATTGTTCTTTATTAATGTAAACTCTTGTTTATCATTCACTACTTATCAATGGTATTTTCCATGTCAACCAGGAGATCTCAAAGGAGAAGGCAAAAGGGGAGATCATTGCATTATTGGGAGGTCATTGTCCGAGAAGGGCATCAACAGTGAAGCTTTTCGAATCACAATGTCTCAAGTATGGAGGTTGGAAGGGCGGGTTAAGTTTAAGGAGCTGGGAGAAAAAAAATTTTTGATTGAGTTCCAGAATCTAGAAGATAAAGAGAAAGTTCTAAGTGGTCGTCCCTGGTTTTTTTACAGACACCTCCTAACCCTACTAGAAGTGGATGGAACTGTTTCCATTAACACACTCAGTTTTAGTTTTGAACCGTTCTAGGTTCAATTGCACAATCTTCCACTTGCCACCATGACAGAAGAGTTTAGGGAATCATTTGTAGCTTCCATTGGGCATGTTATCAGGGTAGACACTGAAGCAAATGGACATGCATAGGGAAGATGCAAGAGAGTTATGGACCTTCATAAACCTTTGCTAAGAGGGAAATGGTTGATGTTTGGTGATAAACAACTTTGGATTTCTTTCAAATATGAAAGATTTTTGAATTTCTGCTTCCATTATGGAGTGCTTTTTCACAAGGGTAAGGATTGCATTCGGCTACGACCTAAACAATGAGTTGAGGAGGAAGCACGAAAATAATTTGGCCCTTGGCTGCAAGGCCAATCGAGAAACACTAATATCTTTGACAGTCGCAGATACAGTGGCTCCTTCGGTTGCAACCACAAATAGGGGGAACAACAAGGAGGCAGGACCAAAGTTGACAGGAAGGAGGCAGGGCCAAAACCCCAGGCTATCAATTAGCAGTTTTCGACAAAAAGGCAGGAAGACTCCCCAAGGAAAATAAGGAAAAGGGACAAGTGTTGAAGTACAATCGTCAACAGAAAGGAACTCGGGAAAAGGTAACTATTCTGGCTCTTATCTAGGGAACCACCTTGAAGCTCGAGTTGAAAGGAAACCCCTAGTTAACATGGAGAATTTGCACGTGCATGAGACTACCTTTTTCGAAGGTAAAACTGTTTTCCAAGAATTACAGGGGGCTAATATGGGAATGGAAATAGAGGCTGACAAACCAACATTTTTCTGTAAGAGTTTTAAACAGAATAGCATGGGATCTGGTCTTGGAGTGGGAGTTCGTGAAGGACTGGACACTAGTGAGGTTGTGCCAGCAGAGGAACAATGTGGCTCAAAAGAAATGGGTACTAGCAGCTGGGTGATAACAGATAACCAACCTGTCAAAGATGTTTACCAAGCCAATGCTACAGTTAACTTGAAGAACAATACAAGTAAATGGAAAAGACAAGCACAGAAAAGAACCTCTCACACAGAAGGAAATGAAGTTAAGGAGTTGGCTGACATCTCAAACCAGTTCCTGAGAACCAACTACAAGAGGGGTTGTAAAAGGAAGGTGCAGGAGAAGGACACTAGTGTTAAGAGAATTAAGAGGAATGATGAGAACATGGAGGATTACTATGGAAAGGCGGACGCTGGATCCCAGCCCTGCCATCACCAATGAGTATATAGTATGGAACTACCGAGGGCTTGGGAACCCTCGGACAGTTAGGATCCTTAGGAATTTTATTAAGGAAAAGTGGCCCAACTTAGTTTTACTTGTGTAGACTAAGAGCAGAAACAAGAGAATGGAGGAAGTGAGAAGGAGTTTGAAGATGGATGGTTGTTTTGTAGGAGATTCTGTGGGGCAAAGTAGAGGTATCGCCCTACTATGGAAAGAAGCATGGCAAGTCAGAATTATAAATTACACCCGATGGCATATCAGTGCACTAATTTCAGGAAGGTGATGTTGGACCTACATGGCAATTTATAGGGTTTTACGACCACCCTGACACAAACAAAAGAAGCAACAGCTGGCAACTTTTGAAGATGCTAAAACCATCTAGTCCCGTGTCTTGGTTGTGTGCAGGTGACTTCAATGAGATCCTTCATCAAAATGAAAAAGTGGGTGGAGCAAGTAGACCCTATAAACAAATTGAGGCCTTTAGGTTGGCAGTTGAATTCTATGGGCTAAATGATATCCATTCAAAAGGACAAAGATTCACATGGTCAAATAGTAGGAATGGAAAGGTGTTCACCAAAGAAATGATAGATCGAGCTCTTGCAAACAAGGAATGGAATGAGCTTTTTAAGAATGGCTCGTGTACTGCCCTTGTTGCAATAAAATCTTACCACTCTCCTCTTATCATCGAGAACCATAATATAAGTCATAGGAGGGAAAAAAGAGAGAGGTGTTTTAGATATGAAGTGGCCTGGGAATTGAGAGGAGATTGCATGGAGATAGTAACTAAGGCGTGGAGGAAGGATTGTGTAAGAGGTTGTGAGGCTAGGTAGTTAAGACAGAAACTTGGTATGTGTCAAAAAGATCTGCTGAGTTGGAAACAGAGAAGTCAAAGGGAGGATTAAATGGCAATCACACAAGGGCTAGCAAAGATTGGTCAACTCCAAAATACTAGCACAGGTGACCATCTAACACAAATGAAGCACATTCAGGAGGAAGTGGAGCTATTCTTAGTAGAAAAGGATTTAAAGTGGCGACAAAGGGCCAAACAACATTGGCTCAAACATGGTGATAGGAACACTCAGTATTTTCACATGCAGGCTAGTCAAAGGAGAAGAACCAATGCAATCAAATATGTTGAGGATGCTCAGGAAAGGCCTGTCACTGAACAGACAGAGATTGGTGATGTCTTCACTGGTTACTTCTCATCCTTATTTACTACCTCTCATCCTTCTAATTTTGAGGAGTGCCTTTATGCAATGGATACTAAGTTGACTGAGGAGATGAAGAGTTGGCTAATGATTCCTTTTACCCGAAAGGATATAAAAGTTGATGTTTTAGATGAATCCTCTAGGATCCCCTGGTCCCAATGGGTTCCCTACCCATTTCTGCTAGAAATATTGGGAGGTGGTTGGTGAGGAAGTGTGTAGTTTTGCCCTCTAGGTCCTTAACCAAGGTGGATGACTCACTAAGGTTAATGACACATTCATTTCCCTCATCCCCAAAGTAAAGGGACCCAAGAAAGTAGCTGAGTACAGGCCTATCAGCCTGTGTTGTAGAAAGTTATCTCCAAAACTCTTTCAAATAGGCTAAAAGTCATCCTTCCCAAACTCATCTCCACAAATTAAAGCGCCTTTGTTCCTGGAAGAATCATTTCTGATAATAAAATTGTTGCCTACGAGATACTACATTCCATGAATTCAAGAATGAAAGGAAAAAAAGGTTTTATGGCTCTTAACTAGATATAAGCAAGGTGTATGATAGGGTAGAATGGAGGTTTGTTGAAGCCATAATGACTGAAATATAATTCCCTTTGCATTGGATCGGCATCATCCAGACCTGCCTTAATTCAATGTCTTATGCAATTCTCATTAATGGTGAGCCCCTACAGTTTTTCCGACCTACCAGGGGGCTTAGACAAGAGGATCCTTTATCCCCTTATCTTTTCGTAATTTGTGCTAAAGACCTTTCTTCCCTTCTTAATAGAGCTGAGGCTTGTGGTGTCCTGACTCCTGCTCCAATAGGAAGAGGTCCTATCACTGTGAATCATCTTTTTTTCGCGGATGACAATCTCTTATTTTGCCAAGCAATTTCTAAGGAGCTCATAGGTGTACTTAACATCCTTGGTAATTATGAGAAGGCCTCGGGCCAAGTTTTGAACAAAGATAAGTCTTCCATCTTCTTTAGTAAGAACACAAACTAGGCAACCCAAAAATTTTATTGCTGCTAGTAGGAGTCAAGTTTTCTGGGAATTTTGAATGGTACCTGGGGCTACCTGCTCTAGTGGGCAGAATCAAGAAATTTAAACTTCCATTCTCTTATTGATAGAACCTGGGCTCGTGTGGCCAATTGGAAGTCTAAACACCTCTGTTGCAGGGAAGGAAGTCTTACTTAAAGTAGTCCTTCAAGCCATCCCTGCTTATGCTATGGGGATGTTCTTGCTTCCAGTGTCCATTACTAGAAAATTAAACCAAATGCTCAGGAAGTTTTGGTGGGGCTTTGATGAAGACACTTCCAAAATTCAATGGTCAACTGGAATAAACTCAGCTACAACAACGACTTAGGAGGACTTGGATTCATAGATTTGAGGTTGTTTAACTTAGCCCTCCTCTCAAAACAAGGTTGGAGGATATTGCAAAACCCATCCTCTTTGGTGGCAAAGGTCCTCAAGTAGAAATATTTCAAGAAAGGTGGTTTTTTAGAAGCCCAAATGGGGTCAAGGCCCTCTTTGGAGAGGCATCTATGCAAGAGTTAATTTACTTAAGAAGGGACTCATGTGGAGGGTAGGAAATGGCCACAAGGTGAACATTTGGACTGATAGATGGATACCATCTTCTCCTGATTACAAGGTACTGTCAACCCGAGATGCAGATTGCTGGTGTGAAAGAGTTTATGACCTCATTGATCCCCAACTGAAGCAATGGAATGAATCCCTCCACCTGGAACTATTCACCCCACAGGAAATTGAAAACATCAAAGCTATTCCTATTAGTATGGGAGGGAGAGAAGACAGGCTGGTATGGTAGTTTAATACTAATGGATTATACACTATTAAGAGTGGATACCATCTCAATAAAGAGCTAGAAAGGGATTTAGAAGGGGAGACATTAGCCAGGAGTAGGGACAAGATGGTTTGGAAGACAACCTGGAAATTGGATGTAACACCCTCCACTAAAATGTTCATACGGAGAGCTTGCAATGAGGCACTTCCCACCCTGGCCAACCTAAAAAGAAGGACAATAGTGGAAGATAACTCCTATGTTATTTGCTTGCAGGAAGCTGAATCTTTTGGTCATGTGCTATAGGGATGCAATGGGGCTAAAGATGTGTGGAATCAAGGTGATAAAAAGGTGCAAAAGATGTCCCACCACAGTGACATGTTTCTTGATATTTGGTCAATTATGGTAGATACTCTTGATCCATCTGAGCTTAATGAGGTGGCAATCATAACAAAGGGAATCTAGACTAGGAGGAATGATGTCATTCATGGAAGAGGTTTCAAGCACCCTACACTCCTATATCAACAGGCTAAAATAGAAACAATAGCCTACATTGAGGTAATCAAAGTAACACAGGATTCTATTGTCAAGGCTCCAAGAGAGGCTCACAAGTGGTTAAAACCTGAGGAATAGTGGTTTAAGGTCAACTAGGATGCGGCTGTAAACTCAAGGGAGAGGAGAATAGGAATTGGAGTACTCATCAGAGACCACAATGGCCTAGTCATTGGAGCTCTTTGTGCTAACAAACCTATGAAAGGAAGCCCTTTTGATGCTGAAGCATATGTCTTACTCACAGCAGTTGTTTGTAGAGAGCTTGGTCTAAAACAATTCTAGCTGGGGGGGATTCTAAACAAGTAGTGGACTTGCTGAGGAATCACACTATGAACTGGAGTCTGGGTGGAAGTCTTATAGGAGATGCACGACATGTGTTAGAGTCTTATGCTTATTGGAGAGTATCACATACTTTTCGAGAGGCAAATTCAGCTGCACACAGTCTAGCAAAAGATGCTCTTGGATGCTGTGAAGACCTTTATGACATTGAATTATGTCCACCTTGTATTTACTCTATTGTTGCCAAGGAAATGATGTAAAACTTGATTCATTTAGGTTTTGGTTGTATTTGGTGATCATGTTTTAATGAGATCACTTTTCTCTTTCAAAAAAAAAAAAAGGAATCAAGGCATAACTAAATGAAACATGAAATTATGGTATTTGGCCAAGATTCGAAACTTCCAAGACATGGCATAGCCGAGTCATCAAACATCACAAATTAACAATAAAGTTTTCCTTAGAACCAAAACATACTAAGGACATTCTTGCCATTTTCATCTTAAAACCGAATCATTCCATTCTTATAATATTCATTTTCCAAGATCATATAAGCATATTCCAACAAACAAATAAGAAATAGCAAACAAAGCAAACATAAAAATGAAAGGATTTACACAATCATATACAAATATTAACCGAGGTAGGTTGAGGGTCTACTTACAAAATTTTCCTTGTGTACAAAGCGTATGTCGAAAATCTTGAAGAGGAGGCTTGGTTTGCACTGTTCTAACCAACAATTCTCGGTTTTCACCATTGTAGTGTGTTAGGCTCTTGATTCGAAAGTGGTGTAGCTAGAGCTTTGGGTGCGTACATAAATGGAGAGGAAAATAAGAGAATAGGGTGAGAATTTCGCGTAAAACCTTGAATCAGAAGATGAAGGGGTGTTTTTATACTAAAAATTAGCCCAAATGCTCTTTCTTTTTGCTTCAGCTTTATTGCCAAGTGGATGGCCTTAGATTTTTGGCTATTGCATGTTGTACAAGTGGCATATGGAACATATGCATGTTGGACAAGTGGCATAGCTGCTGCATGTGACAAGTGGCTCTTATGCTAGGCTATCGGGAACATAGAAGTATTTTTGAAAAGAATAATCTTACCAAGTTTCATGGCTCCTTGGAAATTCAAAATATCCTTCTTCCTTGCTTTTCCTAGGAAATCTAAGAATATCTTGCATGGACGCCATGTGTCAAAGCCCCTTCTTTGTCTCTCCTTGGGAAATTCCAAAGATCCTCTACATGAGTGACATGTGGCATGGCATCTTGTCAAAATTCGAAATCCTAAGAGGTTCCTTGGGTATGCTCCCCCATATGGTCCAAATTCAATGAATCACTAGGGCAAAATTGCCATTTGATAAATCCTAACCCTAGGCTTGAACCTTGTAGACTTGTGCATGCTTGCTGGCAAAAGGCATGTAGGATGTGGGTGAATGTTCCCCATGCTTCCTTCCCTTTCCCCATGCGCCTCTTCCTTTTTCCATGTGTCTTTATCTTTTCCCATGCATGTCCCTTACTCTTCCCTAAGCAAGAAGCTTCTTCTTCCTATGCATGTTCCCTAGGTGACTCTCCTACTTCCTTATGCTTCTCGAGAACTCAAAACATGACATGTGGCAATGTGGTGACCGAAATCCTAGGGGTAGGGGTACTAGGGTAATTTTTGTGCGTTGTCTCTTCCACTTCCTTCTAGAACCTTTTCCCCTACTAATGCATGAATGACAAATGGAAAAATGTCAGAAATTAACCTTGAGTGGGCATATGGCTTAGGGATCCGAAAATCTCTTAGTGTTCCAATATAAATCCTTTGGAACATCTCACATTTGTCTTCCCTATGCAAAATTCTCTTGGAACTCATCACTAAGAACAAGTGCCGTGGGGTAGAAGTGGTTGGGAGGGTGAGTGGTGTGCACAACTCCTTGGAACTCACAAAATTCTTGTGGGTGGTTGTATAGTCCATTGGGGTTCCTAAAACCATGTCGCCTCAATTTCCTCATCTATTTTTACATCCAAGTTCAATGTATCTAGATGTGAGGTGTGCATGAGAGACGTGGCGTGTGAAGAATGTGTGGTGGCCAAAAAACTCATCTTTTCCCAAGAAGATCTTTCTTCTACCAATGTCTTGGATATTGTGTGATTGGTCATTGTGGGTGGCAAAATGCACAAATCCCCTTTGCCCTTGCCGTCCACCTCAAGTGTGGCCTTCACAAGATTCTTCTAGAATCCTTATAAGCGTGTAGGTCCTTCTCTTCCAAAGCAAGATTTTGCCCTTTCGCTAGACAAAACTTTTCACCTTTCATTTGCATGCATGACACTTGGCCAACTCTTCTAGAAACCAAAACCTCTTCCACTTTTTCTTCCAGAAATCCAATGCATGCTTGACAAGTGTCATCCTTGCCTTTTCCTAAAGTTCCAAATGAGAAGTGTTTTTCCTAAAATGACTAAAAACTCCTTCTTGAAGCCAAGTGGCGCCATCTCCTTGCCTAGAGGGTAAACTTGAGCCTTCCAAAGCCAAAGTCCTTAATGGGCCGAATTCCTATGGGCCTTTTCTTCTATTTTTCTCTTGTGGGCTTTTTAAGTTAGAACTCCAAGATCCAATCCAACAAAAATAGAAAGTGGCCTAAAGAATTCTTCCAACACTTAGCCAGTAACCCAAATAAATAAATAAATAAATAGATAAATAATATCCACAAGAATTACGAATGGAATCTTAGCGAAAATCCGGGATGTCACATTTTCCCACATGCAGAGGGTAAAATGGTAACTTTGCTCTAAATTAGTATTTTTCCATATTTCTAATTTTTAGTGATTACATTCTAACTTTTAGAAATCACTACTTTCAGTTCCTCGTGATCGTGCTTGAATTTGCTTAGAAACACAAAGATCGAGGTAAGTTAAGTTTTAACTTACTATCAGTTTAATGTGTATGAGTGACAAGAAAAAGAACTACAATGTATGTATGTATATTATCTTATGTACCTTGCCAAGTCATTACATATTCATTTGTCACACAGAATTTATTCTGTCATGAGTTGGTCATTTATTACGCAAGATATTCTGTCATGTTTTACTATACATTGCAAGTACGTCTTGTTAAGCATGCCATATGTCACATGTATGTCATGTCATGTAATATTCACTATTGCAAGCATGTCATATTAAGTATGTTGTCTGTTACATGTTATGTCATGTTAAGTATGTTGTCTATTACATGTTATGCTATGTTACAAAATGTTTCTATCTCAAGTAAGTGATATATTTTGAGTTACATTCTAGTCATGTTGTGTTATGTCAGAGCTTCTGTCCTTTCATATTCCAGTCACGTTTCATCTCAAATACAGTTTGTGTATTTTGAGAATAGTCATGTCAAATTATTCATGTCAATCACGACCCTAAGTGCTAGGATGGGATAATATCTTAGTGAAACCCCTTTGTTCACATTGGAGTGTCAAAATAAGTGTGAAATTCTCAGAGGTGACGAAATACTGCTAATGGATAGCGGGCAGAGCCTAACCAGCTGGTCACCAGAGTGCGCCAGGCACTAACACCAATGGAGCCACATTGCTAGATGCATGTTATGAACATTGCATTTTATATGTCATGAACGGGGGTAGATAACCTTGTGTTGAATGTCCCAACGCTTCATATGTCGGTCCAATCCCAAACAGAATCTGGAGGCATCACACTTTACCATGGATCGATGACTTGTTAGATCAGTTGCAAGAAGCATCAGTATTCTCTAAGATAGATCTACGGTCAATGGAAGATTAAAGATCAAGATGTACCTAAAACGGCTTTTCAAACTCATTATGGACACTTTGAATTTTTAGTAATGCCTTTTGAACTGACAAACACCCCAACAACATTCATGGATTTGATAAACTGGATATTTAGACAGTATCTAGATAACTTTGTAGTAGTGTTCATTGACAACATTCTGATTTACTCCCGAAACGATGAAGAACATAGGAAGCACTTAAGGATAGTACTGAAGACCTTGCAAGAACACCAGCTTTACCTAAAACTCAGCAAGAGTGAGTTTTGGCTTAGAAAGGTGAAATTTTTGAGACATGTTATTTCCAGTCAAGGTGTGGCAGTAGATCCTAAGATAGAAGCAGTGATGGAATGGCAGAAACTGACCAATGCCCATGAAATACAGAGTTTTCTAGGTTTAACAGCATATAATCGAATATTCGTTGAAGGATTCTCTAAATGGTCCCTTAACGACATTGACAAAGAAGAATGCCAAGTATGTTTGGAGTGAGGATTGTGAAAGGAGTTTCCAGAAACTCAAAAGAAGATTAACCATGACACCTGTGTTGGCTTTACCTAAGCCTCATAAGTTGTATGTGGTTTATAGTGATGCCTCTAAAATGGGATTAGAAACATAAGGCAGAGAAGATGGGTGGAGATAATCAGTGATTATTAGTATGAGATCAAGTATCACCCCAGAAAAGTCAATGTGGTAGCAGATGCCCTTAGTTGTAAGACCCAGGCCGACTTGCAATCACTTTTGGCAAAAATGAGGGAATTGCTAATAGGAAAGCCACCAAGAGATGTCAGGTTAATGGTGGTACATGAGATCATGCCATTGACTGACGAGCAAATCATCGAAGGTAAGGAGGATAAACTGGAGAAACTTGGCTAAAAATTCTGAAATCCGAAGGGCTACAACACTTCTCGATTGGCAAGGATGGGATGTTGCATTACAAGGAGAGGAAAGTGATTCCTAATGTTCCTGAATTAAAGGAAATGATTCTGAAGGAAGCCCATTGTACACCATATACTGCTCATCCTTGTAGCACTAAAATGCACCGAGACTTGAAGGGACAAACTTGGTGGGATGGAATAAAAATAGGCATGCCTGAATTTGTTTCGAAATGTTCAATTTGTCAGTTGGTAAAGGCTGAGCATCAAAAACCAGCTAGAGAATTACAACCGTTACGGATCCCATAATGGAAGTGGGAGGATGTGTCTATGGATTTCATGATAGGTTTGCCAAGGACATCATTAGGGAAGAATTCGATTTGGGTCATAGATGACCGATTGCCAAAAGTGCACATTTCCTACCGATTGCTAACACAGATTGTTGGATAAGCTCTCTCGAATTTATGTTAAGAAAATAGTCAGACTTCATGGAGTGCTTAAGTCTATAGTATCTGACAGAGACACTCGGTTCACTTTGCACTTTTGGTGAAGTTTATAGACGATGTTGGGCAAGAATCTAAGGTTTAATAGTGCCTATCACCTGTAGATAGACAGACAAACAAAACGAACTATTCAGACATTGGAAGATATGTTACGTGCTTGAGTAATGGAGTTTAGTGGAAATTGGGAAACCCATTTGCCATTGATAGAATTTACTTACAATAATAGCTTTCAGGCTACAATACAATTGGCACCTTACAAAGCATTGTATGGAAGGAAGTGCAGATCTCCTCTGTATTGGGATGAAGTAGATGAAAGGAAGTTGCTAGGACCAAAAAACTTGCAAGACGTATGAAAGCAAGTGGAATTAATCCAGGAAAGGATGGAAGTAGCTCAAAGCTGTCAAAAGAGTTATGCCGACAAACGACGGAGGAATTTAGAGTTTAATGTGGGAGACTGGGTGTACGTCAAGGTATCACCCATGAAAGAAGTCATACGGTGTGGAAAGAAAGGGAAATTGAGTCCCAAGTATGTAGGACCATTTGAAGTTATGGGTGCAGTCACATATCGTTTGGATCTACTAGCTGAAATGTAGGGAGTGCACAATGTCTCTCACATATTGTCATTAAAGAAGAGTTTAGGGGAAAGACAGCCTCTAGTAATGGAAGCCGGTAGCTTACGACTTCTGTCAAATCTATCCTATGAAGATTTGCTTGTTTGGATCGTGGATAGCAAAGACCAAGAGCTAAGGAATCAAAAAGTGTCTTTAGTAAAAGCTATTTAGAATAACCCTGCTTTTCAAGAAGTGACATGGGAGAGAGAAGATTTGATGAGGACTAAATATCCTCATTTGTTTCTAACTTAGAACTAGTGTATTCACAAATTTCAATTATGAATGATTGTTTGATTATACCTTGATTCCTTGTGTGTGTGACTGCCTCTGTGTTATTTATGAATTTTAGTAATGATATATACACCTACCATAACCGTGAACAAGGCATGGCTCATAATAGGAATACCCTTCTCATGTCTGTATGCTCAGTAGCATACATTAGAGCAAGACGCAAACGCAATCGCAGAAACGGGCAATTAAGGAGGGATCAAATGATGAGTGCTCATTGGCAGCTAGTTCTCCAATTTTATTACCTCCCAAGTGCAAGAGGTGTTGTGTTGATGTGTAGTGAAGGTCCCAAGGTCAATTTCACAAGGATTAAGACAACTTATACTTCAGAACTAAAAAAAAAAAGAAAAAAAAGAAATGGATGTTGTATCTATCTAAGAACACCCTCTTGGCCATTGTGTTGACCAAGGGACTCTTCTTTGATAGAGATTCTCTCTTCCCAGTTACCCAAAGGCTCAATAAGAGTGAGTTAAGATTTGCCTACTCTTCTATAAAATCAAATCAAATCACTAAAGAAACTGAAAATCTTGTGCAAAACAGATTCAAGCAAATTAAATGGTCAAATAAGAAATTTACTTAACTAAAAAAATAAACCTAAGTCTCGAGCAACCTTCTCACAGTGAATAATCTAAAAAAGCTTCATTATCCCACGGTTTCCTTCAAATGTTATTCCAGTCAAGGGTAGAACATTTGGATGATGGATATAATGCACACACAGTAAGGAACAAAAGTTAATAAAGGATATTCTCAATAAATTCCTATCTTCCCAGTTTCGGTTAACACATTCAAAGAAATGGGGATTTCACATTTCAAGCATCCAACGTGCTCTCAATCAATGAAAGATCAAGAAAAATGAAAAGAACCCCTAATCTTGACTTGATTCGGGTTTGATAAAAAACTTAAAGAAAAAAAATCACCACAATCTGGGAATCGAAACCCTTAAAGAGTAAACACTGCTCAACGGTTTCCCTTGACTTAGGGTTTAGATATTACTCCCCTTTCATCTCAGGATTCCTATGTTCAACCACAAAAATAGAAATTACAAACATTAGCTAAGAAAAAGAAACTCCATGCAAAGAAACCCTTACTTTTTCTTTCTGTCTTCCGAATAAAAAACCAACAACCCTTTGAACCTCCTTCCTCTACCTTTTATCCTCACTCTTCCCATCCTTTGCCGCTCCTTCAACTGAATCCTCTCCAATTCCATCCGGTTCCTTTTAGAGTGTATGATGTATAAATACAATGCAGAGGCTTAGGATTCGAGTGATGGAGCTTTGGGAAATTTCCTAAGTGTAGTGCGAAAGTGTATTAGGTGTCCTGAATGTATAATGACCATTTTACCCCTTTTCCCTTTTCTTATTGACTTCAAGATATCCTTTTAGAAAAAATGATGTGTAAGCGAGTATTTATAGTGATTTTCAAGTCAAAAAGTCTTAATTTAAATACTTACTAACTACAATTTTTTCACTTAATCAAATGGAAAGATTCTAGCATCATCGCACTCATGTCTTGGACATAGATTTTCGAAACAATATTTTTCAAGTAGAGCTTTACTGATGGGAACCAAGGTGGGCCTAGACTTAAAAATCATTTGCAAGTTCCAGATAGGCCGGGTTTTAGTGAGAGAAGCTCTTACCTCTCACTAAAACCTCCACATTCCGAAACCAGTTAGAGGGGGTGGGGGTGGGAGCTTCGGCTCCATCCCTCACTCCCTCCCCGCCCTCATCTTCTACCTACTTTCTATATTAGTTTAATTTTGTGTTTCTTCAGTTCGAATAAAGGAAAACACTCTTTGGTTGCTCCTTCCTCTTCGATTATCCTTCACGTTTTGTTCAGCTTGTGTTGCTTTAGAGGCAGGGGAGGCATGATCGGCAGAGGCGGGGGAGGCATGATCGGCAGCATCCATGCGTAGATCGGTACCATCAATGAGCAGATCGGCACCATCCATGGAGATTGGCACCATCCATGAGTAGATCGGCAACATCCATGAGTAGATCGGTACCTTCTGGAGCAGATCCACGACGCTTGGATAATGTGGGTATGGGCAGGGGTGGCGGTGGCATGAGATCGGCAGGTGCATATCGTGGGCGTCCGCGGCGGTGGCTGAGGGTGGAAGGATGAGCAGGGGAGGGGAGGCGGTGGATCGTTCGTACCGTCTGCGCAGTGGGCGGAGGTGGGTGAACAGTGGGGGCCCTCGGGCTGACGGCAGCACAGGTCGAAGGAGAAGATGGAAGAAGAAGAAAAAAGGAAAAAAAAAGAAAAGGAAGGGCTGACGGCAGCACATGTGTTTTCCTTTTTCCGTATACTAACAGTGTTGTTTTGTGCGCTGGTTTCCGTTTTCAGTGTTTAGTGTATTTTCTTTTATTTGTCTTTAGGTCTAGAAAAAAAAAAAACCCCATAAATGTAGTGCCCATTCGGACTGGGTCCGAATGGTGTTTCCTCCCCCTCCGCATAGGCGGAATTGGTGGGCGTTCCTCCTCCATTTCCCGTTTAATCGGGTATGGAGTCTATGTTTTGTAAGTTTTAATACCTCTGTACTGTACAGAGGAGTGCTATCTCTTAGACTAGGTTTGTAGAGATGCTTTGTTTGGACTAGACCATGCCAGTCACGGAGGTGTACTGGGATTCTACTAACGCTTGTAATGACTTATTTTTAAGTCAATTTGTATGTCCTACCTTATTAATGGAACGAGGTTCTCTGTTTTCAAAAAAAAAAAAGTTCCAGATAGGCCATATTACAAGATTAAGAGCTAAGAAGATCAAGTAAGTAATGCAATGATAGATGCAATCCACTTGGGACGAGTCAAGCAAGAGCCCAACATTCAAACTGGGCTTGAAGGAAGACAAAAGATCCAATTTTGAATCATTTAAACGACTTATTTTATTAGTTTAGAATAATTGGGCTTTAGATGTTTGGCTCACATATGTCTTATTTTTATGAACTAGAGTTTTTGGGAAGGCCTTGTATTTTGGCCAAGGGCATATTTGAAAAGTTACATTTTAGGAACTAGGGTTTTGAAGAGAGGTACTGTAGTGATTACTGTAGCCGAGACACTGTTCATGCGGCACTATTCATCTAGGGCTATTTTTGGAAGAAAGGGATTTATTTTGGGCTAGGGTTTCAATTAGGTTTAGCTTTAAATACACTTTGTAGCCTCAGTTTATGAAGTTTATGAAATTTGATGATTTATTCATTGTGAGTTGAGTTTTACTCCTCTTGTTCTTAATTGAATTTTTGAACTTATCAAAGGTAAATCACAACCTTTTGTGGTGTTCCTCCATATAATCTGACTTCTTGAGACGGGTTCTTCAACGGCTCTAGATTTTAATATAATCTAAGTTCTTGAAACGAGTTCTCATCGGGTCTAGATTCTCCATCCATTGACTTGAGTTTGGCTTTCTTGGGTGAGTTTTCAAATTGATTGTGGGTTCAAGGGATTCCTTTCCTGCGGGTTCATATCATTTGGTATTCAGAGCTCGGTTTCCAATCAGGTCTGATTCTATCTTTTATTTCTTGCATATTGAATTCTAGTGCTTCATTGTTCTAGGGTTTAGAAAAAAAAATTCAAAAACAAAATTGGAAAAAAAAAAAGTTGCTGAATTAATTACATCATCTTGGACTACCAAAATTTTCTTGTTCATTTGGGTTTTGTGTTGTTGATCCCAGGGTTTCAAAATTCTAGGGTTTCTCGCATCTCTAAATTTGTCAATTGCTTGGAGTGTTGTTTCATTGATTCTCTTATAATTTCTTTGCCAATCCTTGTGTGTTTGAATTCAATTGCTTGATTTTCAATTGAATATTGATGTTTGTGATTGAATTAGAGAAAAGAAAAGAAAGGAAAAGAAAAGAAAAGAAAAGAAAAGAAAGGAAAGGAAAAGAAAAGAAAAGAAAAATTAAAAAAAAAATTCGAAAAAAAAAATTGAAAAAAAAAAAGTGATAGCATACTCAAAAGTTGCTACATAGTTACAACAAAGAGAAAGAAATACATTTGTTGATTGAGTTTTATCATCAAAGGGGCAGAATACATCTTTCTAGTTGGTATCTTGTTTCATAATTACTCTTTCCCTCAGATAAATTCCTTGAGTCTCATGTCATTTTATTCATTCCTTGTTTCTTATTCTTCTGTCTTGGATCTATATTACTGGTTGGAATAATACAAGGTTGTCTTGTCTTGATTTGGTTCAACTAGTTCTTAAAGAACTTGAGCGAGAAAACTATTGAGGTAAAAGGCAAGAGAGTGTGAGACTATTATCAGGAAAAAAAAGCCAAATTAAGTGTGAAACACGAGTGGAGTGCCATTATTCGAGTGTAAACACGTAAGGGAGTGTGTGAGATTTTCTACTAACATTCTTTTTGTACAGCGTGTTATGATGTCTCATAGGAGTGACTAATCACCAAAGGAGATGGTAGATAACTCATCCTTTTTGTTGCAAGCCATGCAACAACAGTTTGAACGGTTGAACTTGGTGTTGGGTGAAATGAGGGATAGGATGGATCATCAAGAAGCAGTGATTAGAAATTTGCAAGGTGGGAGAGATGGGAGGGAACGTGAGCCTAGTGTTGAGAATGGGTATAAGAATGAAAAGTATGGTGAGTCTCTTGTTGATAGGCATGCTCTCAAAACACAAATTAAGATAGGTCATGTAGAGCAGCAGAGCGAGAACATTTTTCATACTAGATGCCACATCAACAATAAGGTATGTAATATGATCATTGATGGGAAGAGTTGTATTAATTTGGCTAGCACTACTTTAGTTGAGAAATTGAATTTACCTACCTTGAAACACCCTAGACCATACAAGTTGCAGTGGTTAAGTGATTGTGGGGAGGTTAGGATAAGTAGGCAAGTGCTAGTTTCCTTTTCAATTGGGAAATACAAGGATGTGGTGTTTTGTGATGTAGTGCCTATGCATGTTAGCCATATTTTGTTGGGGAGGTTGTGGCAATATGATAGGAAGGTGATCCATGATGAGTTAAGGAACATGTACAGTTTTGAAAAGGATGAAAATAATCAAACTTGCTCATTTAACTCCAACACAGGTCCATGGGGACCAACTGAAACTGAAAAGTGAGGTTGCTAAAAAAAGAAAGAGTAAAAGTGAGAGTGATCTAAAAAGCAAGAGTAAAAGTGAGATCAAGCTAAATAGCAAAAATGAGGGTGAGGCTAAAACCTCAAGAAAAAGAGAGAATGAGTTGAAAAACAATTGTAAGGCTGAGAGATCAAAAAAAGAGGAGAGTGAAAGAAAAAAATAGAGTGAAAAGGAAGAAGAGAGTGAGAGGAAAAAAGAGAATGAGACAGAAACATCAAGAGAAAGAGAGAGTGAAAAAGAAAATAGAGAGGTGGCTGAGAGTCAAGAAAAAAGAGATGAGCCACAAGAGGAAAAAGAAAGAGAGATTGCAAAGAGAAACACAAAAACAAAAGTGAGCTTTTATACTAATGAATTTAATGACTCTTTACCTAGTGTTGTTGTTTATTTGTTGCAGGGATATAAGGTCATGATTCCTAGCGGTGTGTTTAGTGGATTGCCACCTATTAGGGAGACAGAGTGCTACATTGATTTTGTGCCAGGTACGACAATTCCTACTCGACCTCTCTTTGAAGAGCATGAGTCCTTGACGCACATGAAGGGACAAGGTAAGTTGAATAGAATGCATGCCAAGTGGGTGCAATTTATTGAGACCTTTCCTTATGTAATCAAGTATACATAAGGTAAGGAAAGTTTTGTGATTGATGCTTTAGCAAGAAGGTATGTCATTGTCATCATTTTAGATACAAAGTTATTGAGACTTGAATATGATAAGCAATTGCATGCTAATGATGATGACTTTGCTACTGTGTATGGAGCGTGTGAGAAGACATCGTTTGGTAAGTGCTATAGACTAGATTGGTATTTGTTTAGAGAGAATAAACTTTGTGAGCCAACTAGTCTTATGCGTGAGCTTTGCTGGGTCATTTTGGTGTGAAGTGCATTTTAAACATGTGGCGTGAATATGGGTGGGAGTATTGCTTGCCATTCATTGAGTTTGCATCTAATTGGGCTGGTCATTTTGGTGCAAGGAAGACTTTAAATGTGTTTCATGAACGTTTGTGGGAGTATCATTTACCATTCATTGACATGTTGCATGAACCTTTGTGGGAGTATTGCTTGGCATTCATTGAGTTTGCATATAATTGGAGTGCTCATTTTGGTGCAAAAAAGACTTTAGACGTGTTGTATAAATGTTTGTGGGAGTATCATTTGCCATTCATTAACATATTGCATGAACGTTTATGGGACTATCATTTGCCATTCATTAATGTGTTGCATAAAAGTTTGTGGGAGTATTGTTTGACATTCATTGAGTTCACATATAATTGGGGTGATCATTTTGATGTAAGGAAGACTTTAGATATGTTTCATGAACATTTGAGTTTTGTTTGCCATTTATTGAGTTTACACATAATTGGAGCGTTCATGCTACTACTAAAGTTTCACCTTTTGAAATTGTTTATAGACTTAATTCATTTACTCCTTTAGATTTAATGCATCTACCTGTTGATGGCAGGAGTAGCTTGGATGGACTTTTCCAAAATCTTGAACAAATTAATGATAATGCATATCAAGTGAACCTTTCAGGTAAGTATAATGTTTATATTATTTTCAATGTTACTAACTTTTTTCCCTTTGATCCAGGTGGGGATTCGATGTCGAATCCTTTTGAGGAGAGGGGGAATGATGGGAACCAAGGTGGGCCTAGACTTAAAAATCATTTGCAAGTTCCAGATACGCCATATTACAAGCTTAAGAGCTAAAAAGTCAAGGAAGTAATGCAATGATAGATGCAATCCACTTGGGACGAGTCAAGTAAGAGCCCAACATTCAAACTGGGCCTGAAGGAAGACAAAAGATCCAATTTTGAATCATTTAAACGACTTATTTTATTAGTTTAGAATAATTGGACTTTAGATGTTTGGCCCACATATGTCTTATTTTTATGAACTAGGGTTTTTGGGAAGGCCTTGTATTTTGGCCAAGGGCATATTTGAAAAGTTACATTTTAGGAACTAGGGTTTTGAAGAGAGGTACTGTAGCGATTACTGTAACCGAGACACTGTTCACGTGGCACTATTCATCCAGGGCTATTTTTGGAAGAAAGGGATTTATTTTGGGCTAGGGTTTCAATTAGGTTTAGCTTTAAATACACTTTGTAGCCTCAGTTTATGAAGTTTATGAAATTTGATGATTTATTCATTGTGAGTTGAGTTTTACTCCTCTTGTTCTTAATTGAACTTTTGAACTTATCAAAGGTAAATCACAACCTTTGTAGCGTTCCTCCATGTAATCTGGGTTCTTGAGACGGGTTCTTCAATGGGTCTAGATTTTAATATAATCTAGGTTCTTGAAACGAGTTCTCATCGGGTCTAGATTCTCCATCCATTGACTTGTGTTTGGCTTTCTTGGGTGAGTTTTCAAATTGATTGTGGGTTCAAGGGATTCCTTTCCTATGGGTTCATATCATTTACCACATGAAGAGCGTCAACCCCCACATGACCTATTGGTATGGAGAGATGCCAATAGGTTACGTGTGACGACCAAGACTTTCTAGGCTTTTGTGTAAATTTTTTTTTTTAAGCCCATGAGAGTTTCGGCCCTTTTAGGAAATTAGGGTTTAGGCCCAAAAGGATTAGGGCTCATGCCCAACTAAGGAATTTTATGCCACTTGTCATCCATAGGGCTATGATGAAACTAGATGGAAGCAAGAAAGTAAGACAAAAAGAATTAGAATTTGGCTTATACGCCTACCATAGGAAGATCAATCCCTTCCTTGCCATGTGTCATGCATGCATGAGGATTTTCTTGTAGAAAGAAGCTTTTTGATACATGTCATTATGGGGAAAGGAATCTAGAAGGAAATGATTAGGATTATGGGAAAATGGAACTAGGGAAGGCCAAGAGGCCTTGGACGGCAACAAAGAGAGGAGAAAGGTTGCTTTTTGCCATGTGTCTTCCATGCATGAAGGTAGGTAAAAAGTTGCCTTGGAAAGGAGCAAGAACAAGGAGGGAAGAAGGCTACATGCCTAGGGGCTTCTAGAAGAGAATCTTGTGTAAGAAAACCTTGAGGTGGTCGACAAGGGCCAATCACATGTTTGTCCAAAAGTATGGTGAAAAGAAGATTTCCTAGGGAAGAGAAGGGTTCAGCAGACCATGCTCTTACACACACAGTTCTCACATGCCATTTGCCACTCATGTACACATGTAAGAGATTGAACAAAATTTGAGTTGATAGAATACCTTATTGCCACTAGATACATTGAACCAAGACATAAAATGAAGGGTAAAAAGGGGAAGAGAGTTCAGTTTTGGAAGAAGGAGGCGCCACATGTAGGAAAGGATGCTTTTGGGTTTTAACTTGATCTAATGATGAGCTAGAGGAAAAAGGTGGTAGGGCTATACGCCATTGGGCAACCATGCATAAAGCATGTTGCATGCAAGAAAGCCCTTTTTGTTTTTTAAGAAGAGCGAGCAGTCACCTATACAATAGTGACCCTCTCCCAATTTATTAAAAAACCCTCATTTATGGCGGAGGAAAACCTTGTAAACAACTAAAAAAATAACACTACTCAAACCCAACAACACCTCCGAACACGGCAATCATAAAACCAAAGAAACCCAAAATTAAACCCACAACCACCTCCCAAACTTCTCCAACCAAAGAAAAACTAAGTGCGAATATAAGGCAAACCCAACTTCTCCAACCGTAGAATTCCCTTCACCTCCTTAGGAAGCAATTCCAAAACCTCATACCTCCTGCTGCAACCTGCCTCTCCCTTCCTTGCCAAAAAATCAGCAACCATGTTCCCTTCTCTAAATTGATGAGAGATAGAGAAGGATATGCCATTAGCCACAGCAATAAACTCCTCCCAAAAATCCCACAAATACCAAAGAGTACAACATTTGGCTCGAACCCACTCAACCACAATTTTTGAATCACATTCAATCTCAACATTCTTCAAACCCAAGTCTTTGCACAGCTTTATTCCTTCTATCAAAGCCCTCAACTCGGCTTCTGAGTTAGTGCCATGTCCAAACTACTTCGAGAAAGCTGCTACAAAATTTCCCTCACAATCACATATCACTCCCCCTCCACCCATCCTCCTCGGGTTCCCTCTACAGCTGCCATTTGCATTCAACTTCACTTGCCCAGCTATAGGTCTCTTCCATTTTACCAACTACTGTGTACGAGCAGCAACCCTAGTACATCAAACCTCCAAAGCTTCAAACGTTGCCAAATCCAAACTAGAAACCAGTCCCTCTGTTTTCATTCTTTCCAAAATGCTTCTAAGCCACACCCTCACTGCAAGCCAAACCCCTTCCACATTTTCCTGCCTTCCCTCCATTGTTGCTTTACATCTACGAACCCACAGCCTCCACATGATGACGCATGGAATAATGCCAAGGAGGACGCCCCATGTAGAAGACCTTCTTGCAAAAGACCACCATTGAGAAACTCTCAACCACCAAGAAAGGTACAATCTAAATCCCCAACGCAGCCTCCGCAAGAGCCCATAACCGACCTGTAAACTCACTGGAGCTTAGCACATGCTCCCGTGTTTCCTCTTGCCCTGAAGCATAGTAGTTACATTTTGATGCCAACGGGATACCGACACGACAAATATTTTCATCAAACGGCAGCCAATTGTACTGAGCTTTCCAAACACACACAGATATATTTTTTGGAAGCAAACCATGCCAAACCCATCCCATTTCAGGAGCTACAGATGCCTTTACTATGATATGATCCCAAGCAAAAGCAGATGAGAACATTCCATCTTTACTCGGCATCCACACTAGAATATCCTTGCCCATCTTCCCGCAGCTATAGCCATTATTTCCTCTGTTTTGGAAGCTCCTAAGCTCCATTAATCTGTCTCTGTCCCATATATTCTCCACCCATAAATCTTTGATGCTAAGAACTGGACTCCTATCCATATTATCAGGTGAACTAAGAGGTCCACTAGAGAGCCATCGGTCATACTAGAACGACCCCCTACCCTCCTTAACTAATAGCCGAACATTATCCAAAACCTCATGCATAAATCCCATTACAGACTTCTGAAAACGGGACCCGTTTCTACTAGTCAACACCACATGACCTTTCTTAACGTATTTGGCTTGAATTTTTTTTTTCCATAGGCTATCTCCAAACAAAAAATGCCATGAAAACTTCATATGGAGAGCCCTTTGAACCTCCAATGAGTTCCACAAACTCAAACCCCCTTCTCTAGTTGGTTTACATAAATGATCCCACAAACACCACTTCCTTTTTCTGTGACCATCCGAAACACCCCAAAAAAAAGATGTTAACATGGAATTTATTTTGCAATGCACCTCCTTCGAAATATTAAGCACCAAAAGAAGATGCATAGCCATGCTTGATAGCACATGTCGAATGAGTGTGAGACGACCCCCTTGCGAAAGCAACTTGTACTTCCATCCAGCCACTTTACACCTGATTTTATCAACTAGAGGCTCCAGATCCCTCACCTTAAGCTGCCCCACCACAAGTGGAACACCGAGATAAATCACCGGGAATTTTCCTTCAACAAAACCCATTAATCGCTTCAACCCAATCCTTCTTCCCCTCGTGATATGTTCAGAAAAAAACAACGTAGATTTTTCCTTACTTTCCAACTGTCCGGACCACCTCTCATAGCAACCCAATACCTCAATCAGCCTACGTAAGGATCGCTTCTCATCATTAAGAAAAATCAAGAGATCATCCACATAGAGAAGATGAGAAATCAAAGGAGCCCCTGACGGATGAGAAAAAGCCTTAATCCTTCCACTCTCAAAATTTCTTTTCAGGAGCCAAGACAAAACTTCCTCCATGATGATAAATAAATAAGGAGATAGAGGATCTCCTTGACGAAGCCCCCGGGTTGACTGGAAAAAACCCTTGTATGACCCATTCATCATAATCAAAAACCATTGTGAGCGCATACAATTACCCACCAAACGACACACATGAGGAGAAAAACCCAAGCACTCCATTCCGTTTAAAATAAAATTCCGATCAATCCGATCATAGGCTTTGGACATGTCCTCTTGACCATAAGGTTGCCACCATTTGTTTTTTTATTTAATGAATGATCCATCTCCTGTGCCAGTGTAATATTCTCAAATATACTCTGCCCCAGAATAAAGGCACCTTGTTCTTGTGAGACAATCAAAATTTTATAGGTAACCGAACGTAAACTGATAGGCCAAAATTTATCGAAACTTTTTTGGCTCTTGTACCTTTGGAATAAGAACAAGGTACGACGATGTATAAAACCGGGGCAAAGGGACCCCTGAGAAAAATTCCTTTGCAGCCTCAATCATATCCTCCTTCACTAAGTCCCAACAGCTACTGAAAAAACCCGAACCAAAGCCATTAGGACCAGGGCTACTATGCTTTAGAATAGACATTAAAGCCTCCTTAACCTTTAACTCCGTGGGAGCTTTACACAGAAAAATATTATCGGCATCCTCAATAACTCAGCCCAGAAGAGAACAGAGATCAGCTGCCTCGAATGCAGCAGTCCCTGAAAGAAAACTCCGAAAATAACGAACCACACCTTCATGGACTTGTTCTGGATTGCTAAGGACCATGCCATCCAACAGGGTCATAGAGGGCATAAAGTTTTGCTTCTTCCATTGATTTATAACAGCATGAAAAAGATTGGTGTTACAATCACCACCAACCAACCATGCCTTCTTAGCAATCTGAGCAAGGCGCACCTCTTCCCTGTATTCCCAAGCTTCCAACTCAACCTTCATTGCCAAATAATCAGCTTCCAACTCTATAAAAGGTGCATCCTGTAAGTGCCTCTCTAGCTCAGACAACTGGACCTCTAACTCCTTAATATGTACCCCCACCTGGCCAAACACCGATTTGTTCCATGAGCGTAGGACTACCTTCAACTTCTTCAGCTTGGCCACTAGCTTTATAAGTCTAGTACCCTGTATTGGCACTCGCCAAACTGTCTCTACACACTCCCTGAAGGAGTCATTTTCACACCACATATTCTGAAATCTAAAGGGAGAAGGGCCATACTGCTGCCACTCCCTACTCAACCGAAGAGCCATTGGGCAATGGTCCGAAGATTTTCGAGGCAAGAATTCATACCACGCATCTGAGAAAGCACGGAACAAGCTAGAATTGCTAACGACTCTATCTACTTTATCCCAATTCTGAGAAGTTCCCTCTTGGCCGTTACACCAAGACACCCGACCCCCAGTGCACGGAAGATCCAGCAACCCACACGTTTCCAAATAGGAATTGAACTCCTCCATTGCCAAAAGGACTCTAGGAAGGCCACCAATCAGCTCACCATCATTCCTGATGATATTAAAATCACCTGCAACCAGCCAAGGACAACTTCCGACGTCAATATCCATTAAAGAATTCCAGAGCTCCCGCCGCTCTACCTGATTACATTTAGCATAAATGAAATTCACCAAAACTCTTGAAGCTGAAAAGGAAAACCACCCAGTAATCATCTGAGTTATTTTATTCACAACCTTGAAGAGCGTATTCTCCTTCCAAAAAACCATAGCTTCCCACCCATATCTGCATTCGAACAATACAACAAGAAATTCAAGAAAGAAGCTAACTTTGGAATATGATCGACACTAGCAAATGGTTCTGAAACAGCAACCAGAATAGAATTTTTCCTCTGGACCAAATCTCTCAACCTTTTACATGACCTGCTGACTCGTTCGAAAATGAGCAGCCCAAAGGCTATCCCAAGTGCAGGAGCGTGTCGCGTAGTAATTAGGAATAAATTCCTAGATCGTCTCCACAGGGAAAGTGCTTAAAAATCAAACTCGTGTAAAATTGTGGAAATGGTTACAATGAGAGAATAAAAATAAAAATGATGATATGTGCAATGAATGTGAGAGTGCAATGGAAATGAAAATTTACTAGTCATGGACTAGATTCATGTTTGTTGATTTTGAGTGGATGATGAAAAGTAAAAAAAAAAAAAAAAAAAATACAAGACAATAAATTAAAATTGCTAGAAATTAAATAACTGAAATGTAAATGGACAATAAAATTTAAATGACATAAAAGTAAATTGCAAAAATTAAAGGTGCAGGAAAATTAAATGACAGTAATTTAAATTGCAGGAAATTAAAAGTGCGAGGAAATTAAATGACGGTAATTTAAATTGTAAGAAATTAAAATTGCGAGAAATGTAAATGACAGTAATTTAAATTGCAGGAAATTAAAAGTGCGAGAAAATTAAATGACGGTAATTTAAATTGCAAGAAATTAAAAGTGCGAGAAAATTAAATGACATAAATTTAAATTGCAGGAAACTAAAAGTGCGAGAAAATTAAATGACAGTAATTCGAAATTAAATAAAAACAAAAATTGTACGGAATAAACTCGATATTTGAAAATGGAGACTGTGTTCTCCAACCCAAAAATCTGAACTTCCAATTAATGTAACCTCTCAAAAATAAAATGGACTCTCAACATTTATAAAAAAGGACTGAAAATTTACTCACTAAACAAACTCAAAACTGAAAATAAAGACTTACAAACATAAAATTTACTGAGCCATACATTAAAACTAACTGATGAATAAATCACATGAAATTAAAAATTGAACTAAGAAGAAAATAAAAACTGACTGCAAAAATTCACTCACTATTTTTTCTGAATTTTAACTCTAACTTCACATTAAAAATATTCTAACATCTGACAACTCACTGACACTCTAACTCTAGACTCACTGACACTCTAACTCTAACATCTGCTGGCTCCCTAACTTCGTCTACTTACAAGCCTTATATAGGCATCATAAGTCACTGTACTGTGCTTATTCGTCCGTGATGCCAGCTGCAAATTGTCCCCTACCCCATTACTTTTGCCGTGCGTCTGTGATAAGAGAATATTTTTTTTTTTTTGCTTTTCGTTTACTTTACACCCGCTGCATGCACTTTATTTTTTTTTCTTTCTTTTTTCTTTTTCATCCACTCGGTTCACTCCTCTCTTTTTCTCTTCTCTTTTTATTTTTTCTTCTTCCGGTTGCTGCATTCTTTCTCTTCTCTTTTATTTTTCTTCACTTTGTCTTCTTTCAGTGTGATATGCCGTGCGTTGCTGTTCTTTGAAAAGGACCCAGTTGCTCGCGGACCCAGCTGTTCGCGTGAATGATCTCATCTGCATGCTCTCAACTCCATCTAGCAGCACCCGAAGGACAAGTAGCACCCGAAGGATAACTCTCCTGAAACGGTGCTGCCGTGTGCTTGGTGAATGCAGTGGTGCTGTGGGATAGTTGGAGTGGTGCTTCGTGGCTTCGGAGCTGATCACCGGCGTCGTCTGGTGTTGCTGGTGGTCGGCGGAGGTGCAGCGAACCCATCCCGGTTTCAGAAATGGAGATTGGTGTGGCCGGTGCATGCGGTGGTGCTTCGTGGAGTTGGACGAGTATTTGGCCATGCGTGGTGGTGGAGAAGTGATCGCCGGCATCGTCTGGTGTTGCTGGTGGCTGCAGGTGGGCGGAGGGGCAGTTGCCGAACGCATGCATGGCGTGGAGAGACGCAGAGATGGCGGACGTCGCGAGGTTGAAGACGAGGCAAACGGCACATCGTTCTTTCCAAACGACATGTCGTTTGCCTCAGACGACAGAAACGACCAACGTGAAAAACGACATGTCGTTTTCCCTAAACGACATGTCGTTTGCCTCAGACGACAGAACGACCAACGTTCAAAACGACATGTCGTTTAGAACCTGTACAGAGAAATAAAAAAATAAAATAAAATAAAAATAAAATAAAACAAACAGAATAATAAATAAAAAAAATATATAAAAAATAAAATTAGAAAAAAAAGAAAATAATTAATTAATTAAAAATTAAACAAAAACTAAACTAGAATATTAAAAATGTGTTGTGCATGTGAGACAATAAAATCAAATTAAATCACAAGTTATCAAATATAAGCATAAACTATATTTTTAATCAATTTAATTCATAACTTGGATTTATTGCCTCTTGATCATTTTTTCATTTAAAATCAACGATAAAATAATAAAATAATTAAGAATACATTGATTTTAAATGTATAAAATATGCAATAATGCAGCTCAATCACACCCCCCAACTAACATTTTGCTAGTCTCTGAGCAAAATAGTGAAAATTAATTGAAATGAATATTGCATAAATCTCGAAATCCAAACAAAAGCAATCAAACACAACAACGAATTCTCACAAAATGCGACACGTGACTATCAACTCCCAGGGCTATATTCACCAAGACTGTCTCAACAATCTTTCATTAAGAATTGGGGAAAAAATCTCAGAACTCAGATGTGTGTGTAGCTAAATTGTTCTTCATTACTAGCCGTGATTCATCATAGGATTTTTCAACCTTAAGATTAATCATTTCTGATTCTAACTACCTCAAAGCCTAAGGGACTAGCAGTTTTCACGGAAACTCTGTTTAAAGGTTGAACACTCAACCCCCAAAGTTTGGGTAACTGTTTCTAGCCCTTTTCTTAGGAAATCTCACTGTTTTTTTTTTTTTTTTTAATTTTAAAACGGGTTCGATCGGTGGGGAATCGAACCAAGGACCGTGCGCCTAATCCACACATTCCCAAGTTCGCCCTTACCACTGAGACAGATCCATGCTTCTTCTTCTTCTTCTCTTTTTTTTTTTTTCGAAAGGCTCGGTAGTCCTGCAGTTTACTTCTCCAGTGTTAAATCAATGAATAGTAATGAAGAACACTACAAGTGTAAGCATGTGTAAAATGTCATTCAAGATTTTCCCTTCATTATATATAAATCATGCCAAGTCTATCTCAATGAATATAGCATCCTGGTGTTTCAAATCATACATCAAGCAAAATATGATGCATCAGGAATTATGTTCTATGCTCAGGGTTGAAAATAAATTTTCATAAAATAATTCCGCTCAACTACACCACCAAGATGCTCAAATTTCACAAAATGATATAATAGAGTATGTGTCAATCATGTGTATATTAGTGCATATTGCATTAAGGCAAAAATTGTGTAATCCAATGCACACACGTTTTTTTTTTTTTTTTTTAATGAAACAAAAACAGAAAATAGATGACTCATTCAAAAGCGGATTTTCTAAGACTCAATATCCCTAAAGTAATACCGCCAAACAAATGGGATAACAGGCAAGATAACTACTCTGCCAAGCGGACACTTGCGATCATTATGCAATCGCGTGTCGGTATCACTTCATCATGCCAGGAAATCCTAGACGCTGACATTGTATTTTTTTTTTTTTTTAGAGCTGCCTAGTGGGGAGACAAATGCAAGTTCGTTTTTTTTACAGAATGCAATTCCCTCCCCCCAACTGAACAATGCAGTGTCCTCACTGTTTAACAAAGAAGAAAATTAATGTAAAGAGAAAACAACGCAAAAGGAAGAAAAAAAAAATATATGAGTAAATAAACAACCACACAACACAAGAAATAAATATAAATAAATAAATAAACAAATAATTGGCACTCAAAAATCACAAGGTGTCTGTACAAGAAGAGTTTCACCTGGATCATGAGGAAAATGATTTTTCCTACTGGCTGAATTGGGTTTTCTATGATCAATGCACATTCTCCAGCCAGTGACAGTTCTAGTTGGAATCAACTCATTTTTCTCATTTTTGACAATGGTTAAACCAGATTTTTTTGGACTTACCAGTGCTTCTCTGTCTGAGATGGGATAAATGATACCTACTGCCAGTAGCTTGAGCACTTCCTCTTTGACAACTTCCTCTATGATAGGATTGAGCCTACGTTGAGCATCACAAACCGATCTAACATCAGAGCGAGACGCCAATTCCTAGATAACCGATCTAACGTAGCATTATCAATTCCTAGATAACAGCCAAAGCGAGACGCCAGAATCTGCAAGCAATCTATACGATATAGATGCAATGGTAGCCCAAGCAGGAAAATCCACTAAGAGAGGTTCCTTCGACAAGTCAAACTCCTTCATCCTTCTAAACAACCAAAAAGTTGAACCACCAATAGTACGTCCTTCCCTAGCCCATCCATGCAAAAAATCACGCTCACTTCTCATCTGAACAAGCACATGCAGATCATCCATAACACTACACCGGAACCTCTAATAGACCCCCACGATTTGGCAACATGTAATCTCACTGCATCAACAGAAGGCCACATACGAGAGAACTTGAGCACCAATGCAAACTTGAAGTCCTCTGCAACCTTAGAGATTTCCACCTCTGAAAAGATAAAACCTTGTTCTCCATCAACCTCCACAGGATATATCATTGGTAGCCTAAAAGAGGAGTGCACCAGTGAATTAGAAACCACTTGAGAAAACGATTTTGTAGCCTACACCACCGTGACAGCCTCCTCCAAATGAGGAATGGGGGTGGCCTCCATGGCCAAAACCCTAGCAAACCAGCGGATAGGTGCCAAAAATGGCAACTCCAATAAATAAGGACCGACTCCAAAATAGAATAACAAAATCGCTCAAAATTGCCGCTCCTTAAAATCTGCATGCAAGAAAGCCCTTGAGTGTCTATAAAAAGGAAGGAACCAAAAACCCTAGGACTTTTGGCCATTTTGTGTTTCTCTTGTAAGTTTCAGCTACCCTCTTCTCTTATAAGTATCCATCACTTTCTCACCATCCAAACAACCTTTTGAGAGTAAACAAAGTGGAGAGACACTTGCAAGAGGAAGACCTAGAAGGTATGAAACCAACTTCTCTTTTGCTACCCACACACACACACACGGCTTCAAGGAAGAGAGGTCTCGGTCTAAGCCAAGTTCATCTGGAACATATGCTCTCACACATGCATACTTGAGCTAGAAGAAGATAGTTCATGTTTTGAGAAGGTTCTTCCATGAGAACCCACGCCTATACTCACATAGTTAGATTAGGGTTTTCTTCAAGGAAAATAAATGTAACCTTACTTTATTTTAAGTCTTAAAGCATGGTGTCTTGAGGTAAGAGAGTCACGGCACTAGTGATTTCTAATTAGGGTTTTTGTTGAAGATAAGTTTCAGATTCAACGAGGGAAGGTCCGAAAAACTTGGAGTTTTTCTTGGAAAGGAAAAGGTGTAAGGAGCACCACACTTGAACACATGGGTTAGGGTTTTTCTTAAGCAATGATACTAACGAGTATTATATGTGATTTTTCAGCTTGCTTGCTATAAAAATATATTTCAGATTTTTGTAAGTACACCTCTAACTTGTACTTGGATATTTTATGTATATGGCTTGTGAACTTGTTGTTTGTTTCTGTTTTGTATGTTCTTTTATGATATTATTGTTCTTCTATGTGCTATGAATATCTTTTGATATGATTGTTTAAAAGTATGATTAATATGAGTTATGGAAGTTGTGTAAAATGTGGAAAGAGATGAAGTAAGAAGCCATGTAGGGTTTCAGCATGTTCTATATTGGTTGAATATGAATGTTGTATATTACCACTTCGGCTTGGACTAAGATCATGAAAGGATCACCCATACACATAAGAAAATGCTTCGGCGCTCATGAGGTTTCCTTGTTAAAGTCTTTGTTCAAAGCATTAGAAGATTTCAAATTCATGAAAAGTTGATTGGATTTCATGTTTCTCCACACAAAGCTTTCGGCCAACCTTATAAATGAAGTAAGATAATTGGTGCTTTGGCTTTTATGTGATAAGAACAATTTTTGGTTACATTAGGGTTTGAAGGTTTTGGCCCTTAAATGAAATCTTGGGATGTATGCCTTTAATTGATATGCATGCCTTGAATTGTTATGAGGAAATGTGTTTGCATGTTCTAATATTTTCAAGCTATAACCGGATATGTATTGTATGTATGAATGTTTTATTTTATGAAGAACATTTCGGCATCTCATGGTTATGATGAAGGTATTTTATGTGTCTCATGAATGTTCTAAAGTCCATTGTCATGTCACATGCATTGGGATTGTAAAAACTATTTTTGAAAAGAAAATAGTCTTTTTAAAAGGTACAGTTTTTATCACCACCCCAAATGCTGGGACGGAGGTGATTACACCTAAAGAATAATGCGGTAGTTGTAGTATAACTTTAGGATGTCGATTCCACAGAAAGACAAATTAAAAGAATAGTAGAAGGAACAAAAAAACTATAGAAAAATATTAAATGATTAATGGAGAACAAAGATTAATTTTAAATGTAAATTAAAGTGAAACCAATTGACTAACGGAAAAAGTACTCAAATTTTAAGAACAATAAAGTGTCAGTAATCTCTTGTACAAATCCGGTATTTTAATTATTCTTAATTCATTAAATAACTCAATTGGGAACTCAATTTCCAAATTTTCCAATCGGAAGGTATAAATTTATAAACCAAAACTAAACTAAATGTAAACCTTTGAAAAATTATTCACCACTTTTAAAATATGTCAATTATTATCACTATTGAGAAAATTCAATGACGGCAATATACTTAGGGAGTGATATTGCAGTAAATAATTAAATCAATATAGATAAATAATTGATCCAAACATAATCAAAGAACTAATCCCACTCAATAGAAAAAGCATGACAGAATCCATAAACATAATAAATTCTATGATTATTCAGAGAAGAAAACATCAACAATGAATTGAGAATGTTAAAACAAAAGATTTTTAGTAATTGAAAATCAAATAAATAAATTAAAAATACCATCTAATGTGTAAGTTCATCCCTAGCCCTATTTGATAATTTAGTTAGTCATAAATATAATGGACAAAAAAAATCTCAAGAGAAAAATAAAGCAAACGGTAGCTATGGAAATTAATTTTGTCATTTTGTTCTTCAGTATTGAGCCTTCTCCCTCCTCTTCAAAAAACTCCCAATTTTGTGCTAATGAAATGCTTATATAGGGCACGAAAGAAACCCTAATGTCTTCATATTATAGCATACAAGATTTTGAATTTAGAAATCCTTATTAGAGACACATTGGTAGCCCTCTAAGATAGCTTTCCAACGCATCAAGAATCGAATCGATCCTATATTTGAGTGGAAAGTTACAATCAAAATACTCAAATATGTACAGGCTGTCTTCCAGCGAATTTCAGATTAACTTTTTCTCTTGATTTGAATTACTCTCAAATCCCATCATTATCCTTATTTGAAGAGTCCAACACTTGTTGAAAGTTCTTAAATTGTTCAAACGTCTTGCCCACTTGAAAGTCCTTTGAATTTGATGGGGTTTTGACTTGATCTTTTATAGACTCTGAAATTAAACATAAAAATCTGCTCAGAAGTATTTCAAAATAAATAAAAACTCAATTCAAGAATACACATTAATTTCTATGATTTCTATTCATATTTTATCATTTTAGTTTAATAATAGGGTATTTAGAGCTCACTTTTATACACTCATCACACCCTCCAACTTGCTTATTGCTAGTCCCTAGCAATTTTCATGCCCAAACAATGAAAGAGACCAATGAAAACCACACACAAAGGCCATCAAGTCACACTTTCTAGATTCACATATCAAAGCAATCTTAGGAATTCAATAACCCTATCATAAGAAATCCACCTATAGCAATCCACAGAGTGTGTGTGTGTGTGTTCCAAACTATATCTATCTAACCAGGAGTCCTGACACATGCAACATCAAGAACATCTCAAGCGAAAGGTTCAACTCCATAACTCACGGGTATAAAAGTTTTTCATGTGAGGATTCTCTCTAAGGAGTTGACAATAGGTGTACACACACTCTCATGGGGAATTAGGCAATTATGTACAAGCAACAAGCAAACATTGATCTTATGATAAGAACACTAACAAATAAGACTTCCACCACTCTTTCCAAAAATTTACTTAGGATTAGAACAGTCAACACAAAAGGTTGTAACGTGGCTTCGGTTCGGGGCGATATGAAAAAAAATGAAAATGATTCAAAAACTTCCAAGTACATACAAAGGGAATCTTATTAAATATTTCAATAGACCACACTTCTCACTTGATGTACTCTCCATCTTTTCAAATCATCGAATAATAATGCTTTTCCTTCTTCTTCCTCTTCTCTCTCTCTTTTTTTTTTTTTTTGAAGAAAACATCACAAAAGAAAGAAAATGAAAATTCCATACCTAGTATACACTTGGAAGTAAAAAGGGTAGAAAAATCAGTGATAGGCTATACTCCAAGGTGGAGAAGCATGGATGATTTGAGCATATGAAAAGAAAAAGCTACATGTGTTTATTGGCTCAAAGTTGGCTACTAGGGGTCTATGATGGAAAGGGTTAGCTTGAAAGGCTCAAACGTTGATCCTAAGTTGACCTTCGTCATATCCCAAGTATATCCACCATCTTACCACAAACCATGTAATGATATTCTCAAAAGAAGTGCCCAATTCAACAGATCAATGAACGCTTATCACCATTTACTGCATTTGTAGGCTCTTAATCCTCTCAAAACTCACATGAATACTGAAGCAAAAGAGTTCTTTGGCTACATGTGTCAAACCACCATCTTACGACAAAGCTTGGATGAGTGCATTAAGGGTTCTGTGAATGCTGCAACAAAAAATGATTATGGTAGATTTTGTGAATTCATGAAGATGGCTATGAATGAGAATGAGCACACATGTGAAAAGGATGCAAGTGAGACGTAAATTTAAAAAAAATTGACACATGAAAGTATGCCACAGAGTTCCAACAAGCATTTTAAATACTGACTTTACACCACCACCCCTAACTTACATGAAACATTGTTCTCAATGTTTAAGAATCAAATTTGAATAGGGAGTAACTAAAAAGGGTAGAATACACCTGATGAGTGACATGGGTAGCTTGCTAAGCACCAAAGATGGTAACCTGAAATGATAAAATGAAACTAACCTGCAAACAAAAACAAAGAAAACAATAGCAAACAAAAAGGAAAAGAAAGAAAACAAGAGAAAACAAAAATAAAACAAAACAAATAAAGAAAAACATACCTGCGTGGTGTGGTCAAGGTTGATAGACCGGATCCACAAGTGGGATGTCTTCCACTTTTGGAACTTGCCTATCAATTAATACTTTAAGGCATTGACCATTTACTTTAAAGATCCGACCATCCTTAGGATCCTCTATACTACCCCATTTGCAAAACATTCTTCGCTATAAAAGGGCCGGTCCACCTAGACCGAAGTTTCCCTGGGTGCTTATGGAGTCTAGAATCATATAAGAACACTCGATGATTAGGCTTAAACGTTTTTCTCAAAATATTTTTATCATGAAACACTTTTATTTTAGCCTTATAGATTCTAGAATTCTCATAAGCATCATTTCTCAACTTTTCTAACTCAGTCAACTGAAATCTTCTAAGTTTACCTGCTTCTCCCATGTCAAAAATGAAATGTTTGATGGCCCAATAAGTTCGATGCTCAAGCTCCACAGGTAAGTGGCAAGGCTTTGCAAAAACAAGCTTATAAGGTGACATTCCTAAGGGAGTTTTGAAAGCTATACGGTAGACCCAAAGCGTATCAACTAGTCTCAAAGACCAATCTTTACGATCCGGGTTGATCTTTTTTTTTTTAAATTTGCTTAATTTCCCTATTTGCAGGTTCTACCTGTCTACTTGTCTGGGGGTGGTAGGCAATAGACATCTTATGTACCACCCCATATTTTTTCATCAAAGTTTCAAAAGAACGGTTGCAAAAATGCGTACCCCGGTCACTAATGATAGCACGTGGTGTACCAAATCGAGATAATACATTCTTTTTGAGAAATTTAATTACGGTCCTATTATCATTGCTCTTGCAAGCTGCTACCTCTCCTCATTTTGACACATAATCCACTGCCACAAAAATATATTGATATCCAAAAGAATGAGAAAATGGTCCCATAAAATCAATGCCCCAATAATCAAAAATTGCAATTACTAAAATTGGGTTTAAGGGCATCATATTACAATGGGACATAACTCCTAACTTTTGACACTTTTTACATGAGCGACAATAGATGTTTGCATCCTTAAACAAGGTGAGCCAATAAAATCCATACTGCAGAATTTTTGCAGTGGTTTTCTTAATTAAAAAGTGCCCCCCACAAGCTTGGGAGTGACAAAATTCCAAGACGCTAGCAATCTCTTCATCAGGGATGTAAAGCCTTAAAATTTGGTCAAAACTGTATTTGAAAAGAAAAGGGTCATCCCAATAGAAATTATGTACCTCAGTCATGAACTTCCTTTTGTCCTGAGTGCTCTAATCCACCAGTATCTCACCTGTAGCCAAATAATTCACAATATGAGCAAATCATGGTAGAGAAGTAATAAAAAATAAATGCTTATCGAGAAAATCATCCCTGATTGGCATGTGGCCAGAGGTGTCCTCAAATGTGAGCCTTGAGAGATGGTCAGCCACTACGTTCTCTACTCCTTTCTTGTCTTTGATGGTGATGTCAAATTCCTGCAAAAGTAAAATCCACCTTATTAGTCTAGCCTTAGCATCCTTCTTTGTAAGAAGGTACTTAAGGGCTGCATGGTCTATGAAAATAATAATAGGAGAATCAATCAAGTAAGCACGAAACTTATCCAAAGCAAACACTACAGCTAGCAACTCTTTTTCACTAGTGGAGTAGTTTATCTGAGCATTATTTAGAGTTCTACTAGCATAGTAAATGACAAAAGGCTTCCCCTCCTTTCACTGTCCAAGAACAGCACCTACAACAAAGTCTCTAGTATCACACATGATCTCAAAAGGTAAAGTCCAATCAGGTGATTGCATTATGGGTGTTGAGGTAAGCTTGCCAATTTGTGTTTTAAAGGCCTCTTGACAAGCTTGTGTCCACTCAAATGGGGCATCTTTAGCTAGGAGGTCACATAGTGGTTAGATATGGTGAAAAAATTATGTATAAACCTCTTATAAAAGCCCGCATGACCAAGAAAGGATCTCACATCCTTTATTGTCCTAGGTGTAGGCAACTTAGAGATTAATTCAATCTTAAATTGATCAACCTCTATCCCCCTAAAAGAAATAATATGCCCTAAGACAATACCTGAAGGTACCATAAAGTGGCATTTTTTCCAATTCAAAACCAATTCCTTCTCCTCACAACGAGTCAACACTCTCTCTAAATTCAATAAGCATGCATCAAAAGAAGATCCAAAAATATTCAAGTCATCCATAAAAACTTCCATGCAATTTTCAACCATGTCACTAAAAATGCTCATCATGCAACGTTGAAAAGTAGCAAGTGCATTACATAATCCAAATGACATTCAACGAAAAGCATAAGTACCAAAAGAACAAGTGAAAGTGGTTTTATCCTGGTCTTCTAATGCAATTTCAATTTGATAATAATCAGAATAACCATCCAAGAAACAATAGAAAGGATTATCAGCCACATACTCAAGAATTTGATCAATAAAAGGGAGAGGAAAATGGTTTTTCCGGGTGGCAGCATTCAATTTTCTATAATCAATGCACATCCACGACCCAGTCACAAGTTTTGTAGGGACTAACTCTCCCAGGTCATTCTTCACCAAAGTAACACCTAACCTTTTAGAAACAACCTGTGTAGGACTTACCCATTACTATCGGCAATAAGATATATAATTCGTGCATCTAATAGTTACAACACTTCATTCTTCACCACTTCTTTCATAGTGGGATTAAGCATATGCTGGAGGTCTCTACGAGGGCTAGTTCCTTCCTCTAAATTAATTTATGAGAATAGACCAAGGGACTATGATTGAGCTACATTATTGCATTTTTTACACATTTAAAATCAATATATTTTTAATTATTTTACTATTTTATCATTGGTTTTAGATGAAAAAATTGATTAAGAGGCATAAATGCAAGTTGTGATTTAAATTGATTAAAAACATAATTTATGCTTGATTTTAATACTTATGCTTTAATTGTGTAATATTTCTTCCATGCACAACACACCTTTAATATTTTATTCTTCATTTTTTTCCTTCTTATATTTTTATTTTATTTATTTATTTTTGTTGTTGTTGTTGTTTGTCTATTTTTATTTTTTATTTGTTTTTGTTTTTCAGGCCCTTCCAAAACAACATGTAGTTTTGGTCCATAGACCAAAACTACATGTCGTTTTGGTCATCTTCATCCTCAACACGTCCATGCATACACCAGTCGAAGCCAACCACCTTCCGAAAGCCACCATCCATCTCAAGCCACCATAACAACCACCATCTCCACTGCGCATGTTCAGCAGTCCCACCGTAGCATCAAGCAATCGCCATTGCACCCAGCTGTGCCCAGCCACCCACACATGGCAACGCCATCACCGAGACGCCTCTGTTCTACCTCCTCGAAACAGAGCACCGTTCCACTTCCTCCAAGCACGGCCTCCAGCGACAACACCATTACAACTCAGCAACCACCGTAAAGAACAACTGCCGCCACCCATGCATGCTGCCACACATCCAACTACACCTACTTTTGCACAGCCACCATCCACCGTGCTCCATCGCCATTGTCAGTAAGCCATCAGCAGCACCACCATGCACGGCCTCTGCACCACGGCTCCGCATTCTTAGCAGCACAAAATAAATGCAGTGCACCCCTTCCACAGCAGCACCTCCACGCTGCAATGCTCCTCTGCATGTCCACTACGCTCGTACAGCCTGCACCATTCGAACCTTCCATTCACGAACTCAACTGGTTGTCCTCTATTTTAGCCATATAAAACAGAGCATCCAAAGCAACCACAGTAGCACCTTTACCAACAGCCAAGCACGCCAACGTTGTTGCTCTGCGGTGATGGTCTTTCTTTGGAACAAAAGAAATGAAGTTCGATAGAGCTGTTTTCGTGGAAAAGGAACACGACGCATGGAAGAGAAGAAAGAAAGAAAAAAAATGAAAAGCTTCACACAGAAAACAACGGGAAGAAAAAAAATATAGAAAGAGAGAGAAGGAGTAGAACAAGGGAATGAAAAGAAAAAAAATAAATTGCACATGGGCGGCTGAAAGGCAACAGACGAAAAGTAAAGAAAAAAATAGTCTGTTTCCTTCTCACAGTCTGGACACACGGTAAAAACAACATAGTGGGAGACAAGATATAGCTGGAAAGGAAATAAAAAAATGCCAAACTCACGGACGAAAGGAATTTTCAAGCAATAGTGATTTATTTGAAGCCTATATAAGGACTTGGAGGTAGATGGAAAAACTCAGTAGATTTTAGGGGTAGGAGTAGGAGTAGTGTAACTTAGCCAGCTTTATTTTTCAATTTTTGAATAAAGCTCAGGTGAAAAGAGGGAGTTCGGTAATGCAGTTGAGAGCCTAATGGACCAACTATTGTTACCGAGCTTTCCTCCTTCACCTATAGCCTCCACTTTAAGTTTCATTTTTATTTTATTTCAGTTTAAAGTTTATGATGAATTATTCCTTGCATTTTTAATTCTCGCTCATTTAAATTTATGTCATTTAATTTTCTGCACTTTTAATTCCCGTTCATTTAAATTTATGTCATTTAATTTACTGCACTTTTAAATTACTGTCATTTATTTTTTCCGCACCTTTATTTTCTGCAATTTAAATTTATGTCATTTAATTTTCTTGCTCTTTTAAATTTCAGTCATTTAATTTTCAACAATTTCAAGTTACTGTCTTGTACTTTAATTTCTTACTTTAATCACTGCACCCAAATCCAACAATACATGAATCTGGTTCACAACCAGTAAATTTTCTTTTTCATTGCATTTCTCTATTCATTGTACAAATCATCACTTTTATTTTTATTTTCTCATTGTAAATATTTTCATCATTTTACACGAGTTTTTTTTAGCACTTTCCCTGTGGAGACGATTTAGGAATTTATTCCTAATTATTACACAACACGCTCCTGCACTTGGGATAGCCTTTGTGCTGCTCATTTTCAAACGAGTCAGACTAACACCTTTTATATCAGCAATGCTCCAACCTAAGGCTCTTATGCTCACTTAGGGTCTGAATTAATTTCTCACCTTGAGAATCAGACAATTTAGATGAGATAATAATAAGAAAAGTATCACCTGGACCATGGAAAGCATGCTTTAAACCCTTAGGCAGAGGCTTCAATTGAACTTGGGTGCTTCCACACTTGAAAGAATTTGTTTTTCACCTTTCTCAAGCAACTCCTCAAATTTCGGTTGCCATGCCCGAGTGCCATAATCCTGAGTTCTATCAAAAATAGCACAACTATCAACTACATCAGATAAATCATTGATAGAATCAAACTCAGAATTAACAAAAAAAATACACAAGGGGATCAAAATCATGAGCTATAGAAACTCCCCTATCCATGAGTGAGTCAATCATGTATGTTTGGTGGCTCTCATCATCATCTTCTAGTTGTTTCGCAATATGGAAGATATTCACCTCGAGAGTCATGTTTCCAAAAGACAGCTTCATGAGCCCATTCTTGAAATTAATAAGAGCATTAGCAGTGACAAGGAAAGGCCTACCCAAAATCAACGAAATTTTAGAAGTAGTATCAACAACGGAGCTAGTGCTAAGGATTAGGAAATCAATAGGATAATAAAATTTGTCAATTTGACCTCTACCACACCCGGGGGTGCTTTGACTGAACAGTCAGCCAATTGCAATACCACAGTGGTTGGTTTGATTTCTCCCAACCCCAACTGCAAATAAATAAAATATGGCATTAGATTCACGCTAGCTCCTAATTCTAGCAAAGCTTGCCCAAACTCATGATTTCCAATGCTGCATGCAATGGTTGGACAACCAAGATCCTTGTACTTGGGAGGAATCCACTGCTCAATTAGAGCACTAACTTGTTCTATCAAGAATATTGTCTTCTTCACATAGTGCTTCCTCTTAACTGTACACAAATCCTTGAGAACTTTTGCATAAGTAAGAACTTGTTTAATCACATGCAAAAGAGGAAGATTAATTTTTACCTGCCATAGATTCTCTAGGATTTTATTGTTAGGATTCAGAGTTCGTTTGCTTGATATTAAAACTTGAGGGAATGGTACCTTAACAAGACTCTTTGTCACCTCAGGTTCCTTGGGCAGCTCCTCATTACTACTATCTTGATCATTTTTCTCATCCTCTGATTTGTTCATTGTTAGGATGTGTAATGACTTACCACTTCGTGTCACAATAGCATTCACATCCTTCAAATTCTCTTGCGCCATGTGTTGACCATGGGGTGCAGACTGAGCTTGAGAAGGGAACTTACCTCACTCATTCACACTCAAGGAACTCATCAATTTGGACACTTGGCTCTTTATCTTCTTATTTCTTTAACAACTTGTGTAATCAAAGATTCAAACTTTTGGTTAGTCTTACCCTGTGTCTCAATAAAAGCATGCAAAGTGTCTTCTAAAGGACTCCTAGAAGATGAAGGTGCATGATATGGTGCAGGATTTTATCTAGAGGATTGTGCAGGCGGCTGGTGTTCAGACTTCTATCTAAAATTGAGGTGATTGTGCCACCCCGGATTATAGGTATCAAAGTAAGGTGTAAAAGGCTTCTTGTATATACCTAAGGCATTACATTGTTCCTCATACATCCCTCTCATCTCAGCAAGTGTGGGACACTCTTGGGTGAGGTGATCTATCGTACCACACGTCCAAAAGACTCTGCATAATTAGCCACGTGTGTTGGTTTTAAGTCCTTAGTCTTTAACACATCTAGCTCCCTAGTGAGCATCTCAACCTTAGCCTTTAGGTTATCCTCTTCCCTGAGATGGTAAATTCCACCACCATTTGAGTTTCTTGCAAGTCGTGACCTATTTGTGCTCTCAATAGCACTAGATCCAGTCCAAGTGTAAGCTTTTTCAACGAGCTCATTGAGGTATTATATGGCCTCATCAGGATCTTTCTGTAAGAACTCATCATTACACATCATCTCCACAAATTGGCACTCTCTAGGTGTAAGTCCCTCATAAAAATAGCTCACTAAGCGCCAATTCTCATACCCATGGTGAGGACACATACTCAACAACTCCTTAAATCTCTCCCAAGACTGATACAAAGTCTCATTATCCTTTTGTGCAAAGGTGAAGATTTGCCTTTTTAAAAGCATTGGTCTTATGTTGGGGAAAGCATTTATTAAAGAAGTCCTAAGTCATCTTATTCCATGACCCAATAGATCGTGGTCTCAACAAGTATAGCCAACTCTTAGCTCTATTCTTCAAAGAGAAAGGAAAGAACTTAAGTCTCAAAACGTCATCAGTTGCATTTTGACAATGAAAAGTCGCAACTACTTCCTCAAACTCCCTAATGTGCACATATGAATTTTCATTTTCCAAGCCATGAAAAGTAGGGAGTAACTATATCATCCTTATTTTAAAATCAAGTTGACGAGTATTAGCTAGAAACATGATGCATGATGGTGTGGCTATGCGTGTAGGGTGGAGGTAATCCTGAAGAGTTCTAGTGGGTTGATCCTGGTGTTTACTCATTTCTTCGGGACTAGATGGATTGTCAAAAAAAGGATTTAAAAATTTTGAATCTAACTCTCACATAGGCCTACAAGCAAATCTATCCATGGCATCTCTATATCTGCGCATGCAAGATAAAAAAATACTAAAAACAAAAAGTACTATAAAAAGAAAGAAGAAAGAAAAAATATATATAATGCAGCAAGCTAAAAGAAGGAATGTAGCTACCACATTTACAAATTGTTGAAAACAAAACTATCTAGCAATTCTTTTACCGTCTCCCCGGCAACGGAGCCAAATTTAATTACGCCCAAAATAACGCGATAGTTGTAGCACAGCTTTGGAGTGTCGATTCCGCAGAGAAAAAAATTAAAAGAATAGCAGAAAAAATAAAGAAACTAAAGAAAAATACTAAATGCTTAATGAAGAACAAAGATTAATTTTAAATACAAATTAAACTGAAGCAAAGTGACTAAAGAAAAAAGAACTCAAATTTGATGAACAGTAAAGTGTCGGGAATCCCTTGGACAAATCCGGTATTTTAATTATTATTAATTCATTGAATAACTCAATTGGGAACTCAATTCCCAAAATTCCCAATCCAAATGTATAGATTTATAAACCTAAATTAAACCAAATGTAAACCTTTGAAAAATCATTCACCACTTTTAAAATACATAAATTACTATCACTTTTGAGAAAATCCAATGACGGCAATATACTCAGGGAGCGATATTGCAGCAAAGAATTAAATCAATATAGGTAAATAATTGATCCAAACATAATTAAAGAGCTAATCCATTCAATAGAAAAAGCATGACAAAATCCATAAACAGAATAAATTCTATGATTATTCGGAGAAGAAATCATCAACAATGAATTGAGAATGATAAAACAAAAGAGTTTTAGTAATTGAAAATCAAATACCAAATTGATTATGGGTTCAAGGGATTCCTTTCCCGCGGGTTCATATAATTTGGTATTCAGAGCTCGGTTTCCAATCAGGTCTGATTCTATTTTTTATTTCTTGCATATTGAATTTTAGGGCTTTATTGTTCTAGGGTTGAAAAAAAAAAACAAAACAAAAAGTACGCTGCCCAAATTCTTAGGGTTTTGGGATTTGGCTGAAATTTGCATCACCTAGGGTTTCCAAATTCTAGGGTTTCTTGCATCTCTAAGTTTGTCAATTGCTTGGAGTGTCGTTCCATTGATTATCTTCTATTTCATTGTCAATTCTTGTGTGTTTGTATTCAATTGCAAGATTTTCAATTGAATATTTCTGTTTTGTGATTGAATTAGAGAAAAGAAAAAGGAAAGAAAGGAAAGAAAAAAAAAAAAAAAAAAATTCAAAAAAAAAATTCAAAAAACAAAGGGGTAGCATACTCACAGGTGGCTACATAGTTACAGCAAATAGAAAGAAAGACATTTGTTGGTTGAGTTTTATCATCGAAGGGGCTGAATATATCTTTCTAGTTGGTATTTTGTTTTATAATTACTCTTTCCCTTGTATAAATTCCATGAGTCTTGTATCATTTTATCCCTTCCTTGTTTATTGTTCTTGTTTCTTGGATCTATATTACTGGTTGGAATAATACAAGATTGTATTGTCTTGATTTAGTTCAACTAGTTCTTAAAGAACTTGAGTGAGAAAACTATTGAGGTAAAAGGCAAGAGTATGTGAGACTATTATCAAGAAAAAAGCCAATTAAGTGTGAAACACGAGTGGAGTGCCATTATTCAAGTGTAAACACGTAAGGGAGTGTGTGAGATTTTTCACTGACATTCTTTTTGTGCAGTATGTAATGATGTCTCATAGGAGTGACTCATCACCAAAGGAGATGGCAGATAACTCATCCTTTGCGTTGCAAGCCATGCAACAACAGTTTGAGCAGTTCAACTTGGTGTTGGGTGAAGTGAGGGATAGGATGGATCAACGAGAAGTCTTGATCAGAAATCTGCAAGGTGGGAGAGATAGGAGGCGACGTGAACCTAGTATTGAGAGTGGGTATGAGAATAAAGAGTATGATGAGGATGAGGAAGACCTAACATCTGAAGTTGGATTGGGTAGACATAGAGGAGTTAGGCGTGAAAGAGGACTTAGGGGAAACCCAAGGGGTCGAGATGAAGTAGATAGGAACCTTGGGAGCATTAAAATGAAAATACCATCTTTCCAAGGTAGAACTAATCCAGAGGTTTATCTAGAGTGGGAGAAAAAAAATAGACTTGGTGTTTGATTCACATAATTACTCTAAGGAGAAGAAAGTGAAGTTGGCGGTAATTGGGTTCATTGATTATGCTATTATTTGGTGGGATCAATTAGTGACCAATAGGAGGAGGAATCTTGAGAGGCCTGTAGAAACATGGAGAGAGTTGAAAGCTATCATGAGGCAGAGATTTGTACCTAGCCACTACTTTAGAGACCTCTACCAAAAACTATAAAATCTTACACAGGGGTTTAGGAGTGTAGAGGATTATCATAAGGAGATGGAGGTGGCTATGATTCGAGCTAATGTAATGGAGGATTAGGAGGCCACGATGGCTAGATTTTTGAGTGGGTTGAATAGGGAGATAGCCAATGTAGTTGAGTTGCAACATTATGTGGAGGTTGAGAACATGGTGCACATGGCTATGGAGGTGGAGAGGCAATTAAAGAGAAAAGGTATAGCAAGGTGTTTCTTCGGTTTCTAGCACTCCTTGGAAACCAAAGGAGGACAAAAATGATCAAGCTGTAACAAAGGGGAAGATCGAACCACCTAAGGGGAAAGATGAGGGTGAGGCTGAAACCTCAAGAAAGGCAACATGTCTAAAATCATCTTTATTTGTGTTTTGAGAGCACGCCTATCAATAAGAGATTCACCATACTCTTCATTCTTATACTCATTCTCAACATTAGGCTCACGTCACCTCTCATCTCTCCCACCTTGAAAATTTCTAATCACTGCTTCTTGATGATCCATCATATCCCTCACTTCACCCAACACCAAATTCAACCGCTCAAACTATTGTTGCATGGCTTGCAACAAAAAGGATGAGTTATCTACCATCTCCTTTGGTGATGAGTCACTCCTATGAGACATCATTACATGCTACACAAAAAAAATGTTAGTGAAAAACCTCACACACTCCCTTACGTGTTTACACTCGAATAATGGCACTCCACTCGTGTTTCACTCTTAATTGGCTTTTTCTCGATAATAGTCTCACAGTCTCTTGCCTTTTACCTCAATAGTTTTCCCGCTCAAGTTCTTTAAGAACTAGTGAACTAAATCAAGACAATATAACCTTGTATTGTTCCAACCAATAATATAGATCCAAGACACAAGAACAAGACACAAGGAATGAATAAAATGACATGAGAAACAATGAATTTATACGAGGGAAAGAGTAATGATAAAACAAGATACCCAATAAAAAGATATTTTCAGCCCCTTTGATGATAAAGCTCAATCAACAAATGTGTTTCTTTCTCTTTGTTGTAACTATGTAGCAACCTATAAGTATGCTACCTTTTTTTTTTTCGAATTTTTTTTTTCAATTTTTTTTTCTTTTCCTTTTTTTTCTTTTTTCTTTTCTTTTATTTTCCTTTCCTTTCTTTTCTTTTCTTTCCTTTTCCTCTCTTTTCTTTTCTTTTCTTTTCTTTTCTTTTCTTTTCTCTAATTCAATCACAAACAATAATATTCAATTGAAAATCAAGCAATTGAATTCAAACACACAAGAATTGACAATGAAATAGAAGATAATCAATGGAACAACACTCCAAGCAATTGACAAACTTAGAAATGCAAGAAACCCTAGAATTTTGAAACCCTAGGTGATGCAAATTTCAGCTAAACCAAAAACCCTAAGAGTTTTGGCAGCGTACTTTTTGTTTTGTTTTTGTTTTTGTTTTTTTTTTTTTGGAAGCCCTAGAACAATGAAGCCCTAGAATTGAATTTAAAGAAGCAAAAATTAAAAGATAGAATCAGACCTGATTGGAAACTGAGCTCTGAATACCAAATGATATGAACCCGTGGGAAAAGGAATCCCTTGAACCCACAATCAATTTGAAAACTCACCCAAGAAAGCCAAACTCAAGTCAATTGGTGGAGAATCTAGACCCGATGAGAATTCGTTTCAAGAACCTAGATTATATTAAAATCTAGACCCATTGAAAAACCTGTCTCAAGAACCCAGATTACAAGGAGGAATGCCACAAATGTTGTGATTTACCTTTGATAAGTTCAAAAGTTCAATTAAGAACAAGAGGAGTAAAACTCAACTCACAATGAATAATTCATCAAATTTCATGAACTTAGTAAAATGAGGTTACAAAGTGTATTTAAAGCAAAAGCTAATTAAAACCCTAGATAAAATAAAGACCTTTCTCCCAAAAATACCCTTGCATGAACAGTGCTGCGGCTACTACAGTGTCGCTATAGTAAATGCTTGAAACCCTAGTTCCTAAAATGTAACTTTCCAAATACGCCCTCAGCCAAAATACAAGGCCTTCCCAAAAACCCTAGTTCATAAAAGTAAGACATATGTGGGCCAAGTATCCTAAAGCCCAATTATTCTAAACATATAAAATAAGTCATTTAAATGATTTAAATAATTTGAAAGTTTTCAAGTGCCCAAGGCCTTTAAGTAATGTTATTGCCCTCTTCCATAGCTTGAATCAAGTGGATAGAAATTGGTTCTCCTTCTTTCAAGCCCATCTTGAGTATTAAGCTCTTGATCTTGTAATATGCGCATATGGAACTTGCAAACGATCTTTAAAACTAGGTCCATCTTCATTCCCATCATTAATAATATGAACCTGCAGAAAAGGAATTCCTTAAACCCACAATCAATTTGAAAACTCACCCCAGAAAGCCAAACTCAAGTCAATTGATGGAGAATCTAGACCTGATGAGAACTGGTTTCAAGAACCTAGATTATATTAAAATCTAGACCCGTTGAAAAACCCGTCTCAAGAACCCAGATTACAAGGAGGAACGCCACAAAGGTTGTGATTTACCTTTGATAAGTTCAAAAGTTCAATTAAGAACAAGAGGAATAAAACTCAACTCACAATGAATAATCCATCAAATTTCATGAACTTATTAAAATGAGGCTACAAAGTGTATTTAAAGCAAAAGCTAATTAAAACCCTAGATAAAATAAAGACCTTTCTCCCAAAAATACCCTTGCATGAACAGTGCTGCGGCTACTACAGTGTCGCTACAGTACCCCGCTACAGTAAATGCTTGAAACCCTAGTTCCTAAAATGTAACTTTCCAAATACGCCCTTGGCCAAAATACAAGGCCTTCCCAAAAACCCTAGTTCATAAAAGTAAGACATATGTGGGCCAAGTATCCTAAAACCCAATTATTCTAAACATATAAAATAAGTCATTTAAATGATTTAAATAATTTGAAAGTCTTCAAGTGCCCAAGGCCTTTAAGTCATGTTATTGCCCTCTTCCATAGCTTGAATCAAGTGGATGGAAACTGGTCTCCTTCTTTCAAGCCCATCTTGAGTATTAAGGCTCTTGATCATGTAATATATGCATATGGAACTTGCAAACGATCTTTAAAACTAGGTCCATCTTCGTTCCCATCATTCCCCCTCTCCTCAAAAGGATTCGACCTCGAATCTCCACCTGGATCAAAGGGGAAAATGTTAGTAATATTGAAATTAGCAGAAACATGATACTTACCTGGAAAATCCACTTGATATGAATTTTCATTTATTTTTTCAAGAAATTGGAAATGTCCATCCAAGTTACTCCTGTCATCAACAAGCAAAAGTATCAAAGCTAATGGAGTCAATGGATTAAAATCATAAACAACTTCAAAAGAAGAAAAAGAAATAGTAGTATGCATGGTCCTATTATATGCAAACTCTAATGAGGGCAAATGATACTCCCGCAAACGTCCATGCAACAATTCAATAAATGGCAAATGATATTCCCACAAATGTTCATGAAACACATCTAAAGTTTTCCTTACACCAAAATGTCAACTCCAATTATATGCAAACTCAATGAATGGCAAACAATATTTCCACAAACGTTCATGCAACATGTCAATGAATGGCTAATGATACTCCCACAAACGTTCATGAAACACATTTAAAGTCTTCCTTGCACCAAAATGACCACTCCAATTAGATGCAAACTCAATGAATGGCAAGCAATACTCCCATCCATGGTCACGCCACATGTTTAAAATACACTTTACACCAAAATGACCCAGCAAACCACATCCATGCACTATCACACACAAGCAACTTACGCATAAAAGTAGTAGGCACACAAAGTTTATTCTCTCTAAACAAGGACCAATCAAGTATATAGAAGCTACCCCAGGGTGCTTTCTCACATGTTCCATACACATTAGCCAAGCCATCATCATTAACATACAATGTCTTATCGTATTCAAGTCTTAATAACTTTGCATCCAAAATAATGACAAGGACATACCTTCTTGCTAAAGCATCAACCACAAAATTTTCTTTACCTTGTGTGTACCTGATTATATGAGGAAAGGTCTCAATGGATTGCACCCACTTGGCACGCATTGTATTCAACTTACCATGTCCCTTCAAGTGTCTTAAGGACTCATGTGCTTCAAAGAAAGGTCGGGTATGGATTGTCACACCTGGCACAAAATCATGGTAATGTTCAATCTCTCTAATAGGTGGGAATCCCTTGAACCCACAATCAAATTGAAAACTCACCCAGGAAAGCCAAAGTCAAGTCAATTGGATGGAGAATCTAGACCTGATGAGAACTCATTTCAAGAACCTAGATTATATTAAAATCTAGACCCATTGAAGAACCTGTCTCAAGAACCCAGATTACAAGGAGGAACGCCACAAAAGTTGTGATTTACCTTTGATAAGTTCAAAAGTTCAATTAAGAACAAGAGGAGTAAAACTCAACTCATAATGAATAAATTATCAAATTTCATAAACTTCATAAACTGAGGCTACAAAGAGTATTTAAAGGAAAACCTAATTTACCATAGATAAATAAATCTCCATCTTCCAAAAATGCCCCTGCGTGAACAGTACCTCGCTACAGGAACTCGGCTACAGTACTTTTAAACCCTAGTTCCTAAAAATAACTTTCCAAATACGCCCTTAGCCAAAATATAAAGCCTTTTCAAAAAACCCTAGTTCATAATAAAAAGACATATGTGGCCCAAACATCTAACACCCGATTATTCTAAACTCATAAAATAAGTCCTTTAAATGATTTAAACAATTTGAAAGCTTTCAAGTGCCCAAGGCCTTTAGGTCATGTTATTGCTCTCTTCCATAGCTTGTATCAAATGATTCGAAATTGGATCTTCATCCTTCAAGGCACTCTTGAATGTTGGGCTCGCTAGACTCGTCCCAAGTGGATTGCACCAATCCTTGCGTTGCTTCCTTGATTTTCTTAGCTCTTGATCTTGTAATTGGTCCATATGGAACTTGCAAATGATCTTTAAAACTACGCCCTTCTTAGGCCCATCATTCCCCTCTCCTCAAAAGGATTCGATCTCGAATCTTCACCTGGATCAAAGGGAAAAAGGTTAGTTACATGGAAAATAGCAAAAACATGATACTTACCTGGAAGATCCACTTTGTATGTATTATCATTAATTTTCTCAAGAATTTGAAAAGGTCCATCCGAACTACACCTGTCATCAACAAGAAAAAACATCAAAGCTAAAGGAGTAAGTGGATCAAAACCATAAACACTTTCAATAAATGGCAAATGATATTCCCACAAATGTTCATGAAATACATCTAAAATTTTCCTTACACCAAAATGATCACTCCAATTATATGCAAACTCAATGAATAGTTGGCAATACTCCCACAAACATTCATGCAACATGGTGATGAATGGAAAATGATACTTCCACAAACGTTTATGCAACATGTCAATGAATGGCAAATGATATTCCCACAAACGTTCATGCAATAAGTCAATAAATGGCAAATGATACTCACACAAACGTTTATGCAACATGTCTAAAATCATCTTTACCCCAAAATGACTACTCCAATTATATGCAAACTCAATGAAAAGCAAATGATACTCCTGCAAGCGTTCATGCAACAAGTCAATGAATGGCAAGTGATACTCCCACAAACGTTCATGCAACACATCTAAAGCCTTTCTTACACCAAAGTTACCCAACAAACCACCATGTCTATCACACACAAGCAACTTACGCATAAAAGTAGTAGGCACACAAAGTTTATTCTCTCTAAACAAGTACCAATCAAGTATATAGAAGTTACCCCAGGGTGCTTTCTCACATGTTCCATACACATTAGCCAAGCCATCATCATTAACATACAATGTCTTATCGTATTCAAGTCTTAATAACTTTGCATCCAAAATAATGACAAGGACATACCTTCTTGCTAAAGCATCAACCACAAAATTTTCTATACCTTATGTGTACCTGATTATATGAGGAAATGTCTCAATGGATTGCACCCACTTGGCACGCATTGTATTCAACTTACCATGTCCCTTCAAGTGTGTTAAGAACTCATGTGATTCAAAGAAAGGTCGGGTAGCGATTGTCACACCTGGCACAAAATCAAGGTAATGCTCAATCTCTCTAATAGGTGGCAATCTACTAAACACACCGCTAGAAATCATGACTTCATATCCCTGCAACAAAGAAACAACAACACTAGGCAAAGAGTCGTTAAATTCGTTAGTATAAAATCTTACCTCAGCATAAAATCTCACTTTTATTTTTCCGTTCCTCTCTACAATCTCTCTTTCTTTTTCCTCCCATGGCTCAACTCCTTTTTCATAACTCTCAGCCACATCTCTATTTTCTTTTTCACTCTCTATTTCTTTTGTTGTTTCGGTCTCATTCTCTTTTTTCCTCTCACTCTCTTTTCACTTTTCACTCTCTTTTTTTCTTTCACTCTCCTCTTTTTTTTTAACTTTCAATCTCACAATTGTTTTCAACTCATTCTCTCTTTTTCAAGAGGTTTTAGACTCACTCTCATCTTTCCCCCTAGGTGGTTCGATCTTCCCTTTTGTTACAGCTTGATTATTTTTGTCCCACTTTGGTTTCCAAGGAGTGCTAGAAACCGAAGTATACCTTGTTGTACCCTTTCTCTTTAATTGCCTCTTCACCTTTATAGCCATGTGCACCATGTCCTCTACCTCCACATAATGTTGCAACTCAACTACATTGGCCATCTCCTTATTCAACCCACTTAAAAATCTAGCCATCGTGGCCTTCTTATCCTCCACTACATTAGCTCGAATCATAGCCACCTCCATCTCCTTATGATAATCCTCTACACTCCTAGACCCTTGTGTAAGATTTTTTAGTTTTTTATAGAGGTCTGTATAGTAGTGGCTAGGTACAAATCTCCACCTCATGATAGCTTTCAACTCTCTCCAACTTTCTACAGGCCTCTCAAGATTCCTCCTCCTATTGGTCACTAATTGATCCCCCAAATAATAGCATAATCAGTGAACCCAATTACCGCCAACTTCACTTTCTTCTCTTCAGAGTAATTATGACACTCGAACACTAACTCTATTTTTTTCTCCCACTCTAGATAAACCTCTGGGTCAGTTCTACCTTGAAAAGATGGTATTTTCATTTTGATGCTCCCAAGGTTCCTATCTACTTCATCTCGACCCCTTGGGTTTCCCCTAAGTCCTCTTTCACGCCTAACTCATCTATGTCTACCCAACCCAACTTCAGATGTTAGGTCTTCCTCATCCTCATTATACTCTTCATTCTCATACACATTCTCAATACTAGGCTCAAGCTGCCTCCTATCTCTCCCACCATACAGATTTCTAATTAAGATTTCTCGTTGATCCATCATATCTCTCTCTTCATCCAACACCAAGTTCAACTGCCCAAACTGTTGTTGCATGGCTTGCAACACAAAGGAGGACTTATCTGCCATCCCCTTTGGTGATTAGTCACTCCTATGAGATATCATAATGTGCTGCATAAAAAGAATGTTAGTGGAAAATCTCAAACACTCCCTTACATGTTTACACTCGAATAAAGGTACTCTACTAGTGTTTCACTTTTAATTGGCTTTTTCCCAAAAATAGTCTCGCACTCTCTTGGCTTTTACCTCAATAGTTTTCTCACTCAAGTTCTTTAAGAACTAGTTGAACAAAAATCAAGACAAGACAACCTTGTATTATTCCAACCAGTAATATAGATTCACGAAACAAGAACAAGAAACAAGGAAGGAATAAAATGACACAAGACTCAAGGAATTTATACGAGGGAAAGAGTAATGATAAAACAAGATACCCACTAGAAAAATGTTTTAAGCCCCATTGATGATAAATTTCAATAAACAAATGTCTTTCTTTCTCTTTGTTGTAACTATGTAGCAACCTAAAAGTATACTACCTTTTTTTTTCTTTTTTTTTCTTTTCTTTTCCTTTCCTTTCCTTTCTTTTCTTTTCTTTTTCTCTAATTCAATCACAAATAGTAATATTCAATTAAAAAACAAGCAATTGAATTCAAACACACAAAAATTGACAATGAAATAGAAGATAATCAATGAACGACACTCCAAGCAATTGACAAACTTTGAGATGCAAGAAACCCTAGAATTTTGAAACCCTAGGTGATGCAAATTTCAGCCAAACCCAAAACCCAAAGAATTTCGGTAGCATACTTTTTGTTTACTTTTTTTTTTGTAACCCTAGAACAATGAAGCCCTAGAATTAAATTTAAAGATGCAAGAATTAAAAGATAGAATTAGACCTAATTGGAAATCGAGCTCTGAATACCAAATGATATGAACCCGCGGGAAAAGGAATCCCTTTAACCCACAATCAAATTGAAAACTCACCCAGGAAAGCCAAACTCAAGTCAATTGGATGGAGAATCTAGACCCGATGAGAACTCATTTCAAGAACTTAGATTATATTAAAATCTAGACCCGTTGAAGAACCTATCTCAAGAACCCAGATTACAAGGAGGAATGCCACAAAGGTTGTGATTTACCTTTAATAAGTTCAAAAGTTCAATTAAGAACAAGAAGAGTAATTTTTTTTCCTCTCGAGGGCTTCCCTAAGTAGAGGTAACCTACCTGCTCGGTGCAGGCCTGAGTTTTAAGCCTTATTTCTATGATTGAGTGTGTGCATGCTATGGAGGAGAATCTTGAGAAGATGTGTGCAAAACTTTCGCTGACTGAGCAAGAAGAAGATATTATTGTGGTGGAGGAGGAATCCCTTGATGGAGCGCTGGGGAGAAGTGAGAAGTGCCAGCTGTTTAAACTATTTACTGAGAAACAGTTTAATAAGGAGGCTTTTAAGAGCACTATGAAGCGCCTATGGCGTCCTGGTAAGCCAGTTACTATTCGGGATGTCAGTGCTAATCTCTTTATTGTGGAGTTTGAGACTGCTTGGGACAAAGAACGCGTTTTGAGAGAAGGTCCGTGGACATTCGATAAACACCTAGTTCTAACAAGTGAAGTGGATGGGCTGCAGCAGGTTCATCAAGTGTCCTTCCCTGAGGCTCTTTTCTGGGTTCGTATTCATGATCTACCAATCATGGCTAGGAACTGGAATATGGGAAATACTATAGGAAAGGCAGTTGGTAGTGTGGTGGAGGTTGATTTGGAGAAGGATGCACTTGCTTGGGGAGAATACCTGCGTGTTAGAGTAAAGTTGGATGTTATGAAGCCTTTGTTACGTGGTAAGAAGGTCTGTGTAGGATCTTCTGATCCTTTTTGGGTGCGTTTTTCTTATGAACGCTTACCAAATTTTTGCTATATCTATGGTGTCCTCGGCCATGGGCATAAGGAGTGTAATTTGTGGAAACCGTCAATGGATACATATTCAGTTACTGCTTTTCCATATGGACCTTGGTTACGTGCAGGTAACCAAGGTGATTACAGAGGGCCTGTTCGCAGTAGACAGGTTAACCAAGGTGATTGTAATTCACCGACGGATCATGTTACAGGCCATTTCTCCGGTGATTCAATGGGTGATAGGAAGGCATATGTTTCGGAGGAAAACGTTGGAGAAAAGGATACTGAGGTGCAGTTGTCGGGAGTCAATTTTGGAGAGGCAGGTGTTGGGGCCAGACTTCGGATCTTAATAACGGCTACGATAGTATCGATCCCAAGATTCCGTTACAGGAAGTTTGCCAGCATGAAACAACCTCTGATGCGTTTGTTAAGAAATGTAGTATTTTGGAAACTCTAACTACTGCGGGAAATATGGATTTAAATGTTGACTCTACTAAACAGAAGGATATTAGTGACAATTCAGTAGAAGAAGCTACAAAAATCTACAATTCTGGCGGGAAGGTGGTTTTGAATGTAGAGAGTTCAGATGCAGAGATTATTCCTCTCCCTAGAGTGACACGTAAATGGAAGAGAACATTACGATCTCAGGTGCACAACCTCTCTTCTATGAGTGACTCGTAAAATAAAGAGACCCCATGGTGCTGATGAAGACCTAGAAGTCTAGGGGCCAAATAAGAGACTTAAACATAATGCTAGATTACAAAATGGGAATGAGGAGACTACTCAGAAGGATATGGTGGTGGCTGATGCTCAACCCCACCGAGCTCAATGAAGGTACTAAGTTGGAATACACGAGGGCTTGGGAACCCTCCTGGTATTCGCACTCTTTCTAATATAATCAGAAGAGCAGATCCCGATGTTTTGTTCTTGCAGGAAACAAAACTTAATGTTGCAAAAATGGAATTTGTTAGAATTAGATTAAAGTTTGCTAGTTGTTTAACGGTTGATGCTGCAGGACGAAGTGGAGGCCTTGCTATGTTATGGAAATGTGATGTGAATTTGTCCATTCTGAGCTATTCTACCTCACATATTGATGCTGCTGTTAGTGAGAATTCTCAAAACTGGTTTTTGAAAGGTCTCTATGGTCACCCTGATACTGCAAGAAGAATGGAATCTTGGAACTTATTAAGAAGTCTGAGAAGGAGTCCTGAGGAGGCTTGGTTAGCATTTGGGGACTTTAATGAGATCTTAACTGAATGTGAGAAATTGGGGAGGGGGGGGGGGGAGATCGACCACAACAACAATTGGTTGACTTCCAACAAATGATTCTGGATTGTGAATTGAGGGACCTTGGCTTCAGTGGCCCAAGATTCACTTGGTGTAATGGACGACAGGACGAGGCTCGGGTCCTTGAAAGGCTAGATAGGTTTTTTGGAAATACCTCTTGGTGTAATCTGTTTTCTATAGCCTTAGTCACCCATGGCTCTATCTCATACTCTGATCATCTTCCTTTGTGGATTGAGTTAGAGGGAGGCCAGTCACAAATGGAAAGAAGAAGGGGAGTTAAGCCCTTCAGGTTTGAGGCAATTGGCTTGAAGAAGGGGAATGTTCAAGAATAATACAGCAGGAGGCATTCTATAGATACCTCAAATGGCATGAAGGGGGTTATGGACTGTATATCGAGGTGTAGCAGCAAGTTACAAAGGTGGAATAATTCTCATTTTGGCAAGGTCCAAAATAAACTTAAAGCAACAAAACTAAAGCTCTCAGTAGAACAAAATAAAGACCCCACAACCTTGAATTCTAGGGAGATTGGTGAAGCTACAACTGTAACATCCCGGATTTTAGTCTATTTTTAAAGAAGGTTTATTTTAATTATTTATTGAGTAATTCTCTTGTTTTAATATTTTAAATGCTGAAAATTATTTTTATTGGGCTTTCTTATTGTTAATTATTATTTTAGATTTAAATTGATCTTTAATTTAAATTGATTTGTTTGTGTGTTTTAAAATTATTATTATTTTAATTAAAACATTTCACTGCGTTTGATTAATTTTAATTAGGGGTCTGCACTTTAATTCATTTTTATTTTTAAAGGATGTTATTGTTGGAGTTTAATATTTTACTTAACCTAGTTTTGAGTTTATATTGATTTATTTATTTTACTGTTTTAAAAATAGTTATTTTGAGGATCAGTTGTGACCCAAAAGTTGTGAGGATTGGACCTCATTTCTTTTCCTTCATTTTTCTTTTCCCTTTTTCCTTTTTCTCTTTTTCCTTTTTCCCCATTTCCTCCCGCGCGACCTGGGCTTTCTCTCTCTCCTCTCTCTCACGCCGATCGGTCTTCACTGTGCAGCGCCGCCGTCGGCTGGCCGTGGTCGACACCGCCGGCCTCACCGGACTCCCCTTGCGCCGGCGACCTTGCCCCACCAATCTCAGGCCGAGCCTCGCCGCCGTTTGCCTCCACGGCGCGCTCGAACCCGCGACGGTTTCCTCCTTGCTGCGCCGCCGTCCGGCCACCTCCGGCCACCAGCTCCTAGCCACATCACCACCGGCCCATTTCCATCCTAACCGACCCAACCCCGGCTCCGATCCGTCGCCGGAGCAGCCCCAACGAGCATCAAACCCGAACCCACTTTTCCGGCCTTCCACCGCCGTTTCAGCCGCCACCCACGGCCAACCACCACCACCATTAGATTCCCCACCTTCCATAGGCCCTACCCTATCAATTCCAAGTCTTCGTTTGAACCCGTGTGAAATTCGAAATTCACTGTGAATTTCGGTCACAGTGTTTTTGCACTGTGACAGTTGCTGTTTTGGTGCTTCCAGTTCCTCTGCGATCCTCCATAAATTATTTTAAAGCACTGTAAGTATTTCTCCAAAAGACTTTTAAGATTTTAAATATATTTTGCAATGATCTGTTTTATAAACTGTGAATTGGATATCTGTTGGTTATTTGGAAATTATGGATATCTGTTGGTTATTGGTTTTTGGTCATTTTCATGGCATTGTGCACGCATTGCGTGGGTGTGTATTTTGAAAAGGCTTTTCAGGTGTGTGCGTATCACCCCCAAGCCGAGATGGGTTATTATCTCGGTGGAGCTCCTCTGGGCACTCGGGAGCGGAATATACTGAGTGTCGTCCCCTGGAGCTGTTGCTCGGGACTTGGACAGGATGGTAGCGCTCTCGATCCGACTCCGTGATCTCTCGAGCTGGCGGAGATCAGAGGATGCTTGGCTATGTACGCGATGGGCGCGGAACTGGGCATCACTCGTGTTGTATCACTCGCATGGTCGCTACCTGTGGGGTGACGTAGGGAGCCAGGGTATGTGGATGGTCCCTAGGGGAGGCCATGGTGCATACGGGTTAAAATTGGAACTAATGTAACTGTTCCTGGTTATTAATTTTGCCAAATGGTGATTTTTGGCGTGCGTGGGAAAAACTTGTGATTTTCGAGAAATGGTATTTTTCTAGGGTTTTGAACTTGAGTCATCATGTGCATGCATTGGTCGCTGTAATTATATATTTGTTATCTTGGAGTACTTTTAGGTTTTACTTACTGTGGTACCATTTATTTGGTACTGCAAATTTTGACGCAGGTTTTGAAGAGGTTGAGCCCGAGGATGCGGCTCCACCTGAGGAGTAGGGACATTTGGTTATATTTTTATTTGGTACTGATATTTTATTTGATGTCGTTTTATGAACAACAAAATTGTATTATGTTGACTTGTGGATTTCTGTATTATTTTTGTATTGTAATTAAATTCTGGTACTTAGTTATCTGACTTAACCTTTCCGCTGCATTTTATTTTGTACACGTGTTGCATTTCACACACTCGGCACGTGTTGTTGGGGTGCGTGACCGTGCTGTCATCATCCCGGGTGTCTCGATTTCCGTACTTGTCCGTACATGGAAGTCGGGGGCGCCACAACAACTAAGGTTCATAAGTAGTTGGATAGAGAGGAGATTATGTGGAAACAAAGATCAAGAGCTTTATGGTTAGCTGAAGGAGACCAGAATACTAAATTTTTTCATGCTAAAGCATCTCAGAGACAAAGGAAGAATTTGATAACTAAGTTGAGGGATGCAAATGGTGGCTGGCAGCAAGGAGATGAGTGTGATAGACTGATTATTAATCATTTCTCCCCTTTGTTTACTTCTGCAGGTTCTCGAGATCAGGAGATTATTCTTGAAAATATTGAGAGAAAGGTCTCACCTGAGATGAATGCTGACCTTATCAAGCCCTATACTGCTGAGGAAGTTTTCCAAGCTCTGAAAGAGATGCATCCCAACAAAGCACCAGGGCTTGATGGTTTGCAACCTTTATTTTTCCAGAAATTCTGGCCTGATATTGGTTCTTCTATCTCTACTGCTGTCCTGCATGTTCTGAATCATGGTGAAATGCCTCAAGCCCTTAATCATACTTTTATTACTCTGGTCCCGAAACAGAAGTGCCCACAAACTGTTAATGACCTTAGACCTATTAGTTTATGAAATGTTACATATAAGCTAATATCTAAGGTTATTGCCAATAGAATCAAGCAAGTCTTGCCTGTGGTCATATCAGATACTCAGTCTTCTTTCATCCCTGGAAGGCTTATTATAGATCATGTCCTAGTGGCCTATGAAGTTCTACACTTTTTGAAGAGGAAGAAGAAAGGGAAGAAAGGATTTATGTCTATTAAGCTTGACATGAGTAATGCTTATGATAAAGTAGAATGGAGTTTTCTTGAATCTATTATGAGAAAGTTGGGATTCCATGAGAAATTAATTCTGCTTGTGATGATGTGTGTGAGAACCCCTACTTTTTCTGTTTTGATTAATGGTTCTCCATCTGGTTTTATTGTTCCCTCACGAGGCTTGAGGCAAGGAGATCCTATTTCTCCTTACCTATTTCTCTTGTGTACTGAAGGATTGACTAGCCTGTTGAGAGAGGCTAAGAGAACTAAGCTTGTTACTGGTATACAGATTTGTCGTGGAGCACCTAAGCTTAATCATCTACTTTTTGCATATGATAGTTTGATTTTTGTGATACAAATGTAGCCAAAAATGTCAGGTTGCAAGCTTTGCTAAAGAAGTATGAAGTTGCCTCAGGCCAACAGCTGAATAGAGAGAAAACAACAATGGTATTTAGTGCAAATGTGGATCATAATCACAAGCAGGTTATTATGGATTTGTGGAGTATAACTCAAGTATAGCAGTATGACAAGTATCTTGGCTTACCTCCAGTGGTGGGCAGGTCTAAATCTAGGGCCTTTACGGATATTAAACACAAAGTATGGCTTAAATTGCAAGGATGGAAAGGAAATATGTTTTCTCAAGGGGGAAGGGAAATCCTCTTGAAGGCAGTAGCTATGGCAATTCCATCCTATGTTATGAGTTGCTTCAAGCTTCCAACAAAGTTGTATTCTGAGTTAGAAAGTATGATGCCAGATATTGGTGGGGTCAAAAGAAAGAAGAGAGAAGGATCCACTGGATTAGCTGGAAGAAAATGTGCAGATCTAAATTTTTGGGAGGCATGGGCTTCAAGGAGTTAGAGGTGTTTAATATGGCCATGTTGGCAAAGCAAGCTTGGAGGCTATTGAAGACTAAGGAGAGTTTGTTCCATAAGATCTATGCTGTTAGATATTTTTCAGATGGGAACCTATTGACAGCCTCACTTGGTGGAAGCCCCTCCTATGCTTGGAGAGGTATCTGGGAGGCAAAGAATCTTCTAGTGAAAGGTGGAAGATGGAATGTGGGAGATGGGAGCTCTATTCATATTTTAAATGATGCTTGGCTACCTGGTTATCGAAACCTAAGACAAGCATTAGGAGATGAGGTAACAAATGAGCAACTCTGCCAATTGGACAATCAAGTGTCTTTTCTGATTAATCCTAGTACTCGATGGTGGGATATAGCAAAATTCAGGGCTCTCTTCAATCCAAATATTGTGGATTCTGTGCTTAGAGTGCACCCTAGTCATAATGGAGCAATAGATCAATGGATGTGGGAACATGAGAGGTCAGGCTCTTTTTCTGTTAAAAGTGCTTATAGATTCTTCCAATCCAGTTGGAAACCTGATCATGGTGAAACCTCTAATGGGGCTATGATGAAAAAATTTTGGAAAGCCCTTTGGAAGTTAAAAGTTCCCCATAAGATAAGGGTTTTTGCTTGGAGAGCATGTCAAGATAGCTTACCTACAAAGGCTAATCTAATTAAGAGGAAGCTGGACATTGTGGGGTAGTGTTGTTTCTACCAATATCCTCTGGAGGACTTATGCCATGTGTTGATATCATGTCCCTCTATCCATGAATTTCTGATATGTAGGTTTTCTATTTTTCAAAATGGAAACCAAGTCAGATCTGTCATCTCAGCTGCAATGGATATTCTCTTTAAAGGTTCTTCTGAGGAATTGGCTAGTTTTACCTTAATGGTGTGGGCTTTCTGGTTTAGAAGGAATAAAATGATACATGAATAGATTTTTTTACATCCTCAACAACTCATTGGTTATGCTCTGACCAAGAAGTTGAATAGAGAATTGATTAGTCACCAGTCGGGGTCTATTAAGCCAAACAAACTGCTGCATAGATGGTTGCCCCCACCTGAAGATTTTCTAAATCTTAATATTGATGGAGCTCTTTTCTTTGACTTTAACAAAGCTGGTATAGGTGCTATTCTGAGAAATCACAAGGGTGAAGTGCAAATGGCAGTTAGCAACGTTGAAACTGTGTTTTTAGAACCAGAACAGGTAGAAGCTATAGCTCTTTTGAGGGGAATTCAGTTGTGCATGAATATGGGTATTACTAAGTTAATTATTGAAAGTGACTACCTGCTCCTGGTTGAAGAGATCAACAAAGCAACCAGATCAAATGCTGGTATAAGTTCTGTGGTATCAGAAATTAAAAGTCTGATGCAAACAGTCTCAGAGTGCAGTATCCAACATAGTAGCAGATTTACTAATGTAGCAGCCCATCGACTTGTGAGACATGCATGGTCTATTGATAATATGTTTATTTGGTGGAGTAGTGTTCCTTCTATCATTGAGAATGTAATTTTCATTGATCAACACTATTGTAACCTATCTCAAGGTGTTTTGCCTTAATAAAATAAAGAATTTTCCTATCAAAAAAAGAACAAGAGGAGTAAAACTCAACTCATAATGAATAAATTATCAAATTTCATACTCTTCATAAACTGAGGCTACAAAGAGTATTTAAAGGACAACCTAATTTACCCTAGATAAATAAATCCCCATCATCCAAAAATGCCCCTGCGTGAACAGTGTCGCGGCATGAACAGTACCGCGCTACAAGAACTCGGCTATAGTACTTTTAAACCCTAGTTCCTAAAAATTACTTTCCAAATACGCCCTTGGCCAAAATACAAAGCCTTTTCAAAAAACCCTAGTTCATAATAAAAAAACATATGTGGCCCAAACATCTAAAACCCGATTATTCTAAACTCATAAAATAAGTCCTTTAAATGATTTAAACAATTTGAAAGCCTTCAAGTGCCCAAGACCTTTAGGTCATGTTATTGCCCTCTTCCATAGCATGTATCAAATGATTCGAAATTGGATCTTCATCCTTCAAGGCACTCTTGAATGTTGGGCTCGCTAGACTCGTCCCAAGTGAATTGCACCAATTCTTGCGTTGCTTCATTGATCTTCTTAGCTCTTGATCTTGTAATTGGTCCATATGAAACTTGCAAATGATCTTTAAAACTAGGCCCTTCTTGGGCCCATTACATCTAATGTGCAAGTTCATCCCTACACCTACTTGAGAATTTAGTTACCCATAAATATAATGGACAACAAAAATCTCCAGAGAAAAATAAACCGGCCATGGAAATTAATTTTGTCGTTTTATTCTTCAGTACTGAGCCATCTCCCTCCTCTTCAAAAAACTCTCAATTTCATGCTAATGAAATACTTATAGAGGGTAGGAAAGAAACTCTAATGTCTTCATATTCCCGCATACAAAATCGCCTAAAGTTTAGGACTCATCTTGGTAGCAACGTACATGCTTCAAGAATTAGAATTTAGAAATCCTTATTAGATACAAATTTGTAGCCCTTTAAGATAAATTTCTAACGCATCAATAATCGCAACAATCTGATATTTGAGTGGAAAGTTACGATAAAAAAACTAATGTACAGGCTGTCTTCTAGCGAATTTCGGACTAACTTTTTCTCTTGATCCAAATTACTCTCAAACCCCATCATTACCCTTATTTGAAGAGTTCTACACTCGTTGAAAGTTATTAGGTTGTTCCAAAGTCTTGCCCACTTGAAAGTTCTTTAAATTTGATTTGGTTTTGCGTTGCTCTTTTATAGACTCTGAAATTAAACATAAAAATCTACTTAGGAGTATCCTAAAGTAAATAGAAATTCAATTGAAGAATACACATTAATTCCTATGATTTCTATTCACATTTTAGCATTTTAGTCCAATAATAGGGTATTTAGAGTGTACTTTTGTACACTCATCAGGGGGAATGTCCTAGTTAAACTCCTCTACCCTCTCAGGAGTGTTTAAAATGGAAGGATACCCCTCGGTCAATGAAGTACTGTCGATGGATCTCGAATGGTACCTAAAAGAAAAGGATACCAAAGTGGGATCACACCTAAAGCTAGTGGGTGCACCTACGGTAAAGGCGAAGTGCGAGCTGCCGTAAATGAAAAGTCAAGACGTAGTCACCTTGGTCAAAATGGCCGATGGTCGATGTGATAACTAGCAGGGAACACACGGTGCATAGGGGAGCCATGAGGTATCCAATGTTATGTTATAAGTCAAGAAAGGCCACAAGCTCATAAATATGTTAATGAACAGTATGAAATGATGAAAATATGTTTACAAAAGCAAAAATTATGAAATGTCATGTTTTTATACCAATTCTATGAAAGGTCAAGTGCATATGTATAAGTTCATGTCCATGCATTCATTGTTAAGTTTACTGCATATGCTTATGATATCTGTTGCACGTTATTTGTTTACTTACTAAGATTTCTCGAAATCTCACTGTTGTATTTACCCACTATCATTCCTCGCTCGGAATGATAGAAGCTGTGATAGGTTTAGTCAACGCAAATGACGAAGCACAAGAGGACAATACTTCCTCCAAGGAGGATCGTGCCTAAGATGGTTATAGGCTCGCCTGAGCCTTCCATTTTGGACCATCTCAAGTCAATTTATAAAGCAATTGTTGAGATAATTGAAGACATAGAAAAGTTTAGAAGGTCCTATAATAGGGACAAGGACTGGGCTTTAGAGGAGCGAGTGAGGCCCAAATCTCACTGAAGATCAAGACAATGTTATGGGACCACTTTTGGGAAAGGATCTTCTATTTAGCTTTGATGTTTTAGTCCCCTTTTTTTGGGAGTTCTTCAGAAACTCGTATCAACTATGATAACTCTTTTGAATTATGCAATAGTATTGGGATCTTACATTGTGGTACCATGACTAATGTTTCCTTTAAATTGACTATAGTTGTCTTTTTGCTACGATATACTGCATACTATTAGTTATCAATAGGTACATTACATCTTATATGTCATGTACGAGGCAAGTAACCTTGGTGTTGCATGTCCCGGCATTTCAGTTTTCGTCAAATCCCAAGCCGGGGCTGGGGGCGCAACGTTACATCTGCTCGGACTTAACCCTGAGGTAGAATCCAATCGCGCTGCAGAAGCTTGTGCTTCAAGATATGCCTTTTGAAACTTTAGATATGTCTATTGAAGACACTGAGCTCGAGATTGACCATAGGTTAAATGGGATGTGAGTAAACATATATTATGATTATGACTTGGACGTGATATTCTATTTTTCACAAGATTCAGTGATAAACGAGGATGGCAAAGTGCCACATCCGTCATCATCTGAGGAGTCTATAGTAGCGAGTGCAACAGGTACTAATGAGGATTGGTTAATTTCCCTTAATGGATTTGTTTGTGACTACGGTATTGAATTTGAGGAATAAATCTTTTTCTAAGGGGGGGAGACGTGACGGCCAAGATTTTTACTAGGCTTTTTGTATATTTTATTAAATAAGCCATGAGAGGTGGAGTAACCCAATTAGAATTGGTTTGGACTCTAGAAGGGCCAAAACCCATAAGTGTTTCGACCTTTATAGAAAATTAGGGTTTTGAAGCCCAATAGATCTAGGGCTCACGCCCAACTCAAGTTCTTGAATGCAACATGTCATCCAATGGAGCTTATATCTAGGACTTGATGAATCTTGAATGAATTGTGGGAAGAGAGGTGAGAGAGATCTAGGGTTTGGCCTTGCACGCCTACCATAGAAGATCACCCACCTTCTTGCCATGCGGCTTGCATGCAAGAAGGCTTGCTTATAGGAAGAAGCTTTATGACACTTATCACTATGAGAGAGAGATTCTAGAAGAAGAATGATGAGCTTATGGCAAAGTGGAGCCTAGGGAAGGCCAAGAGGCCTTATATGGCAACCATAGAAAAAAGGGAAGAAAATATTCTTACTTTTTTCCATGTGTCATGCATGCAAAAAGGTAAGAGATGATGTTTGTCTTGGGAATGAGTGAAATCCACATGGAAAAGGAGAGCCACACGCCTAAGGTTTCGAGAAGAAATCTTGGTGGGAAGTCCATGAGATAGACGACACTAGGGAAGGGTACAGGACACCTAAACTCACATACGCTTCACTTGCCACTTAACAAGCATGCATATAGGTAAAGGTACAAGAAGAAACTAGGGTTTCAAAATTTATCCTTTTGCCAATAGATACAATGAATTTGGACACTTGAAGAAGGGAAAAGAAGGAACTAGAGTTTCGGTTTGGAAGGCTTACACGCCACTTGTCCACAAGTTTTGGTGGAAGAATATCTTCTTGAGAAGAGATGGAAGTTTCGGCAGCCACCATGCACACACACACCCCTCACATGCTGCTTGGCACACATGCACACATGTAAGAGATTAAGGAAGATTGAGGAAGACTATTTAGCCACAAGGTTCATCGAACCAAGACATGAGGTGAAGGGGCAAAGTGGAAATGAGGTTTCAATTTTGAGGAAGGAGGCGCCACTTGTCCAAAAAGGTCATATTGTGTTTCCAACACAATCAAATGATGAGGAAGAGAAGAAAGGCCCTTAGGGAGAGATGCCACTTGGCATCCATGCAATGAGCTTGGCTTGTGCAAGAAGCTTTTGTGTCTATATAAGGGAGAGGAGCCGAAAAACCTGTCTTTTAGTCATTTGGTGAATTTCTCTTGAAGTATTCGGCCACCACCTTTCTCTGCAACTTTCCATCACTTTCTCATCCTCCAAACACCATCCACACTACACTCATCTCTCTCAAACACCATTTTTTAGGGCAAGCAAAGTTGGAGGATACTTCGAAGGACGGATCACCTAAGGTATGAAGCGAAATCAACCTTTTCATTACACACACACGCACGGCCACGAGAAGCAAGTTTTGGACTTGACAAAGTTCACCATGAACTCATGCTCAAACACACTCGCCCACAACCAAGAGGAAGTTATTTTTCAGTTTTTGCGGAGTTTCTCACATGAGCTTACACATACATACACACGGCTAGATTAGGGTTTTTCTTCAAGTAGGAAGGTGGACTCGACCCTACTTTCTTTAAGCTCATAAGCATGATATTTCGAAGAAAGAGGGCCACGGCCTTAGTGTTTTTTTTTAAGTTTTAGTTTATGAAAGATTCGGATTTGACCAGATTTTTTTAGGGAAAACTCCCTCAAAGAGAACATGGCTAATGTCTTCATAATGCCCTGCATGATAGCACTCACATTTAGAAGCAATGGGAATGCCAATGCGATGTAACCTATTATCCACACTCAAAGCTCTGTGCCAAGCCTTCCAAAACTGAACAGACATTTTTAAGGGAAGCCTTTTATGCCAAATCAAAGAATGCCAATCAAGAGAGGAGCCTCTAACTCTAATACAATGCCATGCAAATTTAATGGAAAACATACTTGTCTCAATGTCAATCCACACAAGAACATCCCTACCTAAATTAGGACCAAATAAAGAGATTAGAATATCATCAACATTCTCCAAGCCAGCCAAGTTCTCTAGCAAACTCACATCCTAGCTGTCTAATAAATGACACTCTTTAATCTTCAACAAAGGTTGTCCCACAACTGGCAGGTCATTAATCAAGGGACCATTATTTCGTCATTTATCATACCAGAAAAAAAAAATCTCCTTCTCTAACTCTCCATTTAGAATTATTGATCACCAAAGGGATGCAGTGAGCAATCATTTTCCAAAATCTCAAACCTTTGTCAACATCTATAAGGAACCAAGGTTTCGTACCCACATATTTAGCCTTAAAAAGATTTGCCCAAAGAGAATTACCTTGTAGAAGATTCCAGGCAAACCTCATGTTCAAGGTTGTCTAAGTATCCTGAAGAAGCCTCAGTCCAAGACCTCCTTCTGCCACAGGCCTACAAATGTGCTTCCAAGCAACCCATTTCTTCTTATCTTTTCCATTTGACTTCACCCCAAAAGAATGAGCTCATCAGCTGATGGATCTTATTAATTACAGCTTGAAGGACCTGTAAAACAACAAATAGGTGAAGGACCATACTCGAAATAACATGACGTAACAAAACCAATTTCCCTCCAGAAGACAGTAGCCGCATTTTCCAGCCACTGAGTTTATGCCTCACTTTATTCACCATGCCTTCAAGATGTACTTACTTCAGAAGACCAAGAATAATGGGCACTCCGAGATATTGGAAAGGGAAGTGCCCCTCCACAAAACCAGTGCTACGAAAAAGATACCTCTTACGAGTAGAGGAAATTTTACTCGAGCAATATAAAGCAGATTTTTGTTTATTAACAGCTTGTCCCGACCATCTCTCATATTGCCTAGAATACTTAGGAGCACCCGAACTGATCTCTGGCTCCCATTAGTGAAAATAACCACATCATCAGCATACATTAAATGAGAAATAATAGGTAGCAATTGGAAACACCAAGTCTCCTCTTGGTTCTGATATGCTAAGTCCTCTTATCAGGTGGGTGTTATAATTGGTCTTATGCCTATCATTGTTACTTGGAGACTTTGGAGAAGAAGATGTCTAGCGCGAATGGAGGGCATTTTTGAATCGTATGAAGTAGTTATCAAATCTATTTCTATATGGATTGGTTCCTTTGGTCAGTCGATTGATACTTCTTACAGTTTATCCCGTTTTGATGGCATGATCCTTGAGACCTTACGAATTAATCCCACTTCTTCAAAAGAGAGGCGGTGTAAGGTAGTCCAGTGGCATAAACCTCCTTCAGGGTGGTTTAAATTGAATACGAATGGTAGCAGTCTTGGTAACCTGAGTCCCAATGATATTGCTGGTGTTATTCACAATGATACAGGACGGCTTGTGAGAGCGTTCACCTCCCCAATTGGTTTTGGTTCTAATAATAAAGTGGAACTTCTTGCACTTCTAAATGGCCTGCAGTTGTGCATGTCCTTTCAGATTTCTAATGTGGTTGTTGAGGTTACTCCATGGTGATGATTTCTTGGTGGCATGTTGTTAATCTTGGCTTTGTTTTTGTTTTTTGCTATGTAATGTTCATAGGCTTGTTTAAAGTCTTTTTCGGACTTGGGTTCCTTGAGATTTTTTCTTAAAGGACTTGTTTTTGTCTCTACCGTTTTCCTCCGCCATAAGCGAGGGTTTTATTAATAAATTCTGAAAGGCATCACTATTGGATAGGTGATTTCCCACTCTTCTTTTTAAAAAGAAAAAAAAAAGATTCAGCTTTGAGGCAATGGAGGTCCAAATATTGTGAGTCTTTTTCTTGGAAACGAATGTCAAGAGCACAACACTCACTCACATGGGTTAGGGTTTTGAATAACCAAACCTAATGATCTTGTGTACACATTTCAGCTTGCTTGTTATTGATTGTCGATTTTTGTAACTAAACTTCTAACTTGTACTTGGATATTTTATATATATGTCATGTGAAATTGTTAGTTGTTCCGTTCTATGTGGATATTTGTGATATTGATGTTTCTTCCATGCGTTATAATCTCTTCTTTGCATGACTATCAAATGTATGATTAGAATGGCTTATGGAATTAGTTCATGTTATAAAAATGGAATGAGAAGCCACCTTAGGGTTCAGATTACTCAATGTTTGAACATGCATATGAATATTTGCTACATGACCAAATCTCATATGGGAATCAAGTTCATGAAAATACTTGTCTTTTATAAGTATGATCACTAGCATATTTCAGCTACCTATGAATGTTTATTGATAAAATTTCATTCAACTCATTAGAAGATCTTAAGTTCATAAAAAGTTGATGGAATGCATGTTTTCAAGTTTAAATGTAACACTCCATACCCGGAAGTCCGGAGAGTTAGCTTTTATTACTTAATTTCAACTCTAATATCACAACTATAAAATCCAGAACACTCCAGAAAGTATTAATTCATTTGTTCAACCAAATATCCATGTTCCTTCAGAGATATCACAAAGAAATTCTCAATAAAATAAAGTAAAATCTCCACAAAGACTCGGGAATATCCATGACTCAGGATACCAAATAACAAGGAAATACAAAATCTACTAAATAAAACTCTCCAATAATTATTTATATACTTTGTCACTTATTCCTCTATGATCATCAAATATTTCTAACATTTCCTACTCTTGACTTCTAGCTGAAGTATCATAATCATCTAAAAAATATTGTAGAGATAAGAGATGAGTTATCAACAACTCTGTAAGCAGAGAACATATACTAATATGCAAACATGAGCATTTACAGAGTTCAGAATGTAGAACAAAACAGTATTTATTTTCAGAATGTAGAGTCAAAATATGTTATAAAAAATATCAGAGCGAAAGTTCAAAAATATCCATAATCAAAATCCCTTTGGCATAGCATAACTGAACTAATTCATCTTACTTTATCAGAACATAACAAAGACCATGTTTAACCCCGTGATAGGGTTGTGCAAATCCCGACGGCCAACCTAGCAGAAACAGAATGTGAATCTTCCCTTTATTATTCTTAGAGCCCCGAGTGTGCACACAGGAAAGACCACACAGAAAACAACTTTATTTCCAAAGTGGGTACACCAGAAACAGAAAAGTTGGTACCAACTCGAACAGAGGCTACAGTTTTACACCCTAAGGTCAGAACGGAACAAAACAGAAACATAATGTCATGCCAGAGGTTTTCAGAAATCACATGATATCATATCAGAGTACAAAAAATTTTCAGAACAGGTCAGAATCAGATCACAAAAATATAATTTATGCACAAAAGTTCATATTCGCTCTCTTTTGTACAGTTCAGAAACAGAATGCCAAAACTTTACTCATGTCTACACAGTAATGACAGAAAGTACTTTATTCTTATACAGAATTTCATGAGTCATGCAGAACAAATAACTGAGATTGTTTCGAATTTCTCTTCATAACAAACATGCATATTTTTCCAAAATTAACCTCAGTCCATTTTATTTTTACGTAAAGTCTAGCATAAGAACCCTGTTTGTCTGGACTTCTTAGATTTTCCTCAATAATACTGAACAAAATTATTCATCACCTCTAATCATGTAAGTTTCATAAATTTTCAGTCAGACACGTATTTCAATAATTAAATCTAAAAATTTTAAAATTAACCTATTTTAATTCCTCAATACCTAAAATTCTAATAACCTTAAAATACCATCATTTCTTTCAAATCCATCAATATCCACTTAATTGCTGTGACTAAGATATTAAAATCTAACTTATTAGTATTGTAATGAAACTATAAATTTAATACTAGATAATATAATTATACCAAAATATTTTAAATTAAACAACAACTTTTATTTAAAAAACTAGATCATATCTAAAGAGTAAAAATTAAAATTACACCATTATCGTTTACTTTTAAAAGAAATCTTTACTTAAGAACAATTTAAATTACTTAAATGATTCCTGTAAACATAAATAAAATAAAGTCCACTAATACATATTAAAAGTTTAAAACACACTAACACAGCTTGTAACTTAAAGGGTAATAATGTAATCTCATTCTATTAATTTGCATTACCAACTTCACAGTAAAATTCAGTAGAATATTTGTTATTTGAAAACAAACTCATAATACGTGAAGTAAGTTTACGCAGCAGAGGAGTTTCCTCTCATTTCCAGGGCTCTCTAGCGAGGAGGAAGAACATCCTTCACTGGAAGGGTATTTTGCCAAGGGCAATTCGATAGTGAATGATAGTAGAACTCAGAGCCTACAAGTGAACAAGAATAGAGGAATTGATTTAGAGTATATGATGATAGAAGAATTAACTGAGAGATGGAATTATTTTTCATTAACACAGGAAGAAAAAGATGAGATTGTAATCACAAGCAAGGATGTCAAGGAAACCATGGAAAGAGGAAAGCTGTGGCTGGTGGGGAAGATTATAGCTTATAAGAAGATAAATAAAGAAGCCTTCAAAAATACCATGTGCAAGATATGCAAATTTTGTTCTAATGTGAAGATCATTGAAATAGGTGAAAACCTATATATCTTTGAATTCCAAACTGGGAGGGACAACCTTGGCTATTTGACATGAACTTATTGTGTCTAAAAAAATTTGAGGGTTACACTCCTATAACTGACCTGGCTTTTACACAAACAAATCTTTGGGTTCAATTACATAATTTACCCCAAGGATGTATGAACAAGGAGATTGGGAATAGAATTGGATCATCGATTGGGAAGGCAATTACAGTGGATGCTAATATCAATGAGAACTATTGGGGGAGATGGCTGAGAGTTCTTGTCGAACTAGACCTGAGGAAACCACTTGTAAGAGGGAAAGTGGTGGATCTACTGGGACACAGAGAGTTTGTTAACTTCAAATATGAAAAACTTCCTAAGTTTTTCTTTTCTTGTGGAGTTATAAAACATGCTTCTAGTGGTTGTATTAGCCAAAATAATCAAGTGAATACTGCCAAGTTGACTAGCACCAATCAATATGGGATTTGGATGAGAGCTACTAACTCAGGAACTAGTACAAATAGCTCGAGAACAAGTTCAAGCTATGGTAGCAACTCAGGAAAGCCACTTCAAGCTATCAATTTGACTAAGTCAGCTGGTCTGGATACAGAAAGCTATAGGATTAACCAAAATGAAGAGGTGATAAGAGAAGAGAGTAGCAAGATTATTCTGAAGACAATACCAAATGAGGAGCAATAGAATAGTGAGATAGGTTTATTGCAAATGACTATTTTATCCAAGCTAGCCTTGGATATGACATGCAATGGCCTGAACATTTCAATTCCAGAATCCCCATCAAATTTGAAGGCAAATACTGAGGACAAAGGAGGTGAAATAAAGGAAGATCATACACTCATATGCATACCACAGCAGGCTGTTGAGACAAGTGGACATAAGTGGAAGAGAAGGACTAGGAGGCTAGGGGAAAGAAACAAGTTGTGGCATCTGTTGTGAATTTAGAGGTGGAGGCTGTTAATCAACCCTGTTGGGAGAAATGAGGCTTCTAAGCTAGAACTGTCGAGGGCTTGGCAACCCTCAGAGAGTTAGGGACCTTAGCCATTTGGTTAAGGTTCAAAAGCTAACATCTTGTTTCTCATGGAAACCAAGATGGATAAAAATAGATTGGAAGCTATAAAATATAAGTTGGGTTTTAAAGGTATTTTTACTATTGAGGGAGTAGGAAGAAGTGGGGGGTTGGCTCTATTTTGGGAAGAGGAAGTCAAACTCAGAATACATAGCTACTCTCAAAGGCATATCAACTCATGGATTGATCTAAAAAAAATTTCCTAGATGATAACATGTTTCTATGATTATCCTAAAACTGAAAATAGGCACAAGGGGTGGAGTATCTTGAAACACCTTAAATTTTAGCATCCTAAAAGGTGGCTATGCTTCGGAGACTTTAATGAGATTTTGTACCAAAGTGAGAAGTATGGAGGGGCTAGAAGAGAGGAAAAACACATGGAAAGGTTCAGAGGAGTGTTGCAAGATTGCAAGCTTAGTGACTTGGCTTATACAGGTGGTAAGTATACTTGGGCTAATAACAAGTCAGATCATACTTTTACAAAAGAGAGGCTTGATAGGGCAATTGTAAACTCTGAATGGTGTGCAACCTTTGGAGGGGGAGAGGTAAGAGTTTTGACTTCATCCACATCTGATCATTGTCCTATTTTAGTGTCAATAAGCAAGCATCATATCAATTCAATTAAACCTACTCAAGTCAAAAGATATGAAGATAGATGGTCATCTTTCTCAGATTGTGAAATTGTGATAAAGAAGGCATGGCAGCAAGGGAGAGGTCATGTTGCTGGATTGCAAAGGATCAAGGAAAAGTTAGAGAATTGTATGGCTAACTTAAGGAGATGGAGCTACAGAAAGGAATTGGAGGAAAGAGGTAGTTTAATTCAGAAATCCAACAGGCTGCATCACTTACAGCAATCTCTTACAGCAGAATCAGTACAACAGTTTAAACAGACTCAAAAAGAAGTGGATGATATACTTGAGAGGAAACACATGAAATGGAAGCAAAGAGCTAAGGTGACATGGCTACAACAAGGGGATCGAAATACAAGATACTATCACCTCTGTGCAAGCCAAAGAAAAAAGAGGAATACAATTTTGCAACTGGTGGATGAGTCTGGACTAACCTTGACAAACTTTGAACAAATTGAGAAGGCTTTTACTCAGTTTTATAAGGGCTTGTTTATAACTTCTGAGCCTAATCACACTGAGGAATTTCTTAATGCTACTGAAAGAAAAGTAACTCAACAGATGAATAACAGGCTTCTGCTACCTTTCAGCAAAGAAGAAATTAAAGATGCAGCTTTTCAAATGGGGCCATACAAGGCTCCAGGGCCATATGGATATAGAGCTTGCTTCTATCAAAGATATTGGTCTGTTGTGGGTGATGAGGTATGTGAAGCCATTCTATCTTTTCTAAACTCTGAGCAAGACATGTCTTCTATTAACTACACATACCTTGTGATGATACCAAAGCATAACAACCCAAAGAATGTTACTGTGTACAAACCAATCAGCTTATGCAATGTGCTGTACAAAATTGTTACCAAGCTCTTAGTCAATCAAATGAAGGAAATCATGCCTGCCATCATATCATAGAATCAGTGTGCTTTTATTCCAGGAAGGCTTATTTCAGACAATATCTTAGTAGCTTATAAGACTCTTCACAATATGAAAACAAAATTGCATGGTCATAAAGGTTATATGGCAATGAAACTAGATATGAGCAAGGCCTATGACAGGATAGAATGGAGATTTCTCAAAGAAGCAATGCTTAAAATGGGGTTTGATCCAAATTGGACTGAACTGATTCAAAGATACATAACTTCTTCATCATTCTCAATTTTACTCAATGGGGCACCTCAAGAAGTTTTTAAACCATCTAGGGGATTAAGACAAGGCTACCCTTTATCCCCTTTTTCATTCATAATTTGTGCTGAAGCATTAACTGCTAAGCTGATCCAAGCTGAACATAAAGGTTTAATCTCAGGGGTTCCATTGGCAGGGGGAAGAATAAAGATGAACCATGTGTTCTTTACCGAAGATAATCTACTGTTCTGTAAGGCCTTTATACAAGAATGGGCAGGATTGAATCAGATTTTACATGGTTATGAAGTGGCTTCTGGACAGCAACTTAACATACATAAAATCTCACTATTTTTCAGCACAAACACTAAGCAATTGGCCAAAAATTATATCATGGAAGTTGCTGGTTTAAGAGCTTCTACAAATCTAGAAAAGTATTTGGGATTACCATCTTTTATTGGAAGGTCAAAATTTAGGGAATTCCAATGCATTATTGAAAGAGTAAGAAAGAGAAATGAGAATTGGAAGAACAAGTACTATCAAAAGCTGGAAAAGAGATTTTAATCAAAGCTATCATCCATGCTATTCCCACTTAATGCTCTAATAGAAAATTTTTGGTGGGGTGCCCAATATAATAATTCCAAAGTTCACTTGAAAAGTTGGCAGATTTTGAGTTTGAGTAAAACAGAAGGTGGAATGGGATTTAGGGACTTAGTGAGCTTCAATCAAGCTCTACTAGCTAAACAAGTTTGGAGGCTTCTTACTCAGTCTTCATCATTGGCAACCACAATAATGAAAGCAATCTATTTTCCTAGTTCATCTATTTTATAGGCTAAACTTGGTTCAAAGCCTTCATTTGTATGGAGGAACTTATACTCAGCCATTGAAATAATCAAAGAAAGATGCATATGGAGAGTAGGATATGGAAAAAAAATTAAAGTGTCGACTGATAAATGGATCCCAACAATGGGTCTTTGCAACATCCAATCAGCAAGGAGAGTTCTGTCAGGTAATGCCAAAGTGGCAGATTTAATTGATCATAATAGGGGATGGTGGGACATACAATTACTGAGAGAGGCTTTTAATGAGGCAGAGATTAAAGAAATTCTTAAAATACCTGTGTCACAATGTGATAGAGAAGATAAGCTGGTATGGAAAGCCACAACAAATGGTGTTTTCTCTATGAGAAGTGCATATCACATGTATAAACAGCAACAACAGAATCAGAGGGGGAATCTTCTACAAAAGGGGATCAAAGGGAGTTATGGAAACTGATAAAATGAAAATAATCTATTAAATAAGCATAAATATTAGGGAATTTTGGGCTGAAAAGATGTTACATGCTTGTTTAAATACATTATAATAAAGGAAAGAATGCTGGAGGCGTGACTTAACTAAAAAGAATGTTTTTTATTTTTTTAGTCACTTTCAGACACACACGACCACACATTTTATCAAGGGAAAGGAAAAAAAGAAAAGAAAAAGTGTTACTAATGCCTAAGCCCATTTATTCCCCTTTTCGATTTTACTAAGTGCTCTCAGCTCTCACTCCCTTTTTTTTTTGTTTTGCTTCCAGCCCTAGCCTCCAGTGATGAACCGCACGAAACAGGAGGGGATAACCAACTCATGGAATATTCGGGAGAAGGAGTGGAGCATAAGTGGGAGGGGGAGCATAAAGAGAGGAAGGGTTCGGACGAAAAGGAGCAGCAGATTTCGGGAGAGTCTTCGTGTGTTGTTTTTCCATTTTTCCTTTGATTCTCATTTTTTTTTTGGATGTTGTTTTTTTTCTTTTCCTCGCATGGTTTATCAACTCACGATGAGTGAGTAATTTTCTAAAGCTTAGGCTCGGGCTTTCTTTGAGTGGTTTTAATCTCCTAGGGTTTGTGATTTCCACTATGCTTAGCAAGCAGAATCTAGAAAGTTTATTATCAGCTACTTCATTATGCCATTCCAGAGTTACTCACCGAATCTCGATCCATCGTTGACTAGAAGGCACGGTGTATTCTTGGGTCGTGTGAGGCTTGTTTTTTTGTTAGCAATCTTAACGATAGTTTGGTTTTAAATTGCTGGGAGTATTTCAAAGTTTGATTTGTGCTTGAATCATATATATCAGCCAAACATTATGTTCATAACTGAAATGATGTTTGAAGGAAATTGGGAAATTTCAACTTTCCTGTGAGATCTATCCACGAGAAGGAGCTTGCAGCCTAAGTGTTTGACAAAATTTTTCTTAGAAATTGAATTTGCTTGAGTTATTTTTCTATATTCGAAATTGTAAGGTTAAGGCATTTTTTATGTGTGTTTTTTTTAGAAAGCATTTAGTTAAATAGAAATATTGTTAGTAGAAAGAAAAAGAAAGATTGAATCACATCGATTTTCACATCTGTGCACATTATATCAGGTTTGATAGTTAAAGGGCTTGTTATCATCCCTTTTTACTATCACCTTTCCTTCAGAGTGTGAGTAGATAAACATCCTCATTTTAATCTAGTTCTCTAAAAAACTTTAATCCCTGTGAAATCGACCTTGGTACTCTTCCTATAAACAACTTCATATCTTCTACACTTGGGAGACGTTTTAATTGAAGAGACAGAAACAAATATGGAAGCTGCAAACAAAAAATTCATTTAAAGTTTTCATTTGGCGTGCCATTATTGATGCTTTACCAACAAAACAGAATTTGCACAAAAGAAAGATTACAACTGATCCATTATGCCCCATCTGTCAGAATGCAATTGAAACTTCTGCTCATATCCTTTGGTCATGCCCATTTGCACAAGATGTTTGGGGGTTAGGAAGCAGGAAAGTTCAAAACCCTGCTTTTATTGATGCAAACTTTGGTTCCATTTTTCTTAGCTTGCTTTAGAGAACAAACCAAGAGGAGATCAATTTATTTGCAGAAACAGCAAGAGAAATATGGCAAAGGAGAAACAAATGGATTTTTGAAGGCAAGTTCTTATCCCCAGAAGAAATAACCAAAAGAGCTAAGCAAGCACACTAGGATTTCAAACAGATACAAATACAGCATGAAGGTATGCACAGGAGGATGCAGCAACAAGCTAGCAGACAATGGATTGCACCACCATATACATGGCTTAAACTTAACTGGGATGGATCAGGAAGGAAGATTACAGGATTGGAATTGTGTGGTTATCCGAGATAGTGAGGCTGAAGTTTTAACCACCTTAATGCAACCAATTCATTTCTGTTCACAACTAGATATTGCAGAAGCAAGGGGTTACTAGCAGCTGCAAAACTGTGCAAGGAATTGAACCTACAAGATGTTATTTTCGAAGGAGACTCAACTCAGGTTGTCAATGCTATGAGACAAGGCACAATACAAAATGGAATACTGAGCTATTTGGTGGAGGACACTAAGATCACATTGCTAGATACAAACTGGATAATACAACACGTGAGAAGGGATGCTAACAAGGTGGCACATCAACTAGCTAAAAAATTTATTTCATTAGCTCAAGAAATTTTTGATGTAAATTATGTAGCTACTAGCATCTTGCCTTTTGTAATGGCTGAAGGCCATAACTTTGGTTGAAGTAATGAAATTATGTTCTTTTCAAAAAAAATTCTATGCGACAGAGGCTCACCATGAGGGAAAGGAACGTGCAACAGCACAGGGAGCTGACTGAGGTCGGTGGTGGTGAGGGCGGCAGTAGAGCACTAAGTGAGAGAGAGAGGGAGATAATGTGAGAGAAGAAGAGACGGAGGGAGAGTATGCCGAAAGAGGGGGTGTCGGTGGCTTATCGTGAGACTGAGGTGGTGTGCGGCCGACTAGGGGTGACGGTTGGAGTTTTTGGTTGTGGTGGTTGCAATGACTCACAAAGGGAAGGTAGATGCTCTACTTTGTTGAAGAAAAACAGAGGTGCAATCCACTTCTTAAGCTGCCTTGGCAGCTTTGGATGGTGGTGCAGGGTGGTGCTGTGGTGGCTCAAGGGTTGGCAACGTGAAGGGTCAAGCTTTTAGGGTGGCTGTTAGCATGAAATGGTGGTGAAATTCTGCTTGGTTACCGAATACGGTGGTGTAGCCCGCGTGTGAAAGCTGGACGTGGAGGCTTGGCAGTGACTACACTTCGGTGGCGTCAGTTTTCACGTGACGGTGGAGGTCGATAAAGGTCTCTGAGATGGTGGTTGAAAAAGGTAGCAGCAACTGCATGGTGGTTCTGTGAAGGTGCTGAGTTGACTGCGTGGAGGTACAATTGCTTGGGTTGATTTGTAGGTGAAGAATACGTGTCTATTTATAGATATGAAGGAAAGACAGAGAGGGATGGTGGTAAACCTTAGAAAAGGAATGGGGTGGACGTGAAGTCACATGAGGTGGTGGAAAGGAAAGGAAAGGACGGCATGCACATGGAAAAGTACTAGTGTGTGTGAAGTGTACGTAAGAGGAAAGGCCAGCACATGGGAATGGAGCAAAGCATCATGTATGTATGTGGTGCATGTGGGTGAAGAAGCTGGCTGAGTAAAAGATCTACCATATGAATATATAAATATATATATATATATATATATATGTGTGTGTGTGTGTGTGTGTGTGTATAGAGGGGTGGTAAAATAGAAAGAAATGGGAGTGGCATGGGTGCACATGGGAATGAAAGAAAGAGTCATGGCTACAGGGGTGGTGCGAAGTGGAAGTTGGGGACCTAAATGGAAAAGGAATTCTAAAGTAATAATCCTAGGGGAAAAGACCCCAAACATGCATGATAAACAATCAAAAGTGGTAGTTCCACAATTACAAGAAAAACTTCAAAACAATTATAGAGTCCCTCCACTAGCCAAAAGATAACTAGTGGTCCCAAATTTTTTGTAAAGCGGCTTGGCTGGAATCGAGTGTTACATTAAAGGTCTCGGCTATGACCATGCATGAGGTATGATCATTTTGTGATTGAAGTTTTAATAAGTTGAGACCGATTCTTGAAAGTACTAGGGTTTATATGTTTCGGCCACTACATGGAAAGTATTGAATGTTTGTTCCTTGTTTGATATTCAATGCCTCAGAAATTTTATAAAGGAACATGGTCACATGTTCTAATATTTTCAAGCCGTAATGCAAAATGTATACGGATTGCATGATTGTATGTCATATGGCTATGATGAAGCGTTCGACATCTGCATGTGTCTTATGAAAGTTCTAAGTTTCCATAATTCATGTCACATGCATTGGGATTGTGAAAACCTTTTGAAAAGAAAGAGAGTCGTTTTAAAGTTTTGTCACAAACCCAAAGGCTAGGACGGTGAAATGTCTTAGTGGAACTCCCCTATCCACTCAGCAGTGACTAAAATGGAGTGGTAACCCCTGGGTCATGAAGTACAGTCCACAAACTCGAATAGCTCATAAAAGAAAAAGATACCGGAGCGGGGTTACACCAAAAGCTAGTGGGTTCCCTACGATGAAGGAGAAAAGCAAACTACTGTAATATGAAAGATTAAAAGTATAACGTAGTCACCTTGGTCAAAGTAGCCAATAGTTGATGTGGTAACTAGTGAGGAACACACGGTGCATAGGGGAGCCGTGAGGTATCCATTTATATGTAAAAGTCAAGAAGGCCTTGAGCTCAAAGTTATGCTATGATACATTAACAAGAACCGAGCTCACAAGTATGTTAATGAATAAGTATGAAAATGACGGAAAGATATTTTATGAAAGAAAAAGATTATGAAAGCTATGATGTGCATGATGTCTTTTTGAAAAGTCACATGCATAAGTAAAGTCTCATGTCCATGCATTCATTGTTAAGTTCACTTATATATGCTTACGATATCTGTTAAATGTTATTTGTTTACTTACTGAGAATTTTCAAAATCTCACTATTGTAATTTTCACTATCATTCTCCTACTCGAAATGGTAGAAGCTGTGACAAGTTTAGTAAACCCCAATGATGAAGCGGAAGGGGACAACACCTCCTCCGGAGAGGATAGTGCCTAAGATGGTCATAAGCTCGTTCGAGCCTTCCATTTTGGAGCATCTTGAGTCATTTGACCAAGCAATCACTAAGATAGTTCAAGATAATGAGTAGTTTAAACGACACCACAACCGTGAGAAGGATCGGGCCTTAGAGAAACGAGTGAAGCCTGATTCCCATTAAAGATGAAGACTTATGTTATGGGACCGCTTTTGGGGAATTACTCTTTTGATAACTTGATGTATTGGTCTCGTATTTTGGGAATCTCTTTTGGAAATACTTAACTATTTTGACGACTCTTATGAAATTTTGGAACATTGGGATTTTATGTGCTTTGGTACCATGATAATTTGTCCTATTATCTTACCTAAGTTGACTTTCCGCTACAAAATACTACATACTACTAGTTATCATTAGGTGCATTGCATCTTAACTGTCATGTACGAGGGGTATGTAGCATTGTGTTACATGTCCTGACGCTTCCATTTCCTTCAAATCAAGAGCGAGGGTTGGGGGCGTCACATAAACACCACTACATTGCCAAGGATTTAGCCAATCTATTTCTCAAACACATCTATAAGCTACATGGTCTTCCTCAATCCATAGTTTTAGACCGAGATAAGTCCTTGATGAGTGCACGAAAGTGCACTTTAAATACCCAATTATTGGACTAGAATACTAAAATGTGAATAGAAATCATAGGAATTAATTTGTATTCTTGAATTTAGTTTCTATTTAATTTGGGATACTTCTAAGCACATTTTTATGTTTAATTTCAAAATTCATAAAAGAGAGAGCTAAAGCCCAGTCAAATTCAAAGGGATTTTTGAATTGGAATAATTTTCAAAAGTTTTCAATGAAGCATGACTTTTGAATTGAGTAAGACTTTCAAGTAATAAGGACTCTTCATGTTCAACATGAGCTGACTTTCAATGTGGATAGACATGTGTACTTTCAACAAAGCAAGGATGCTTCAACATGAGAAGACTCGACGTTGGGATAGCTTTCCAAAATATCAAATAAAGGATAACTTCAAATAATGTGGGTTTGAGAGTAATTCGGATCAAGGGAAAAAGAAACAAATCACAAAAGGAAACTACAAGAAGTCAGACTCCAAAACGTGCTAGGAGATGAAATATCTTAATATTTTGATCATAACTGTCCACTCACACATCCGATTGATGCAATTATTGATACGTTGGATAGCTATCTTAAAGGGCTACAAATTTGTGTCTGATAAGGATATCCAAATTCTAATTCTTGAAGTGCGTACACGGCTGTCAATATTAGTCTTAAAAGTTATGTGATGTTTTATGCGGGAATGAGAAAAATATTAGGGTGTCTTTTATACCCAAAAGAAGCATATCGTTGCAGGCGAGTTTTTTGAAGGGAGGAGGCACACTTCTGGAGAAGAGAAAAATACCATTTTTATTTTTTAGTTCTTTCATGGAGAACTAAATCTTGGGTAAAGCCTAGGGTAGAAATAGATTAGTGAAAATACTTTGACTTTATTTTAATTCACAGATTAAGCTTTATTGTTTAAGATTCTAGGATTGAATTCTCTATTTGTTTTGGATATTATAAGTTTGAGACAGTTATATTAAATCTTGCTATGGTTTGTTGAGCTATAGGATTTATGAATATATGATTGTGACTTAAACAGGTTTTTCATGCCATTAATGTGATCTTTTGCTATACTATTGTTGGTGAACATAGTGTCATCTTTAGATCTGATATTCATTTTTATACATAAAAATTGTGGTTTGTAAAGGGGAAATAGATTTTAGAATTAAATTTGAGAAAGTAGATGAATATAATGTCATTATCTTTCAATTAGGAATTTGGTGCTATAATTCTTAATTGTGTATATGGTTTGGATTGAAAAAGTCAGAGTATTGGATCCAGTTGATGGAAGTCTGAAACTTTACTTGCCTTTTAACCCATGCCATAATTTCATTTTAATCACATGCTTTAGGTAGAAATTTCATATTCTTGTCATATTGTCATTTAATCTTTCTCCTTAAACTTGCATCTTGTAGTGTTTCTTCTGACTCCCTGTGGATCAACACCCGAACTATACTATACCACCGCGTAATAGTTTGGACATAATCAATCATTCACTAGTAAGTTTTGGCAAGAGCTTTTTAGATTGCAAGGTAATGAAGAAATTCTTACGGTGCTTCTCTGGAGAGAGACCCCGAGACCGGGTATTGTGGATACCCCTGGCGGAGTGGTTGTACAACTCCACCCCTCACATGTCCACACAAATAACCCCATTTGAAGCTCTATATGGCTACCCCCTCCCAGATGGATAGAATATATACGTGGGGCACTGCAAGAGTGGCTGCTATAGAAGATCAACTCCAAACTAGGGACCAGATATATTGGCTGCTACATCATAATCTGTAAAAAGCACAAAGTCGCATGAAACATTATGGTGATTTGCGAAGGAAGGAAAGGGAATTCTCGGAAGGAGATTGGGTCTATCTAAGACTCCAGCCCTACAGAAAGACCACGGTGGCACTCTGTCGTAATAACAAACTAGCCCCACAATTTTTTCTTCGAATCATACAAAGAGTGAGGATGGTGGCTAACAATTTGGATCTACGGAATCCTCCAAGATACACCCAACATTTAATGCATCCCAACTCAAGAAGAAGCTGGGTTTGTCGTCTACGGCAGTACCTAAGTTGCCTCCCGTGGATGAAAATCGCATCATCAAACTTGAGCCTGAAGAAGTGCTAGCATGCAGGATGGTGAAATCAAGGAACGGGGCTAAGATCGAACTCCTCATACGATGGCAAGGTCAAGACTCAGATGAAGCAACGTGAGAAGCATATATAATGCTCAGATAAGGATTTCCCCACCTTGCGGGCAAGGTGTTTTAAAGGGGGAAGGTATTGTAACAACCAAGCTCAAATCTAGGGCTGGAATGGTATCGATGAAGATGAGGATCAAAACCTAGCTCTCAATTGTTATGTGTCTATATATGGCCCAAGGATTCACATCCTAAAAAACCGGCTTGTTAGGTGGAGATGCCCCCAAACTTATATGCACACATACCATTTGACTCCTAACCAATGTGGGATCATAACATACCCCCCCCCCCCCCACCTTTCAAGACCAACGCCCATGTTGGTCGAGCACTATGGGAGACTTTCACCAGGCTGGGGCAACATGGCCCGTCCCACTGGATCCATAGCCGGCCACTCCGCAAGCCCATCCCGTTAGGCGAGGCAGCATGGGAGCCCACAACCTAGCTCTAATACCATTTGTTATGTGTCCATATATGGTCCAAGGACTCACATCCTAGAAAACCGGCTTGCTAGGTGGAGGTGCCCCTAAGCTTATATGGACACATACCATTTGACTCCTAACCAATGTGGGACCATAACACTTCTCCACATATGATTCCTAGAAAGTCAATTCATCAATATAAGACTTCTTCCCATAACCCCATCTCCATGAATAGGGGGTAGATATCAGAGAAGCCACATCAAATTTTGAAGGACTTGGAGGATGATCAACGGGACTCTGCAATGCCCTAATTTATGGACTTGAAACCCAATTATTTTGTTTTGACCCAGCTACCAGTCCACTCCGCCCAGGCCCATGTCGCATGATAACTAGAAATCCCAAATGCTTCTCCATCCCTGCAGACTTTGAAAGTGTAAATGGCAAACCACAAGAATCATCATAATTAACTGTCTTCAGCGATAATTGATCACCACCACTCTGATTGAGGCCTCCACCACCAATGCACTCCATAGGATCAGCCATGGCTTGCAAAGAATGAGCAAATGAGGAAGATTCCCCTAGCCAAGATAACATTTGATCATTTTGAACATTCCCTCTGCGTGTAATGCGTCCTATTTTCTCAATAAATTACCATCCACACATAACCATGCCCTAAATATAAATCCTTGTTTTTCAAATTGAACTCTGTTAGTTTCCCATAATTCACAATCACGATCGAGTGTCCCAATATTCCACAGTAGTAGCAAAAAGTCAGTAACTTCTCATTCCAAATAAATCCAAAAAGTCTCAGATTTGCGTAAACACTGACGTTTAACGCATGGAAGAGGCAAACGAATGTCCAATTTAACTTGGACTCTACAAAATTCTATCCATGCCGGCGTTGATTCTGGTAAATCTATATCCTCCACTTCCCCAATAGAATTACCAATCATACGGATTACCAACTGATTCATACAATTCGAAGGCAAATCATAAAGCCGAATCCATAAAGACGCATAATGTAAGTAGAGAGTAGAAATTTGACAATTTCCATTATAGTTCTGCATTAGTACGAGACTTTTATCAAAAAACCATAGTCCATGTTGAAGAACACGAGCTTTATCCGCCACATCCGTAAACTGTGCCAAGAATAAACCATTGCTAAGATCAAAGAACTTGACTCCCTTCAGATTCCAAACCATTTGCATCATATTCTTAAAAGCTACCTTATTAACAAATTTGCTTGTCCGAAGTTTAAAAAATAAACAACCCTCAACCTGCACCATTGTAAATTCAGAAAAAGATTCAGTACCTCAATCTCCTCAGATTCAACCACAGACAACTGCAACTTGTCAATATTACATAATATATCATCTGCCATTACAGATGGAAAGAATGCCCACAATGGGCAAATTCAAAATAACAGAACTTGTAAGTTGAAACAAAGAACCAAAAACTCCCAAGTAAGCAGAACGTCTTTTTCATTTATCATACTTACTATTCTAATTAATATGCATCTTAAAATTTATATTTACCATATAAAAAATATAGTAATACGTTCAACACGACATACGTCCTTTACACGTACGCTACTACATAGTGTGTGTACGTGGCTCTTTGAAAGTTTCCCTCACTTCTCTCTACCCTTCTCCCACTCTACTCTCTATATCCCCTTATTCTCTTTTATGTCTATAGATTTTCGTTTTTTATCATTGTTTTTCTCTTCTAGGTTAGAAAATACCCCCATATACTGTCTTTCGATCAAATCTATGCAGTGTATTTACGATTAGTCTATGCTAAAAGGGGTGTGTTTGTCATTACTCTATGCTAAAAGGGGTGAAAAAGGAGCTAACAGACCAGACTTATTTAGGTAAATAATTTTTTTTAAATTTTCTCAAACTACTTTATTACTATTTATTATTATTTATTTAATTTATTATTATTTTTTTATTATTCATAAATAATTTTATTACTATTTATAAATACTCTTAACATAAAAATCAAACATATGATTGTAAACTTACAGGTTGGAAGCAGGACTAATATGACGCATTGGAAATGGGAAACAGACTTGTATTTGGAAGAATAAATGGCTCCCAAGTGCCCCTCCATACATGATCCTAAGCCCTATCAAGGATTCTGACCCTGAGGCTATGGTTGCATCTCTAATAGACTAGTTCTCTATGACATGGAAATTAGATACTCTGAAATCACTCTTCTATGAGGAAGAAGTCAAAACCATTAAACAAATCCCCATCAGTCTGTGTAACAACTCTGACAAGATCATATGGAGTGGGTCCAAAAATGGGGTTTTTTTTTGTTAAAACTGCTTATTACATGCAACTGTCTATTTACAACTACAACTGTGGCGCCCCCGACTTCCATGTACGGACAGCACGGAAATCGAGACACCCGGGATGATGACAACACGGTCACGCACCCCAACGACACGTGCCAAGTGTGTGAAATGCAACACGTGTACAAAGTAAAACGCAACGAAAATGTTAAGTCAGATAACTAAGTACCAGAATTTAATACAATACAAAAATAATACAGAAATACATAAGTCAACATAATACAATTTTCTTGTTTATAAAATGACATCAAATAAAAATACAAATACCAAATAAAAATATAGCCAAATGTCCCTACTCCTCAGGCGGAGCCGCATCCTCGGGCTCAGCCTTTGCAAAACCTGCATTAAAATCTGCAGTACCAATAAATGGTACCACAGGTAAGTAAAACCCAAAAGTACTCCAAAATAACAAATATAAAAATACAACAACCACTATGCATGCACATGATGACCCAAGTGCAAAACCCAAGAAGAACACCATTCTCGAAAATCACAAGTTTTTTCCACGCACGCCAAAAATCACCATTTGGCACAATTATTAACCAGGAATAGTTACTTTTATTCCAATTTTAACCCGTATGCACCATGGCCTCCCCTAGGGACCATCCACATACCCTGACTCCCTTCGTCACTCCACAGGTAGCGACTATGCGAGTGATACAACACGAGTGATGCCCAGTTCCGCGCCCACCGCGTACATAGCCAAGCATCCTCTGATCTCCGCCAGCACGAGAGATCACGGAGTCGGATCGAGAGCGCTACCATCCCGTCCAAGTCCCGAGCAACAGCTCCAGGGGACGACACTCAGTATATTCCGCTCCCGAGTGCCCAGAGGAGCTCCACCGAGATAATAACTCATCTCGGCTTGGGGGTGATACACACACACCCGAAAAGCCCTTTTTACAAAACACAGTTTCCAAAAATATACACACCCACGCATGCGTGCACAATGCCATGAAAATGACTAAAAACCAATAACCAACAGTTACCAACACAGTCTATCAGATAACCAATTCACAGTTTATAAAACAAGTCATTGCAAAAATATATTTAAATCTTAAAAGTCTTTTGGAGAAATACTTATAGTGCTTTAAAATAATTATGGAGGATCACGGAGGAACTGGAAGCGCCAAAACAGCAACACCACAATGTAAAAATACACTGTGGCCGAAATACACAGTGAAACTTAAAATCACCCGAGGCCACACGAAGGCTTGGGAATGATAGGGTAGGGCCTATGGGAGGTGGGGAATCTAATGGTGGTGATAGTTGGCCGTGGGTGGCGGCCGAAACGGCGGTGGAAGGCCGGAAAACTCGGTTCGGGTTTGGTGCTCGTTGGGGCGGCTCCGGCGACGAATCGGGGCCGGGGTTGGGTCGGTTAGGACGGAAATGGGCCAGTGGTCAAGTGGCTAGGAGCTGGTGGCCGGACGGCGGCGCAGCAAGGAGGAAACCGCCGCGGGTTCGAGCGCGCCGTGGAGGCAAACGGCAGCGAAGCTCGGCCTGAGATTGGTGGGGCAAGGTCCCCGGCGCATGGGGAGTCTGGTGAGGCCGGCGGTGTCGACCACGGCCATGTTAGGGACCCCGGTCAAGTCCCTAAACACTAAGTCCTTCTCGGCAATTAGCTCCTTTGGGTTGACCGACTCCAAGTCCTTCACTTGCTTGGTTCCCGCTCAAGATGAACTATGGTAGCACTTTGGTCAAGATGAGGTTAGAGTTTAGGCTAATGGGAAGTGTTTGGGAAGTGGAAATTTGGCTAAGTGTTGAGATCACAATGGAAGATGATGCACGGCACTAGGATGCATTAGGGTTGGCGCCACATGCATGAGGATTAGGGTTTGGGGATATGAGATGGGCGGCTAGGGTTTGTGTGGTAAGATGAATTAGGGTTTGAAGATAGGCAAGGGTGAGGGGCGGCCAAAGCTTGGTCAAATGGCAAGTGAGAGTTTTTAGGAAAGTTTCCTAAAAACTTGAGATTTGACTAGGATTAGGTTGTTGGCTGGCCAAAGGGTTTGAGTGAGTCAACTAGGGTTTCCAATATGGAAACTCTAATTTGGCAAGTGGATTGGGCAGCTATACTAATTCAAATAAGGCTTGGATAGCCAAAATTGGAATTTGAACTAGTATGGGAAGTAGGGTTCGGCTATGGAGGGTATGGATGGTAAGAAGGGTATTTTGGGATTTGGTTTATTTATGGAAGGTAGGGCAAACAAGTGGGGGTCGAATTATGCTAGGGTTTAAGGATCAAATGGATGTTGCAATTCACTTGTTGGCCGAATCACTCAAGAACACTTATGAACAAAGTATGAACAATGAACATAAATTTCGAGATCAATAAGAAATAAATGGAAGACAAGAGAATGGATAGAAAATACTCATAAGATAGATAAATTGAATCACACTTATTCACGAATTGCAAAGTGTGATCCTCTCCTTAGGGATTCACGAATTGCACCCCAAAGAGCCCAAGTGCTATGCACCGAATGTGATCTCAAGAACAAAGTTGTCCACAAAGGCAATTGTCAAAAGATGTCAAAGCAATGACTAAGGGTCCTATTTATAAGGTTACAACTTGGAAACCCCCAAAAGGTCCCTTTGCAATAAAAGAAATAAAAGGAATAAATAATTAAAATAACATAAATAAGGATAGTGGTATGGACCACATGGCTAAGGTGGTGCATGGGGTCGAATTTGGGCTTGTTCTCATGCTGAAAATACCCTTTTTGAGGGTTGGCTTGACTGTGGCTCGACCTTGGCTCGAGCCAAGGTTCGCTCGACCCTCCGCTCGACTTCGCTCGAGCGAAAACATACAGAGAGATCCGCTCGAACTTCGCTCGACAGTCCGCTCGAGCCATTGTTCGCTCGACCTTCCGCTCGACTCCACTCGAGCGAATTCAACCCGAGAGCTCCGCTCGACACTCGCTCGACACCCCGCTCGAGCGACTTCAACCCGAGAGCTCCGCTCGACACTCGCTCGACACCCCGCTCGAGCGATCTGTGTGTGATTTTATGTGGGAGTCTAATCAGCATGGCCTGCATGCTGGGCGCCCCGTGCGTGTCAAGGCACGAGCCAAGGCATGCATGTGGCCGGACCATGGGCATGCTGGGCGCCCCGTGTGTGACAAGACACGGGCCAAGGCATGCTCGTGGTATGATCAAGGGGCATGTCCCCGACATGGCTAGGACATGTGCGGCAACTTTGGAGGCGACTTTTCGTGGGGGTCTAACAATCCCCCTCTCTTTAAGACTATCCTTGCCCTCAAGGATAAATTGAGGAAATCTCTCCCTTATATCATCATAGTCTTCCCAAGTAGCCTCTTCTTTTGGTGCTTTCCCCCATCTAATCAAAACTTGCCACACATCTTGTCTTTTTCTCCCCCTTGATACAACCCTATAATTAAGAGCCTCCTTTGGTTGTAAGAGCATACGCCCTTCTTCATCAAACTTAGGCAGCTCTTCCACAATGAGGTTAGGATCACCAATCCTCTTCTTGAGCACGGTCACATGGAATACCGGGTGTAGCTTGGAACTTGGAGGAAGTTCCAACCTATATGCCACTTCACCTATCCTTTCAAGTACTTTGAAAGGCCCATAATATTTCTTGGCCAACTTCAAGTTAAGCTTCTTCCTCAAGGTCATTTGGCCAAACGGTTGTAGCTTCAAGTACACATAGTCTCCCACCTCAAAGGTAACCAATCTTCTACCCGCATCATAGTATTTTTTCATTCTTTGTTGGGCCTTAGCAAGTTCTCTTTTTACCTTCACTAGGATCTCATCCCTAGTGACCAACTCCTCCTCCACTTCATTGTTCTTGGCCGTGCCCCTCTCATAGCTCACCAATGTTGGTGGAGCTCTTCCATAAACAACTTCAAACGGGCTTCTTTGTATTGATACATGGAAAGTGGTGTTATACCAATACTCGGCCCATGTTAGATGCTCACCCCACTTCTTTTGCTCTTCATGGCAAAAACACCTCAAGTATTGCTCAAGTGTCCTATTAACCACTTCGGTTTGCCCATCGGTTTGAGGATGATAGGATGAACTAGCCTTCAACTTGCTCCCTTGGAGCTCAAACATCTCCTTCCAAAAGGAACTCATGAAGACTCTATCTCGATCCGTGACTATGCTCTTTGGGAATCCATGAAGCTTCACAACATTGTCAATAAATGCCTTTGCCACACTCTTGGTTGTGAATGGATGAACAAGTGGAATGAAATGACCATACTTGCTCAATCTATCCACCACCACAAGTATTACCTCAAACCCGCCACTAGTGGGAAGTCCCTCCACAAAGTCCATGCTTAAGTCCTCCCAAATCAAGTTAGGAATTGGGAGAGGTTGCAAGAGCCCGGATGGTGGTCTTGTATCATACTTGATCTTTTGGCATGTGTCACACTCGGCCACAAGGGTCTTCACGGCCTTCTTGATCCCTTCCCAATAAAAGAAGTGCTTCACTCTAATGTAGGTTCTCAACCAACCCGAGTGGCCTCCTTCTTTGCTATTGTGGAAATGGTCTAGGATCTCTCTTCTCAAGTTAGGAACATTTGGCACATATACATGCTCCTTGTAGTAGATCAAGCCGTCCCTCACTTTGAAGCCAACCACCCCATCACCTTGAGCCTCTAAAAGCTCAACAATCTCTATGGCTCTAGCATCAATCTTTGTAGCTTCTCGGATCTTGTCCCATATCATCCATTCAGCCCCACTCAAGGCCAACATATTCGGTTCTTCCTCTTCATGCACTAGCCACAAGGTTGAACTCCCCTCTTTTCTACTCAAAGCATCCGCCACTTTGTTCTCTTTACCCGGTTGGTAAATGATGTCATACTCAAACCCAAGTAGCTTCACTAAGAACTTTTGTTGCTCCGGGGTGACAATTTTTTGTTGTAACATATGCCTTAATGCTTGTTGATCGGTTATGATGGTGAATTTGCGGCCCAACAAGTAAGGCCTCCACATCTTGACCGCATGGACAACCGCAAGCATTTCCCTAGCATAAGTGCTCCAAGCTTTCTTCATAGGGCCGAGAGCTTTGGAGATGAAAGCCAAGGGCCTCTTGTCTTGAACCAAAACCGCCCCAATCCCCTCACCACTAGCATCGGTGTAGACCTCAAAAGGCCTCTCAAAATTAGGTAAGGCCAACACGGGTGTCTTGGTCATTGCTCTCTTCAATTCCTCAAAAGCATCTCTTGCCCCTTGGTTCCACTCAAAGTTGTCCTTCTTCAACAAGGATGTGAGTGGCTTAGCTATGAGCCCATAATTCTTTACAAACCGTCTATAGTAACCGGTTAGCCCCAAAAAACCTCTAAGGGCCGAAACATCCTTTGGTAGTGGCCAATCCACCATGGCCTCAATCTTTCTTTGATCCACTTTCACCCCCTCTCCCGAGATGAAGTGACCAAGGTACTCCAATTCTTCTTCCATAAAGGCACATTTGGAAGCCTTAATGAAGAAGTGATGCTCTTCCAATATCTTCATAATAATCCTCAAGTGGTCTTTGTGCTCTTCAAGGGTCTTGGAGTAAACCAAGATGTCATCAAAAAACACTAGCACGAACTTCCTCAAAAGAGGCTTGAAGATGGTGTTCATGGCGGCTTGAAAGGTGGATGGAGCATTGCACAATCCAAATGGCATGACAAGGTATTCAAAGTGCCCGGAGTGTGTTCTAAAGGCCGTCTTGTGGACATCCTCCTCCTTCATTCTAATTTGGTGGTAGCCCGCCCTCAAGTCTAACTTGGAAAAGACCCTTGCTCCATGGAGCTCATCAAGCATCTCATCTACGGTGGGGATAGGGAATCTATCCTTCACCGTGGCTTCATTCAAGGCCCTATAATCGGTACAAAACCTCCATGTCCCATCCTTCTTCCTCACAAGTAGCACCGGGGAAGAGAATGGGCTAGTGCTTGGCCTAATCAACCCATTCCTCAACATTTCATCGACTTGCCTTTCTATCTCTCCCTTTTGGAAATGGGCATACCGGTATGGTGGGACATTTACCGGTCTCTTCTCATCCACTAGCACAATCCGATGGTCAAAGAGCCTAGAAGGTGGCAATGAAGTAGGCACCTCTAGAACTCCTCTATGGTCCTTCAAGACCTCAATTACCTCCTCGGGCAGCCCCTCCAATTCACTCTTAGGCTCATTCTTGGCACCCTTTTCAACATTCCACAAGGAGTCTTCATCGGCTACCATAATGGCAAAACATTGAGCTCCTCCCTTGCACAACTTCTCAAACATGATAGCCTCACAAGAGGTGACTTCTTTGGATGTCAATGCGGTCCATATTCTCTTCTTTGACCCGAGCTTGAACTCCATGGTCATATTATGGTAGTCATGTATTACTCTCCCAAGGCCCTTGAGCCAAGCATTGCCTAGCACCACATCAAGTCCGACTAGTGCCAACACATGTAGGTCGGCCACAATCCTTACCCCTTGAATGTTCATCTTTACCTCTTTGACAAGCCCATCACACCTAAGCTTGTTCCCATTTGCTACCTTCACTTCAAAGGGTTCAATGGTGCACGGCTTCAATCCCACTTTGTTCACAATATTGGCATTGACAAAGTTGTGAGTGGATCCACTATCCACTAGGAGAGACACCTCAAATTTTCCCACCCATGCCATCACTCTCATGGATGTAGGCCTTTGGACACCCGAAATAGCATTCAAGGACAATTCGGCCTCCTCTAGTGTCTCACTAGATTCGGCCTCTACATACTCGGGTCCATCACTAGTTGATTCTTCATGCTCTTCTTTCTCTTCTTCACTTGTGTCTTCTTCAAGCAACACATATGCTTGACCGGCCTTACACTTGTGCTCTTTGTTCCACTTGTCACCACATTTGAAACAAAGCCCCTTCTTGATCCTCTCTTGGACCTCTTCTCTTGATAACTTTTTTACTTCATAAGGCTTTGGTTTAGATGCACTCCCTACTTCCTCCTTGCCCTTCCAAGGAACTTTGGTTTGCAAAGGTTTGGTGAACTTGCTTCCCATGTCCTTGAATTGACGCTTCTCAATGTGAGTGCTCTCCTCCAAAATCTCGGCCATTCTCATAACTTCTTGAAGCCTTGTTGGTTGCTTCAATTTTATCTCTTTGGCTAGCCACGGTTTCAAGCCATCTACAAAGGTGCCAATGAGGGCCTCTTCGGACCAACCCCTCACTAGGGTTTGGAGTTGCCGAAAATCATCAATGTAGTTGTGCACCTTCCCTTCTTGTTTCAACTTGGCAAGTTGCCCATGGTGGTTAACAATTGGTGAGGGGCCGAATTGCATCAAAAATTCTTTCTCAAAGGCCGTCCATCCTAGGCGTCTCCTCTCCTTGTCATATTGATCACGTAGCCATCTCCACCACTTACTTGCTCTTCCCTCAAGATGGAAGCAAGCGGTTGATACTCTCTCATCTCTTGGAACTTCATAGACCCGGAAGTAGTGGTCTACTTTATCTAACCACTCATAAGGATCTCCCCCATTGAACTTGGGAAAATCTACCTTTGGTCGCCTAGGTCCCCGGTCATGAGCCCGGTTTCCTCTTCTTTCATCATAGTGATCATCATCATGTCTTCGGTTTCTATAGCCCCTCTCTCTATCTCGGTTGTGATGTCTTCCATTGGCATAGCCACCATAATCATTCGGTTCCTCATGGCCCACATCATACTCGGCCTCATAGTGTTCTTCATGCCTTGGAATTTCCAACCTCACATCTTGAGGTTCCCTCCAATTACTTGGACTTCTAGTTCGATGATCCTCCTCTCTAATCCATCTTTCTACGGCCACTTGGTCATTCTCAACACGGCCTCCTCTTCTATACTCGGCTCTTGGTGGATCATGCATGGAACCCGTCACGCTTGTCTCGGCTCCATCAACAAAGGCCTCTTGCCTTTGCCCATTCGGACTAGGAACTCTCCTTTGGCCATTGTGTTCGGCCAACCTTCTTTCAAGCCTCTCAAGACTTGCATTATTCTCACGTCTCATGGCATCCGTGGCACGCCTATTTTCTTCGGTCTCACGGGCATTAGCATTCAAAGCCATCCTTAGTTCGGCCAATGAGGATGTGACCTCACCAAGGACACTAGTCAATTTTGTGGTGTGCCCTTCCAAAGCTTCAAGGCGTTCCCGGTTGGAACCACCTTGATCCTCGGCTTCATTCTCTTCTCGGTTCATGGTTCCTTGGCTTGCACTGAATCTTGCACTGAGTCTTGCAACTGAGCTTGCAACTGAGTCTTGCAACTGAGCTTGCAAACTGAGCTTGCACGGAAATTGGACAGCACTTCGGTTGGTGGAGCTTGATCACGGCTCAAAGGTCCAACCTTGGGTCCCCCACCTTCAAGGGTGGTCGACCCCTCTTGCACACGGTCCAACCTCGGGTCCTCTACCTTCAAGGGTAGCCGACCCCTTCGAGAACTCTACTCCGTCCTCTACCTCAACCCCCAAACTCCAATTTCACAAGTAATATCACAGATAAATGGGATCCAACGAGGGTCTCCCCCAACCAATTCACAAAGTTTGGGTTAACGCGTCGTTTACCTCGTGGAGAAGTGAAAACTTCTCAAGAACACCAAGCAAGATGTCTCTCAATGAAAGCACCAATTAATGTTAGGGACCCCGGTCAAGTCCCTAAACACTAAGTCCTTCTCGGCAATTAGCTCCTTTGGGTTGACCGACTCCAAGTCCTTCACTTGCTTGGTTCCCGCTCAAGATGAACTATGGTAGCACTTTGGTCAAGATGAGGTTAGAGTTTAGGCTAATGGGAAGTGTTTGGGAAGTGGAAATTTGGCTAAGTGTTGAGATCACAATGGAAGATGATGCACGGCACTAGGATGCATTAGGGTTGGCGCCACATGCATGAGGATTAGGGTTTGGGGATATGAGATGGGCGGCTAGGGTTTGTGTGGTAAGATGAATTAGGGTTTGAAGATAGGCAAGGGTGAGGGGCGGCCAAAGCTTGGTCAAATGGCAAGTGAGAGTTTTTAGGAAAGTTTCCTAAAAACTTGAGATTTGACTAGGATTAGGTTGTTGGCTGGCCAAAGGGTTTGAGTGAGTCAACTAGGGTTTCCAATATGGAAACTCTAATTTGGCAAGTGGATTGGGCAGCTATACTAATTCAAATAAGGCTTGGATAGCCAAAATTGGAATTTGAACTAGTATGGGAAGTAGGGTTCGGCTATGGAGGGTATGGATGGTAAGAAGGGTATTTTGGGATTTGGTTTATTTATGGAAGGTAGGGCAAACAAGTGGGGGTCGAATTATGCTAGGGTTTAAGGATCAAATGGATGTTGCAATTCACTTGTTGGCCGAATCACTCAAGAACACTTATGAACAAAGTATGAACAATGAACATAAATTTCGAGATCAATAAGAAATAAATGGAAGACAAGAGAATGGATAGAAAATACTCATAAGATAGATAAATTGAATCACACTTATTCACGAATTGCAAAGTGTGATCCTCTCCTTAGGGATTCACGAATTGCACCCCAAAGAGCCCAAGTGCTATGCACCGAATGTGATCTCAAGAACAAAGTTGTCCACAAAGGCAATTGTCAAAAGATGTCAAAGCAATGACTAAGGGTCCTATTTATAAGGTTACAACTTGGAAACCCCCAAAAGGTCCCTTTGCAATAAAAGAAATAAAAGGAATAAATAATTAAAATAACATAAATAAGGATAGTGGTATGGACCACATGGCTAAGGTGGTGCATGGGGTCGAATTTGGGCTTGTTCTCATGCTGAAAATACCCTTTTTGAGGGTTGGCTTGACTGTGGCTCGACCTTGGCTCGAGCCAAGGTTCGCTCGACCCTCCGCTCGACTTCGCTCGAGCGAAAACATACAGAGAGATCCGCTCGAACTTCGCTCGACAGTCCGCTCGAGCCATTGTTCGCTCGACCTTCCGCTCGACTCCACTCGAGCGAATTCAACCCGAGAGCTCCGCTCGACACTCGCTCGACACCCCGCTCGAGCGACTTCAACCCGAGAGCTCCGCTCGACACTCGCTCGACACCCCGCTCGAGCGATCTGTGTGTGATTTTATGTGGGAGTCTAATCAGCATGGCCTGCATGCTGGGCGCCCCGTGCGTGTCAAGGCACGAGCCAAGGCATGCATGTGGCCGGACCATGGGCATGCTGGGCGCCCCGTGTGTGACAAGACACGGGCCAAGGCATGCTCGTGGTATGATCAAGGGGCATGTCCCCGACATGGCTAGGACATGTGCGGCAACTTTGGAGGCGACTTTTCGTGGGGGTCTAACAGGCCAGCCGACGGCGGCGCTGCACGGTGAAGACTGAGACGCATGGTGGGTGAGGAGAGAGAGAGAAGGTTCAGGTCGGGCTGGGGCACGGGGAGAGAGAAAAGAAAGAAGAAAAAGAAGAAAAGAAAAAGAAAAAGAGAAAAAGAAAAAGAGGAAGAAGAAAAAGGAGATCCAATCCTTTCAACTTGGGTTTCGAAAGTGATCCAACGAAAACGATTTTAAAACCACTAAATAAATAAAATAATCCAATCGCAGTGAAATATTCAAATAAACAATAACTATTTTTAAAACAGTTAAAATAAATAAATCAATTTAACTCAAAATTAACTAACATAAAAATATTAAATTCTGACAAAAACATCCTTTAAAATAAAGACGAATTAAATTGCAGATCACTAATTAAAATTAATCAAACGCAGTGAAATGCTTTAATAAAACAATAGTAATTTTAAAACCAACAAACAAACCAATTTAAATTAAAGATCAATTTAAATCTAAAACAATAATTAATAATAAGAAAGCCCAATAAGAATAATTTTCACCATTTAAAATATTTTAAAATAATATTCTAAAACTTCAAAAATAATAATTAATAAAAATAGGAAAGTCCAATAAAATAATAAAATGAAACCTCTAAAATATTAAAACAAGAGAATTACACAATAAATAATTAAAATAAACCTTCATTAAAAATACACTAAAATCCGGGATGTTACAATCTCCCCCCCTTAAAATAAATTTCGTCCTCGAAATTGAAGGGTCAAATATCAATGCTAAAGATAGGCATGAGATGCGACTAAAAGTAGGTTTAAGAGACATACCGCCGATCAATCAAACGATTGCTAATATTGTTCTATCATATCTGCTTCTCTTTTCCAAGAGAAATCTTAAACCAGTAGATCACCCCAAACTGCCTTCTCCAAATGTATCGACTTAGATCTTAACCTTTACTCCTTCCAATTTACAATCGGCATTAGGGCAACCTCCTAAGTAAGGTCAGACTGAAGTTCGATGCGTCTTGGGTCGACAAAGCGCACCTCTTGCTGACCAAAACGTTTCTTCAACGAGGACATATGGAACACCTCAAGAACTTTTCCAAACTACTCTGGCAAAGCAAACAAGTAAGCAACGGCCCCATTCAACTCCAACATCTGAAAAGGTCCTACAAAATCTTGGGCTAAGTTTTTCTCTCTTACCAGAGCACTTAACGACTTTCATAGGAGGGACTTTAAGGTAAACTCAATCACCTTCCTCAAAAGACAAGTCTCTTCTCCTTGATTCCGCATAACTTTTCTGACAACCTTACTCTTCCGCCATAACATCTCTTATCACCCGAACTTGATCTAACATCTCTTTTATTAACTTGGCCCAATTAATATACTCTCACCAATTTCATCTCAACACAAAGGCGGTCTGCACATTCTCCCAAAGGCACATCACGATTAACACTCCTAGAGCAGCCAGGTAAACCAAGATCTCAATATCCACAAACCTTGACACAACACCCAAGGAATTCCAATGATTACTAGCTCCAATTGATAATCTGAACTAATCTCTATTGGTTCCTATGGTAAAACTTCCAAACTTTCGCTGAATACTACACTTTAGTAACCTAGCGGCCACTTCCAAAAATTAACCATCAATAACGAAATTACATACACAATAATTAATCTCCAATTACAGGTATCTTCTCAAAATTCCCAATCATCACTAATTCCTCAAAAATCAACACAAAATTTTAAATTCCTAATTACAACCCAAGTACCATGCTCCTGCTGTGCACTCTGATAATCACTACATACCAAAAACTTATGTCCTCATAAAATAACACCCTTGAGTACAAGGTAGCTCCATACCTATTAACCCAAAAACTCATACTACAATTGGTAGAAAATACCCTCTTCCAAAATCAACCTCAATGCCCCAAAATACACCCACTCATCTTAGATAAGAGCTTATCTTAAAAGACTCAAATCCCTTCCAGCCAACCAGAAAGAGCATCTATAAATCCTACCGACAAACTAAACCCGAAAGTTTAACAACTAAGTTCTAAATATCATCTAATCTAGCGGCGACTAAACTCACTACGAACCACCAAAGACTTCACTAAAACAATACAGAAACCTTGGTAACTTGCCCACCTACTTCTACTCCTACAAGCTAGTTTTTGCATGACTAGATCCTTCAATAGCACCTCACTAATAAACCTCAAGGCACGCCCTACTGTTCAAATCTTCAATCCATCAAAAACTATTATACAACATCCAAGGATCCTAATGTTTAAATATCTCACATACTTGATTATACTATCCACCGTTGATGCCTAAGTTTCAACTTTCAAGATTCATCAATCTTTCTTTAAGTCCAATAACAATGTCCTTGATTCTCCCAACTGGACACTCAATTTCAAAGGAAAGTATAGCCTCAAAAATTTAAATTCCTATGTGACCTCAAGTCACAATTAATTCCTTTAGATAATCAAAACAATAATTATTGCCAATCATCATTCCATCGAGTAACCTGCTCCGACAATACTCTTCGATCAACTCACCAAAACTCTTGAACTTAATACTGTCATAACGACTCCTTAACAACACCTACCAAAACTACTTCTTCCAAGCCAAGAATGAGACTAGAACCTGTACTCTCTGAAATCCCTACAGACTCACAACTGTTACACGTCCATCTCGTGCATCCTTAGCTAGAATCAATATTCCTCCAACGTGCAAGTGAACTATCACAACCATTTCCATCATCTGGACCTATCTCCTCGAAATCAACAAGAATCATTTCTAAAACCAACACTATATTTATCCTTAACATTGATATGGATCAAATCTTAAACCTACTATTGTAACCTCAAGCTAAAAACAATCATTTCCTCGAATTCGATCCAAATCTACAATCCTCAAAAATACACGAGCTAAATCATTACCTTCCATCTCCAAAGAAATATTCTCATTAAAAAATTCCTATACTAATCACTGAACTCTGATCAACCTCATTATAATGATCACAGACTAAACAGTCTCCAAAATAAATCAAGCTAGCACACCAAGCTCGAGGAATTAAAAACTTAAATATTATTACAAATCAATCATTCAAACCTATAATTCTAAACCTTAAACCAAAAAAAATCATTTCCTGAAATCCTCAAATTCGATGACCTTAAAGCTAAAACACTCACCTTACAAACCTTGCAAAATTCTAAACCCAAAATAATACCAAAGTGCTTAACTGAGTCGACAAAGTCTAAAACTTCTAATTTAATTAATCCCTCAAGTGCTTGTTGAACCTACCACCTTAGATCCTATAAACTTATTTCCTAAAACTATAGGGCCTCAAACCTTAGATAACTTCTCATAAGTCTATCCTCGAAGTTCGTTGAACTTATGACCTCTTACTCCCTAGACTCAACAATTAATCCTATGGAACTTAAGACCTCAAGTATCCTAGGCGAACCAAAGCTATTCCCACCTTAGCAGCAACTTGAGCTCCTACTCCATAGTACTCACCTAAACCATGTCGTTCCCTTCAAGCTTTAATATTAAAACCTACCAATCGCTAAGAGTTCAGGCCTACTACACTAAATGTTCAAGCCTAACAATGACATTCACAGTCGTACCATCTTCCTGTCATAGCGTAGCCCTTAACCCACTTTCCAACTCAAACGGATTAAAATCTAATTATGGAAAAATAAATTAAAACACAACAAAATGCCATCAAATAAAATAGAATAAAACCAACTAAGTAAAACAATATACAATAAATTAAAACAATTAAAGTAACATACCTCAAACAACATAAAATCAAAACAAAACAAAATCTCACAAATAAAATAAAATTCCATAAATAAAATAACATGCGATAAATGAATAAAACAATGAAGAAGTACACAATAAATAATTAAAACAAATAAAATAAGCGGCCATAAAATAAAACAATTAAAGTAAAATAACATTCAACCAAATAGATGAAACCAATAAAAATAACAACAAATATAATAAGTTAAAACCATTAAAATAACATATTTCAAACCAAAATAATTTTAAATCACAACTTTTAAAACTTTATGATACTTCACCTAAGGGACATGTGGCTTTACCCAGAGCCGAACTGCTCTGATACCACCTGTGGCGCCCCCGACTTTCATGTACGGACAGCACGGAAATCAAGACACCCGGGATGATGACAATACGGTCATGCACCCCAACGACACGTGCCAAGTGTGTGAAATGCAACACGTGTACAAAGTAAAACGCAGCGGAAATGTTAAGTCAGATAACTAAGTACCAGAATTTAATACAATACAAAAATAATACAGAAATCCATAAGTCAACATAATACAATTTTCTTGTTTATAAAACGACATCAAATAAAAATACAAATACCAAATAAAAATATAGCCAAATGTCCCTACACCTCAGGCGGAGCTGCATCCTCGGGCTCAGCCTTTGCAAAGCCTGCATTAAAATCTGCAGTACCAATAAATGGTACCACAGGTAAGTAAAACCCAAAAGTACTCCAAGATAACAAATATAAAAATACAACAACCACTATGCATGCACATGATGACCCAAGTGCAAAACCCGAGAAGAACACCATTCTCGAAAATCACAAGTTTTTTCCACGCACGCCAAAAATCACCATTTGACACAATTATTAACCAGGAATAGTTACTTTTATTTCAATTTTAACCCGTATGCACCATGGCCTCCCCTAGGGACCATCCACATACCCTGGCTCCCTTCGTCACTCCACAGGTAGCGACTATGCGAGTGATACAACACGAGTGATGCCCAGTTCCGCGCCCACCGCGTACATAGCCAAGCATCCTCTGATCTCTGCCAGCACGAGAGATCACGGAATCGGATCGAGAGCGCTACCATCCTGTCCAAGTCCCAGCAACAGCTCCAGGGGACGACACTCAGTATATTCCACTCCCAAGTGCCCAGAGGAGCTCCACCGAGATAATAACTCATCTCGGCTTGGGGGTGATACACACACACCCGAAAAGCCCTTTTTACAAAACACAGTTTCCAAAAATATACACACCCACGCATGCGTGCACAATGCCATGAAAATGACTAAAAACCAATAACCAACAGTTACCAACACAGTCTATCAGATAACCAATTCACAGTTTATAAAACAAGTCATTGCAAAAATATATTTAAATCTTAAAAGTCTTTTGGAGAAATACTTATAGTGCTTTAAAATAATTATGGAGGATCACGGAGGAACTGGAAGTGCCAAAACAGCAACACCACAGTGTAAAAATACACTGTGGCCGAAATACACAGTGAAACCCAAAATCACCCGAGGCCACACGAAGGCTTGGGAACGATAGGGTAGGGCCTATGGGAGGTGGGGAATCTAATGGTGGTGATGGTTGGCCGTGGGTGGCGGCCGAAACGGCGGTGGAAGGCCGGAAAACTCGGTTCGGGTTTGGTGCTCGTTGGGCGGCTTCGGCGACGGATCGGGGCCGGGGTTGGGTCGGTTAGGACGGAAATGGGCCGGTGGTCAAGTGGCTAGGAGCTGGTGGCCGGAGGTGGCCGGACGGCGGCGCAGCAAGGAGGAAACCGCCGCGGGTTCGAGCGCGCCGTGGAGGCAAACGACGGCGAAGCTCGGCCTGAGATTGGTGGGGCAAGGTCGCCGGCGCATGGGGAGTCCGGTGAGGCCGGCGGTGTCGACCACGGCTAGCCGACGGCGGCGCTGCACGGTGAAGACTGAGACGCACGGTGGGTGAGGAGAGAGAGAGAAGGTCCGGGTCGGGCTGGGGCACGGGGAGAGAGAAAAGAAAGAAGAAAAAGAAGAAAAGAAAAAGAAAAAGAGAAAAAGAAAAAGAAGAAGAAGAAAAAAGAGATCCAGTCCTTTCAACTTGGGTTTCGAAAGTGATCCAACGAAAACGATTTTAAAACCACTAAATAAATAAAATAATCCAAACGCAGTGAAATATTCAAATAAACAATAACTATTTTTAAAACAGTTAAAATAAATAAATCAATTTAACTCAAAATTAACTAACATAAAAATATTAAATTCTGACAAAAACATCCTTTAAAATAAAGACGAATTAAATTGCAGATCACTAATTAAAATTAATCAAACGCAGTGAAATGCTTTAATAAAACAATAGTAATTTTAAAACCTACAAACAAACCAATTTAAATTAAAGATCAATTTAAATCTAAAAAAATAATTAATAATAAGAAAGCCCAATAAGAATAATTTTCACCATTTAAAATATTTTAAAATAATATTCTAAAACTTCAAAAATAATAATTAATAAAAATAGGAAAGTCCAATAAAATAATAAAATGAAACCTCTAAAATATTAAAACAAGAGAATTACACAATAAATAATTAAAATAAACCTTCATTAAAAATACACTAAAATCCGGAATGTTACAACAACTCATCTCAGGGCCAAATGGACTGGCATCAAGAAAAATGGAGTAGAATATGGATGCTTCCCACCATTAGCACTAAAAAACTATTCCTTTGGAAGGCTTGTCATAATGTATTACCTACAAAATCCAATCTCACAAGGAGGCGCATCATTGATAACCCTTCATGCCCCATTTGTTGCCAGGCAGAGGAAACCATAGAGCATTCCCTGGGAATGGCCCTCAGTTAATGATGTCTGGATCTACTGCTCAGTGTATTTCCAAAAGAAGCAAGCATCTCAAACCTCTTTCAAAGAAATGGTCCTCTTTATGCTAGCTAAATTGGAGGAGTCCCTTCTAGTCAAGTTTGCAGTTGTGATTTGAAAGATTTGGAGGAGAAGAAATGAGCTAATCTTCAAGCAACAATTCACTAACCCCCTCACTCTATCCATTCAGTCAAAATAGAAGTTGGAACAATTGAAGACTCTACACCATCCTACTTCGACACCTCCTCCTTTGGTCGGGCACTCAGCAACCCAATAGGAACCTCCCCCTCCTAACTTTTATAAGATCAATTGGGATGCAAGTCTTCAAAAACACAATTGCACAAGTGGTATTGGTGTAGCTATTCGAGATCATGCAGGTCACTTTATTGCAACATTGAGGATGACAAGTCATCTATATCCAGATCCTCATCTTACTGAAGCTTATGCAGCCCAATAGGCAGTCTTTCTAGTTGTCAACATTGGTCTCCACAAGATCATCCTTGAAGGAGATGCCCTGCGAGTGGTGAATGAACTCAAAGGCTCAACTAAAAACTGGACTCAAGCTGGTTTACTCTCCATGGACACCAAAAACATGCTCCATTCGTTTGAATCATGGTGATCCACTACAAGAAATACTGGTTTTTCCCAAGAACATGTTTTGTGGCAAAATGCAAGCTTTTTGTGGGAAAAAGCCTATTCCCACAAAATTTTGTGGTGGGAGGCTCGTGGGATAAAACTCGCCGGAAAAGTATTATAACCCACGAAATGTTTAAATCGTGGTTAATACGTATCTTTTCCCACGACACTTCTCGCGGCAAGAGCCAATGAAGTTCGCCACAAAAGCACATCCATTTTTGTTTATGCTCGTGGGAAAAGGAGCAATTGCCATGAGAGATATTGGTGGGTATTAGTATTTACCACTAGAACATTTGGTGGAAAAAATATTTTCCAACAAAAAAAAAAGTAGTTGCCGCGAGTTGTTTTCGCAGCAAATGCTAAAAGAATTCAAAACAAATATAATTGTAAAAGCAAAAAATGATGAGAATGAGCAAAAAATGATGAGAAAAAATTGTCTAACATAAGCTTAAAAATTATATATAAACTTTCTTGGTTATATTGACACTAATAACAATTTCAAAAAAAGAACTAAAATTGTGCTAACATGTTTTAAAGAAAAACTCCTAATGAGAACCTAAGAGCAATAAAGAGTCTAGTGCTTTGGCACTAATAAGAACATTCATGTGGAAAAAGAACTATTTTAGATTTTTATTTCCTGAAATATTTACCTCAGTTCTTCCATCACGAAAACACCCACAAGTGGAATAACTAAGTACAAAAAATGTATACAAGAAACTGACCAAACTCTTCTTACCTACATGCATGCAGGTTCTTCTTGCTTTTTCAGAATTTTTTTTTTTTTTTGAAAAAGCAAGTAAATGATACTAAGACAAAAATACTCAAAAGAAATAATCCAATACCAGAACATATTCAATCTAGGTGTTTTTAATCCAAACATATTCAATTCACCCCCTAGCATATCAAAATATACCATGTTCGTAACTTACCCTTGTCCAAATATACCATTGCATTTAAATCCATAAACCATAAACCATGTAAATTCAAATCCATAAACCATGTTCGTAACTTACTCTTCAGGTTCCTCATGTAAATTCAAATCCATAAACCATTGCATTTAAGTAAAATCTAACATATTTGCCACCCAGACACATACTCAATTTATCAATTATAAAACTTACTAACATATTTGCTGCCCATCTATATCAATCCAACACAATTAAAAATTTTAAAATTTTAATAAGCTTCATTTCATGGCTCCACACAATTCCCAACATTCACATCATTTTTCTTGGTTCATTGAAACCAACACATTCAATGTATAAATCTGCTCATATTATTACTTAAAATTTGTTTATAATTAAACTGCCTTTACTTTAATTAATCAATGAAAAAATGCATAAGTTTTCTAAACTAAGCCCCAAATCAAAGTGATATAACTAGTTTCCAGGTTATGCAAATGATTGCACAAAAATATTGCTTTTTAAGAGTTTAAACAGGAGCTTAAGCACACATCTTGAAATTTCATAAATGAATCTCTCGCTGCAAAATACCTAGTGGCCAGCCCTAAAAGCCCTTGCTAGGAAAAAAATCTAAAATTATATACATATATATATAGACACGCCTACATACAAGGCATCCAATTAATTCAATATTCAACTAAATCAATATGCACTCATATACATATAACTCTATTTATAAGGCATATCAACATGCATGTCACCCATGTAATCCAATCCAACATAAATATACATATTCTATCACCTAACACTTGAGTTCAATACAACCCATTATACAAAATATAATCATCTAAACCTCATATTACATTCAGTATGCATAAAATCTTAAAAATCCAACACTTACAAATACGTGGGAAAAATGCTGAGCAAGGGCTGTTTGGAGGGGCTAAGAGAGGCGTTGGGTTGGGGGTGTCGAGTGCTCGGCACAGAAGAAAGGGAGTGGCGGAGAGGTGGGCTTTTGGCGGTGGATCTGGGTGGTGGAGACCCATGAGAGAAGGAGGGAGTTACGGGGAAGGGAGAGATCGTGGGGGAGCTGGGGGATGAACGGAGGGAGCCTGCGAGGGGCTGCTAGTGTGGTCGACAACGAACGACAGTGGCTTGGGTGTGGGTTGCGACGGCGACGTGGAGAAGCCGAGAGGGAATGAGACTCTTTTTGGGGGAGGAAGAGAGGGAGAGAGAGGCGTAGTGGGGAGGCTGGGTTCGACGAGGAGTGGTCGCCGATGAGGTAGTGGTGGCACGGCGTTGTAATGGTGGCCGGCGGCTGGGCTGTGGCAGAAGTAGAAGAGGGGAAAGAGGGGAGGGGTTTCGTCGACTACAAGGGGGAGGGAGGAGAGAGAGGGAAAAGAGAAGTGAGGGGGAAAATAGAGAGTGAGGTTTTAATTTAGGCGCATTATCTTAATCTTCAAATTGGTATGAAGTTGAAAATTAAATTAATTTGCGGCGAGAATAAGTTATCTTTTATTACCTTTTGCGGTGACTTTTAATCGCCGCAAAATACATAATATCGCCGTGAAAACCAAATAACTCATAAAGTCATAATTAATTCAGGTAATTCTATTTGCGGCGACAACATATTGCCGCAAAAAGTCGAGAACTTCGTCGCAACAAGCTTATAACCCACAGGCGCATTAAATTTCTGACCAAACTATTTTCGGCGATAAAATTTTGCCGCAAAAGATGAATTTTCGCCGTAAAAATATTTTTTCCCTACAAACATTTACTTGCCGACAATATTTCATGAGAATAGGCTTTTTTATTTTCCACGAAAGGTTTTCATGCCATTCGATACTTATTTACCACGACCGTGTGTCTTCAAAAAAGAATTCATGGTAAAATATCATAATTCTTGTAGTGTGAGTTCAACATGTAAGAAGAGCATCCAATGAGATTACTCATGTATTAGTTAAGAATGCTCTCACTAGTAATAATGTCTTTATAGATTTCGAAGACATCCCTAGATGTATTGGCCATTTGGTTTTTTCATGATAATTATAAAATCTTGATTTAAAAAAAAAAAAAAAAAAAGTCCCTGCCACTGTTTCCTCTTTCCGTACGCACCGACCCCCACCCCTAAAACCTCTCTCTCACATATACATTTCTTTTTACAAAAACAGGCGAAGATTTGGGGATCTTTCGCCCCATGCACACTTTATGTTGGATTGTCCAAATGCCACGTCAGTCAAGATGAACATATTGGATTGGACGACGGGGATTGCACTGCAAATGAACAACATTATATTAGACTACAACACAATTGCAGTTGAGGCCGGTTAATTTTCATCAAAATAAATAATTTAATTTTTTTTTAATTTTAAAATATATTAAAAAATTATATTTTACTAATATTTTATTTAATTTTTATCTTAATTGATTTTATATTGTCCCGCTTAGATTCAGAGATGAGTTAAGATGAGTGAGATGGTTTTTGATGAGTTGAATAAAATATTATTAAAATATTATTTTTTAATATTATTATTATTTTAAGATTTAAAAAAGTTAAATTATTTATTATATTTTATATAAAAATTTAAAAAAATTATAATGATTTGATGAAATGAATTAAGATGAATTTTCAATTTAAATCGGAACTAAATGAAGTGTTAGCTTTAACAATTCTGTTAGGGGTAGTCAAATTTGCACATCCCTGCTAACCTGGCAAGGTGATTTAGTAAATTTTAAGACAAAAAAATAAAAGAAGCTTAATTAAGGAGATCCTCTCAAAACGGTACAGTTTCATTGTTTCAGATGGATTTATGTGTTAGGAATGGTGGACGAACGAAGAGAAATTTGGAGTTGAGACTTAAAGAGCCGACGATGATGATGAAAATGAGTCGACTCAGAAAAAATTTAGGGTGTGTTTGTATGTTGAAATGAGTTGAATTGAATTGAGTTTAGATGATAAAATATTATTAGAATATTATTTTTTGATATTATTATTGTTTTAAAATTTAAAAAAATTGAATTATTTATTATATTTTATATTAAAATTTAAAAAAATTATAATGATGAGTGAGATGAGATGAGTTCAAACGAAGTTTAGAGCCACCAAAGAGAAATCTGTTTTTCTTGAGAAGAGTTTCAAAGAGCAAAGTACTCTCAAGTCAATAAGTCCGAGCATCAAAAGCCAATTCTTTTTATCATGCCTTTTTTTTTTTTTTTATCAAAACTCAGATTAGAGCAAGATTTTGCCCATAATTATGTGTTTTAACTCAAATAGACAAAACGATCATCTTTTCCTACTTCAAGAATAAAGGTATAGAGAGAGCAATGAAGTTTCTTTTTTTTTTTTTTTGATAGAAGAGCAATGAAGTTTCAAACAAGCGTGAAAGCCATCAATTTTGATAAAGAAGAAGAATGAGAGTAATTGTTTTGATAGTGTTTTAGAGTTTTTAAAAACAATGAGAGGCTTGAAGATTAGGGATTGCGAGGAGGTAGGAGAGATGAGCTCTACTTCTAATTGCTGGAAATTATTAGATATGAGTTTTTAACATATTTCTCCATTTACTTTTCAGTCATAAAATTTAGAGATAAGAAGCGAATGAACTTGGATCGGACGTCTCTCAGAATTGTGGGTCTCGTCGATGAGAGTGAGAGAGAGATATATCGAAGAAAATCGTTTGCGGGAAGTAGGAGAGCACTTTCATTCACGAGATACCAGATGAACTGCAATTTTTAACTTACAGAAACTATGGGGGGAAATGAGACGAAAGAGGAGAGCTTTTGGGAAATGGAGAGGAAGGAGGAGGGTCGGTAGGAAGGAATCTGCCAGTAGCAATCCGCAGCGTTTCAATTTAGGGTGCGTTTGGATGTTGAGATAAGTTGGGTTGGGTTGAGTTGAGATGATAAAATATTGTTAGAATATTATTTTTAAATATTAAAATTGTTTTGAAATTTGAAAAAGTTGAATTATTTAATATATTTTATATTAAAATTTAAAAAAATTATAATAATAAGTTAAGATAAATTAAGATGAATTGAAATGAATTGGGCATCCAAACGAAACCATTATCTCCCACCTAAAGCGCAATCCGCACAATTTTATTAAACAAATAATCTTCCCAACCTCTTACTATTCACCACACTCCACACTCCACTTTTTTTTTTAATTTTTTTTTATCAAATATTTTTTATATGAATAGTGAATAAAAAATCTGAAATATTTTTAAAAAAATAAATTCAAAAAAAAATTTTAAAAAAATATTAAAAAATATAGAGTGTAGAGTATGGATAAATAGTAAGAGGTTGTGTAACAAATCTCTTTATTAAATCCATTCCATGTCATTTGGAGTGCGGAGTGCGAATTGTATTTTCCTAACTTTAAAAATCTCATTAAAAATCTTGTTAAAATAAAAATAAAAATAAAAAAAGGAGGAAAAAATTATGTGGCCAGCAGAGGTCGGTAGCATTCCAATGGCTCCAAGCCACAGAAACAGGGAAGGGTGCCACAAGGGCTTCTTCCTTCCACTAGTTTTCCCCCTCCCTGATTCATCAGATCCCAATCCTTATCTTCACAACCTCACCTACTCTGGAGTCTGCATCTCTCACCAAGCGCTTCTCTTGCTTACGTATCGTTCTCTCTCTTACACCCATTTTCATTCAACAACACACACTTCCCGTTATATTTCTTCCTCTGTGTCCTCAGGCTTTTCTCTTTCTTTTTCTTTCTTTCCCCATTTTGTTAGACAAACTTTCAACATGCTTGACCATACTTTGGGTGTGGCTCGAGCTTTCTGTTAAAGGGTTTGGAAGTGTTTCCCAGAATAAAGTCCTTTATATCACTGTTTCTTTGGCTTACCTTTTCTTGTAAATTTTCTGGGACAACACCACATGTAGAGTTGTGACACTGTTGGTGGTTCTGTATCAACAGTTCTATATCTGGGTGGCACTTGAATGTTCAAAGGAATCTCTCTCTCTCTCTCTCTCTCTCGCAACAAGGTAGTACAGATTTAAGGAGGTGGGTATATTTATACACATACATATATTACCAGAAAACCTAAGAAGAAATTGAAAAGATTAGTGAAGGAGGAGGGATCAGTTAGAAGAAGATGAAAATTCAGTGTGATGTGTGTGAGAAAGCTCCGGCAACAGTTATTTGCTGCGCAGACGAGGCCGCCCTGTGTGCGAAATGCGACGTTGAAGTTCATGCCGCGAATAAGCTCGCAAGTAAGCACCAGAGGCTTCTCCTTCAATGCCTCTCCAACAAGCTCCCGAGATGTGACATCTGCCAGGTAATTCAGCTCCTAAATCCTCGTTTTCTCTTATATATTTTCTCTATAATCATTTATATATTTTTTATAGGTAAAAAAAATTTATTGATCAAAAGAGAGATAAAAATGTCCAAGTATACGGGACATATACAAGGAAATCATGAAAAGACTTGCCTTGAAAATCAATTACAATCGACCAATAGAGTAAAGGATTGAAAAACAAAATTCTAAGCTCTTCCATTGATTTCTCTTGATCTTCAAAGCATTTTGATATCATCTTTCATATGAATGCAATTTGAGAGTTGCCCCTAATACCTCTCCAAGAGGCTAAAAAATCACATACCCCTTCCGGCATCACCCACGCTAACCCCGATCGTTCAAAGACTTCAGTCCACAAGGTCATGGCAATCTCACAATGTAGTAATAGATGGTCAGTTGGATCTCCGCTCTTCTTACACATATAATACAAGTTCATAACTATAAAGCCACATTTCCTCAAGTTATCTATAGTAAGAATCTTCTCCAAAGAGGCTGTCCATACAAAAAAAGCTGGCTTTAGAGGTGCCTTTATCTTCCAAATGCTTTTCCATGGGAACGGGTCTAAGTTGTGCATGGTCAAGGAATGGTAGAAAGAGCAGGCCATAAAAACTCCCTTCTTAGAGGAGCGCCAATAAATCTTAGTCTTCACCTTCCCCCAACATACGAGTGGAGTACACAAGGTCAAAATAGGCTGAAAAGTCATCCATCTCCCAATCTTGTGCATCTCTAAGGAAAGTAAAGTTCCATTGGGGAAGGCCATTGGAAATGATAACTAAATTTGCTATTGATGCTTCTTTCCTTCTTGCTAAGCCATAGACTTTGGAAAAACTTCCTTGAATGCACGATCACTGCACCATAAGTCATGTCAAAATTTTACCTTCACTCCGTTGCCGACTTTGAAGCAAGTATTGCTGCATAAGTGTCCCACCCTCTTCTAATATGTTTCCAAAGCCTAACTCCATGAGCCCCACTCACCTCATTGGAACACCACCCTTCCCATGATTCCCCATCCTTCAAAGCAATGACAGTTCGCCACAAGGCCTCCCTTTCTTGGTGATATCTCCATAGCCATTTGCCAAGCAAGACTTTGTTGAAAGATTTCAAATTCCGAATACCTAAGCCTCCTTCTTTGATGGGGGAGCAAATTGTGGCCCATTTCACCAAGTGAAATTTAAACTCATCCTTTACCCCTCCCCAGAGAAAATCACGTTGAAGTTTCTCCATGCAATGAGCCACCTCAGCGGGGAGCGGAAGGTGTATTTAGTTATATGCTGTAGATTTGTTGGTGTATTTAGTTCCATACCTTTTATGAAGTGATCATAATCATTTATATTGATAGTTCAATACCTTTGATGCTGCAGATTTGTTGGTGTATTTAGTTTATCTGTGCATGAGAAAGAGCATAGATTGAGTACTAAAATTTAGTGCAGCATGTGTCTGCATGAACTTGTGTTCAGGCTTAATTTGTTGTCTTCATTACGTGACATGGATTTTTTCGATATATAGCAGAAATAGATCTCTAAATGTGTTATCTTTATATCGTTAATGTCGCTGATTTGTACCTTTTTTCTTGTAAATTTGTTGTGAAGAGGTGTATATGTGATAGAAGTGCGTTTATGCAATTTACTGGAACGTTTTACATGATTTTCTAAAAGTGAGATACCTGTGAAAGACAACCATAGAAAGAGAAGCCCACACGATCTTCTACACAAACTGGTAGATGATTAACCCAAAAGGACCTAATTGTAGAAATGCCATGCAGAATATGCCATAAACTTTGTGGTCACAATCAATTGCTATTTACTAAGCAAAGATAGTGCTGATTACAGAATGCATGTTTCTGCTTTAGTTGGAACTGAGTTTGGTGGAGCTTAGTTTGATAAGGAAACACATGCTATAAATGCTGATGGATTAAGTGTGGCTTTGGATTGTTTCGCTGCTTCATTTGGGATGAATGATAAAAGTAGATGTGCACTGGATGTGTGGGTTGCCTTCGCTGCTTCATTTGGGAAGACCATCTCAGAGAGTTGAGGGTATGGATGGATATCTTAATTGTTCTGTGAAAATATTATACCAATTTGTCGAGTCAAACAAGAAATAGAAAAAATAGACATCAACCTCTCAACACTAACAAAGCCAAAGCCCAATGCAATCAGGTTCTGATGCTTACACTAGACAAACACTTGATACTTGGACCAATGCGGACTAAAAAAATAGTTGGACCAGAGGAGATTTAAAACTCAAAAAAAAAAAAAAAAAGCAGAGATCCCTAAAATGGACAATACATTTGTAGTAGGTGCAGCAAGTTATCACAACAAAGCTATTTCTACAATCTCTATGGCAGTGTTGACTATGTGGCGACGAATTTATGTTCTTCAAATGTTTATTGCTTGTATTCCTCTCTCTCTCACACACACACATTCATTTCTTTTGATAAAACAGGATAAGGCAGCATTCATTTTCTGTGTGGAAGACAGAGCCCTCTTTTGTCAGGATTGTGATGAACCAGTTCATTCAGCTGGTAGCCTTTCAGCAAACCATCAGCGGTTCCTGGCCACTGGAATTCGCGTGGCTTTGAGCTCCAGTTGTAACAAGGACACTGATAAGAGCTGCTTGGAGCCACCTAATCAGAATAAGCCACAGATTCCAATGAAAATGCCCACACGGCAAGCTTCTACCGCCACATCTCCTTGGGCTGTAGATGAGTTTCTACATTTTTCTGATCTTGAATCCTCTGATAAGGTAAAAGAGATTTATTGGAAATCAACATAATATTGCTTCCCTAATTTGAGATGCGAGTTTCTTCATAATGAGTTATAAGAATAGAAAAGTTGGGGATCACATTGCCCGAAGAAGCTATAAGGAGATTTGAATTTTTCTTTTATTTTTTCTTTTTTGAAAAATTTCTTTCGAAGAAGTGGATAAAAATATATGTAGAATGTAGAATGTATTATCATAGAACTTTTTCTGTCTTTGTGGTTCACAGCTCAAAAGTGTGGTATATAAATCATCAACAACATATGAAGTTAGCATTAGAAAATGGCAACTAGACCAATGTAAAACGCTTTTTGATGGAAGCTCTCAGCAATACCGTGTTCATAACTCGAGTGAACTTAAGGCCCAGGAAGAATGATACGAGTTCAGAGGAAGATCAAAGAAGCAAAATGTTTCACTTTGTAATTCTACAGGATAAGAAGCTTATATTGCTATGTTAATGATGCTAGCAAATGAATTAAAATGCTCAACTTTTGTCATCAAAACAAATGAGGGCAGTACTAAAGACAATCTGATTCAAATATAGTTAAAATCATCATTCTAATTTTTACTGAAAATGGGCTAAAGCTAAGTTAATGAGTCCTAAAGTTGGGTCTTTAAAGTTCTGGGGCCTTCATTTCGAGGTAGGCACATGCCCAATTTTCAGAACTTAAATGTTCTTCTAGTACTTGTAAAAAAATATATGATTTGGTTTTGCCCTTCTAACCACACTTGCTTTTGTATGGGATTCTTGTTTGCTCTTATGTGCAGAAAGAGCCACTTGAGTTGGGAGAATTTGAATGGTTAGCAGACATGGGCCTCTTTGGTGACCAATTTCCCCCGGAGGGTTTAGCAGCAGCAGAAGTTCCTCAGCTTCCAATGTCACAGCCAAGCAACTTCAACTCATACAGACCCACTAAATCCAGCATGCCCTACAAGAAGCCTAGAATCGGATTTGCAACTGATGATGATGATGAGCATTTCACTGTTCCTGATCTTGGATGAAAGTCTTGGGTTTGGAGTTGGGATGGTGATCAGTTCATGTTGTGAATTATGTAAGCATCCATCCTTCCATGAATACAAGATGTATTCATGTGTGTTTATGTATAATTTGCAATGATTTTGGTAATGCTTTTTAGGAGTTGAAATGGTCGTGATATAGCTCAAAAGGTTTTAGTTTAGGGGGATTTGCGTCTCTATACTCTCAATATGTACTTTCTGTTTTACCTTTTGTCTCTATTTAAATCTCAAGAACTTCCAAATAAACTGCTTTCATTTATGTTTCCGTTAATTTACATATAATTCTCTTTTTATTTTTCACCCTGCGTCCAAGCAAGGGGAAGGGTAACCTGGTCCTCTCCTTTCCTTGTATTTCTTGCAAAACAACCTAACAGGCGTACAGGACGACTATCTTGTTCCATACCAACAATCAGGGGTATATAAGGTTTTCTGTCCGAAATGACTCCGAATCGAAAAAACCAACGTGACCGATTTAGAAACTGGTCGGTCTCGGTCTAAGAAAGTAAGAAAATTCAGTTTTTGGACCGGTTTCATGTTGAGGTATTTTCACCGACCAACCAAATTTGATATATAAAATTTTAAATAATTTTTGTATGATATTTATAATTTTTTAAGTAATTATGCAAATATTTTCTAACATAATTATTCATGTTTATCTACTTATATATAAAGAGCGAATCCGTTAAGAACAGTGTTTTCGTCTAACAAAATTTTTTCTCATTTTGCCCCTGCTTCTGTTTCTTAATTTTGGTTTTGCGCCTGGCGTTCTTCCCATTTTGCCCCTGCTACTATTTCAAAATTACCGTTTTGCCACTCGGCCTCCCCCATTCGCTTCGTCTCCCGCAGTGCACCGCCGAATGCCGGCGTGACCAACACCACCCCGGCGATTCTCTTCTCCTCCTTCAGGCGTCCCATTCCTTCAAATCTCAGCTCCTATCGTGCCGCCCTTGACCGCCACGAGCGAATCCAAGCCGCTGCCAGCCGATTTCTTCGTCCCCTCCAGTGCGCCGCCGCACGCCGACGTGGCCAACACCGCCCGGTCCATTCTCTTCGCCTCCGTCCGTTGCCCCTCCCCTTCCAATCTCAACACCTCTCCTGCAGCCGTTAACCGCCGCGAGCCGATCTAACCCACCGTGCGAATCGGGCATGAACAGTGTTTCGTCCGAAAATATTTTTCCTATTTTGCCCCCTTTATAAAAACACTATCAATTCATCTCATTTCATTTCATTATTATAAAAAAGTATTTTTAATGATATTGTAAAAATTTTTTAATGTTTAAGCGTCTAAAAAATTGAATAAAAAATAAATAAAAAATAGATTTTTTTATCCTTATCGAAAGAAAGATATAGCATTGCTTTTAGATTTTAGATGTGAAAAATGAGTAACATTACAAATCAGTTGAGCTTTACAATTAGACTATAGTATTTTTTTTTTCTAAATTGATACCAAGTCTTCATAAAATTTTAATAAAAAATCAAAATCTTAAAAATTAAATTTTAATGTTGTGCAACATTTTATTTCCTTTAATTTTGAATTATGTAAATATCGAATTGAACTATTAACTTTTAAGAGTTTTAACTTTTAAGACAAGAAATTAACTATTAATTACTGATAATATACACTACTAACATTATTAATTTATTATACTCAATTGAAATACTTAATTAGTTAAGTATATATTTAGTTAGACAACTTAAATTAAATCATTCACTTAATTATTTATTATTATTTTATAAAAAATTTTGTTAAAAATTTGAAAATAAAAGAAAAATAATCTGGACCAAAACACCCGACAAATAAAAAAGAACCAAAACAGTTTGGTCCGATCAAAAGGCCTTATCGGCCCGCTCCAAACTTTTGGTAGACCAGAAGGATTGGTACATTTCAAGTTTCGAAATTCTCCTCTTAAGACTGTTCGAATTGGACTGATTACACCCCTACCAACAATTTCACAATAAATGAAACTAAAAACAATAAGGATTCGGATGAAGAAGATTCTAAAGTTTTTTTTAGATTAAAAGAAAAGGAAAATGATTCTAAAAAAAAAAAAAAAAAGGAACTTCTAAGCACCCAAAATAAAATAGTTTTTAGTTTTTAAAACATCTTCCTGTGCCCTGAGCTATTCTTTGTTTTTATTATTTCCATTTTCCCTTCTCTTTAGAGAATTCAAACCCCAGATCTCATCTTTGAGATATCGAGATGGAGCGCACCCTTGGGTCTGAAGAAAATTACACCTTGTGTGACTATCTTTCCTTTTATTATATCTATCATGACAATCCATGAATGAGCGGTAAAAACAAGGAGAATGTTACAAGATTGATTAAGAAAACAAAAGCACTCATCCATCTTTCAACCAAACAAACCTTTATAAATATTCAACGCAAGCCACCCACCTTCTGGGCATGACCGTGCAATTTTATCTATTTCCCCATTCAAAGCTTCTCTCTCAGCAGCAATTCTATCTATACATCACGCTGAAGTTCAAGGCCAATATAAGAAGCATTTGAGAAACCAACCATAACCAACAACCAATCTCAAAATAAACCACCCACCTTTACCTCAACTAATGGCCAGTTTCCTGCACTCCATCCTCTCCCTTTGCTTCCATTATATCATTGTAACTTCAGTACTAAGTTTTATTCCAAAAGTCATTCATTCCTGGACCCTAGACTCAGATATTCAAGTACTCCGCACCCTCAAGCATTCCATTGATCCAGGCTCCATCCCCCCAACATCTTACCTTAATAGTTGGGACTTCATGGTGGATCCCTGTGACAGTGTGGGCGAACGGTTTCTGGGAATTTTATGCAGTATTCCTCTTGACAATTCTTCTAGCAGGATAATAGCAATTGATCTCGATGACGGTGGATATGACGGGTATCTGACACCATCGATCGGGAACCTAACCGAGCTCACCATTCTCAGTCTAAGCAAGAACAAGATTCGAAGAACAATACCAGAAACCATAGCCAATCTTAGAAAGCTCACCAGACTTTCGCTGGCGGACAATTGCCTCACAGGCACCATTCCTACAGAAATCACCTTGCTCAAGAATCTTGAATATCTAGACATTTCAGGGAACAGACTGTCTGGCTCAATTCCGCCTGATATTTCTGGATTACGAAGCTTGACCTACTTGAGTATGTCAAACAACGCAATCACGGGCACGATCCCTGACCTCACGGGATTGTGGCAGCTGAGCACTCTAGATCTTAGTTCCAATCAGCTCTATGGGAATTTGCCATATTTTCCTGTGAGATTGACAACACTCTCTATAAACCGTAACATACTTACAGGCCACATCTCACCAGTAAAGAAGCTCAAAGACCTTAGTCGGTTAGACGTGAGTTATAACAGGCTCTCAGGCGTCATTAGCAAAGACATTCTTTCATTACCTAGACTGGTTCACCTCAATATTTCAAACAACCGCTTCACTGCAACAGAGATGGTCAGCTTTTCAGGGGAAGAGATACCACCACTGCAAGTGCTTGACGCAGAAAATAACCAATTACATGGTCATTTGCCTGCCAACTTGATCAAAATGCAGAATTTATCAACAATTAATCTGGCACATAATCAATTCTCTGGTCCAATACCACAACCATATGGAAACAAATTAGAGCGATCATGGAGAATCCTGTACTTAGAGAACAACTTTCTGTCAGGAAATCTTCCACCACAGTTCATTACTCGTGGACAAAGGATTACAGGCAGCCTTGCAAGAAACTGTCTTGCGTGTCCAATACGGATACCGTTATGCCGAGGAGGGCAACGACCAATTTCAGAATGCCTTAGGCAGAATCATAGAAGCACATAATAAAATTGTATGGTAATGTCATCGAGAAAAGTAAGAAACCTTGCTAACTTTCAAGAAATAAAATTTATCGAAACAATGTAAGAATTTTTGGTTCATAAATGAATTTCTGATTATCTGTGATTCTACTCTCCCATATGATTGCTTCCAATGTTACAATGTAACACCGCAAACACAAAACACACTGAAAGAAAACTTATAATTGTCGAATTTTCTGGGAGCAAAGCACAGTAAGTCAATACAAAATCAAGAAAAGTGCCTACAACATTTAAGTGCTATGAACACAGACCATTTCTAACTACATAAAATGAAGCATCTACATTAGCCAATGAACACTAATGTTGCCAAGCCATATGAAAAGTGGGAATTGAGCCAGAGCTATAAAGAGCAAGAGATAGTGGTGCTTGCTCGAGTCATAACTCCTCACCTCTGCAAAGAGGACTCTCTTCATCGTTTTCACCAAGAAGATACCCATGCATAAACAGGTCCAAGGCATCAAAAAATAGTATGAGTATCCCCACATTACCTTACCAAGAACAGCCAAACACATCCCTGTGAAAGTATACCCTGCATAAGCCACAATGTCCAGCAGGGGTGCCTCCCCGCTACCCAATGATAGCAATGTCACTTTCAGAAGTGCAACTTGCAGAAACCACCCAACCAATCCCTTGATGAACAACCAGTTCAGAGCTTCTGGGCTAAACCTGTCAATAAATGATAAGTTTTAAAGGAAATGTTCAGGCCAAGCACAGAAAAAGGTGGAGGGCTGGAACAGTATGTAAATCAAATGATTCGAGGTCAACTTGTAACATGAAAGAAAGATGGTGCCAAAATTACAACCTAAAAATGAATTTACTAGATGGAATTTCCCAAGTGACCATGAGGAAATTTGGGTAGCTATCCAAGATCAAAGCAACACAATGAAATAAATCTTTCAGCCGCTATTTAAGAAAAGAAATTGCTATCTCCACTTGGTTTCTGTCTTTGAACAGAAGGATAATTCTTTTTGCTTATTATTTATGGGTAAAAAAATAAAACAAAAGAAAAAAAAATTATCCTTCTGTTCAAGGACAGGAGGACATTGAATCAGGGGATACAGATAATTCAATATCTCATAAGCTGCAAGATGTGTAATCAGTCAATACTTCTACCAAAAAAAAAAAAAAGAGGCTTTGTCAAGCCTATCCAAGCTTTATGATTGATTGCAGAGGGGAATATCTCCTCCAATAACATGCAGGTGCTGAAAAAATCATGTCCAATCAGTAAAACATGTGGTCTCAACTTCTGACAAGTGCCACCCAACACTGAGCAATATCAGACCCCATTTGGAGAAGTGCCAGCTCACATGTGGTACCTCAATTTACAGTCTCCAGTCCCTTTCTACCGTAACACCCATCCTTAACAAGACAAACTATTACACATTTTGGAGAGAACTTGATAAGCACTCTTCCAGCTTTTGTTAAGGCCTAAAAACAGGAGAGAGACGGGGAAAAAACAGAGCACGACCCCTAAAGCATGGGTGGGAAAAACAGGGAAAGACACTTGTGCTCCAGTAGAACTTCATAGTCCATGATAGAAACTACAACCTTTGCCATAGCCAGCAGGCAACCACCTAATACCACTCCACCAACATAAGTACCATCACCAGCGACACATTGAAAATCTTATTTTTGAGAGAGACCACCCAAAAATACTATTTTTTGATAATGAGAAATCCCAAAGACCGTGCAATTGCAAATATCATTTACCCAATTAAATCCTAGACCCGTGTAGTGCGTCCCAATCACAGTAATTGGGTAAATCATCGGTGAAATAACGATGGGACATGACCCTAGAAATTGTTTGCACCTAAAGATTCAAACTTTGGACCTAGAGGGCCACCCAAAAATACAATCAAATAGCTTGAATGTTAGTCCAAGATTTATGGTCAACATCAGCACTTCGGAAATACTCCAATTATTTTCGGTAACAAAAAAAAAGAACAACTCCAAGTAAAGGGAAGTTTCCAGCATTGCCCCGGTTCATTAAACAATGAAGTGCAAGATGATTGTGACCGTGGAAACTACAAAATGCAATAGTGGGAAAAGAGGGAACAGAATGACTACCGCATATCACACTTCATATTTTTACACACGCACACATATTAAAGAAAAAATCAGGCACTTACTTTCCGTGGAGACCCAATGAGAAGCCAGCAAGAACAACGTAGGTACCAAATGCCATAAATGGAATGTATAAATCTGGTGCATTTATATCATAAATTGGGGGTTTATATGAGAGCCTGCCCCCTACTGGCTCAGTTATTCGTGTCCAATGGCCCTGAAGAAAAGGAAGATAAACGAAAAATGATATAACTACTGTTTAAATTGTAATGAAAAAATGTGTTAACTAAGATAAAATAAAGCAAATACTGGTTACCCTGTGCAGGAATGGAAACAGAACAAGCTTTAATTTGTTCCTCACATAGTGGTCATTCACTTGGAAATAGTATTGGGGATCCGAGAAATACCTGCTTATCTGTTGGATTTGAGCACAAAAATGTTAATATAATAGACAACAATATATTAAGATTACAACAAAAAATTTGTTTCTGCATATGACAAACTAGAGATTTTAGGGACTAACTCAATGATTTTATGACTTTGATACAAGGGCCTTTATATGCATAAAAAACGGAAGAGTAAAATGTATTTTACACAAGGAACTAACTGAATGATTAGTGGACTTACGAGGTCCTTATATACATCAAAAAAAGAAGTTAAAAAGAATTAGATGGCCTAAAATATGGACAAAAGCAAGGAAGACAGATGTGTGTGTGTGTGTGTGTGTGTGTAAGGTGATTGTGTTATAAGATGGGACCAAATTAAAAAAGATACATGTGATCGATCTTGTTGGGAAAAAAAAAAAAAAAAAGTTAAGATTGACTTAGTTGATAATAGTAGTAGTCATAATTTTTAGGTGGCATTTTAGATATATGGATGACTCCTAACAATTTTTTAAGGTGGTTATAAATTTTACTTGAAAAAGAAAATACTCATGTTAGATACGAGGTCATATGCTTTCCTTTTTATGGTGTCAAAAAACAGATGAATGTTCTAAAAATAAAAGCATTTGTCCATTTAACTTCCCATATCACTCTTTTACTTCAACCCACCTTTCTTCACTCATACAAGAACGTTTAAACAGAAGTGTAAGTTTTGTTCATATGTGTCATTTGAATACTTCCATCTATTGCGTGACGAAGCGATCATCGTGAAGAAAAATTATTATACTCTTTTGAATTTATTTTGATGTCCTGAACTACATACTACAGCACCATAATGCTAGATATAACACAACGAATCAATTCCATGTACATGTAAAGTCACGTTACCCTCAAATGAGCAGTTTTGAAAGTTCAGATTTGCCAATTCTGAAGCTATCAAAAACAATAACATTATAGGGAATGGACTTCGGGCCATAAGGCTCCTCCCATAAACATCCACATACCACATTAGAAAGGTGTCAATGTTCACTTAAAAATGGTTGGAAGCTAGACACTCAATTGAAACTTCAACTGCTGCTTTGAAATTTTCCTCTATGGTCAAAAGCTTCTACCTACTTATAGAAACAAAGGTGTTTGTATTATTGTGGGGGAGAATACTTTCATATCACTGAGAGTAGAAAGGTTACTAAGGAGATGGTTCTCAGCCATGCCAGAGCTCGTTGGCTTGCAAATACGATGGAAAAATGCTCATTATCGGCCCGGGGTGGGGGCGGGTGGGGGGAAGAATTTTGCAAGATGTATCACAATGATAACAAGGCATTTTTTGCCTATCAGCATTCTAACACTTTTGGGAGTTACTTGGAATTAACAGATTACGGTGGCAGTGGACATTGAGGTCTCCTAGCGATTCCAGAAGGAATGGAATGAAGGAGGTGGCAAAGTTTTCCTCTGAAGCTAGAGCGTGCTTTGTCCATCCCAAAAGATAAGGCTCAAGCTTTGTCTCTATATCTGGACAGGATGGTAGACAAAGGGAAGGAGCTGTAGAAGCAGTTCAAGTCATATGCAGAGGCCGCAATGGATGGCGCAGGGAAACTTGCAATGGTGTTACCTAGTACAAGAACCTCCTCGGCACTACAGCAAAATGACAAAAAGGGAAAGTGTAGCATGGGAGAGTACTACTATTGCTTAAAAGCATGGTCTGGGGCGATGTGATGTACTAGAAGAGAATGGTGGTGGCCTGTAGGGCTATACAAAAACCGACAGGACTGACCGTCGCCGATACAGACCAGAGTCTGGAACCAACCGAAACAGGCAGAGAACAGTCGGTTGGCAGTATAAAATTAAAGAAACCGACACTGGCCGGTTCGGTTTTTGGTTTGAACCAAACCTAAACTGGCCGATTATATATATATGTGTAAGAAAGAGAGGAGCGGGGGGTCCTAATTTGTTTGAAAACCCTTAGAAGTTGGCTCAAGTGGTAAAGGCCTTGGACTTGGGGTATACTCCCCTAGGTCCAAGGTTCAAATCCCCTTGGGTGCAAACAATCTCTAGGAGCCACACCCCCTGGTGAAAAGTCAGAGATTTAACCAGCTCCGTACAAGGAAACTTGCACTAGACCAAGATTTACTCTGCAAGGGTGGGTCCAAACTTCGGCCCTACCTTGGAGAGATTCCCCGACATAAAAAAAAAAAAAAAATTGTTTGAAAGAGGAACTGGGTCTTTTGAAGAAGGCGGTAGAAGACCTTATGTGTAAAGTGGACATGGGCCTGGGTCTGGCTTGGGCCAACGCATTAACGGACTGAAGAGTAAAGATGAAGGGCTGGTTAGAAATGGGCCAAAACCTCTCACGCCCAATAAAGGAAAAGTCAAAATTGGAATGGGCCAGATACATCCAACCACCATGAATGTGATGCTAGAACAACACTGGCCAGGGATACCACAGAACCCTACTCTGCATCATATGGGCTTGTCTCCTATTCTATTTCACTAGTACCGAAGACGATAATTGAGGAGGTTGTTCAGAACAAGTAGTTGATGCAAAATTGTGAACCAACGGGAGGGTTAGTGAACTATGGGATGACACAGAGTCATATACCGGAGTCCTCTAGGTCGACTTACCACTACTGCGAAGGTGACATCCCTGGCACCAGACACGACTTTAGTGCGACCTGTCGATGAGAGAGTGGAAACGCTGCTGAGAGGGTTCGAGTAGTATGGGGGTGGCACATAAACTTGCACTGGAGACTTCTGGACCAACGATCGACCTTCGTGCAGTGAATTTGACTGTGCCGATGGCGAAAAATGCTTGTGTAGCTAAGAAGCAACTGCCTGTCTAATCTGAGAGTGCAAAACTAGTTGGGGAAACTTTACATACGATGAGAGAGGCAGAAATGGAAGGAGCTCTGGTTATATTTGAGTCTAGCAAGGGAGGGTAGAAACAATAGCTATTGAACATGGTGATGGAAGGGAGGGAGGATCAAGGAGGGGTAGGACAACAGATGAAGTGGTAGAACCCATTCCTCTAAACTCGTTTCACAAAAGCGTGTCAGATTGGATAATTCAAAAAGTTGTGGAGATTAACCATTGTATAGGGATCACATGCGCGGGTTTCAAAGATGAATTTGTGGCATTAATCACAACTATAGAGGCCAGATATGCACAATCCAAATCTGATCCATCTATCAATTTGGCTAAAAACAAAGAGACAGAACTCAAGAGGCTTACTTGGGCAATGAAATGATGTTGGAAAGAGGAGCTCTAACCGAGGGCATCTCAAGGGAAGGGCAAAGATGGTCTCTTTATGAAACCTAAAATTATATCATGGAATGTAAGAGGGCTGAATGAGAGTAACAAGCGGCTTCAAGTCAAAAACTTACTTCATCAATAGAAGGGTCATGTTATTTGTTTATAGGAGACCAAGCTGGAATTTATTACAAGAGAACTAGTTCGGAGTTTATAGAGATGTCAACATGTTAGGTGGTCATATTTGCCATCCAAAGGGGCATCTGGTGGTGTTTTAATTATGTTCGATAAAAGGGTAGTGAAAAGGTTGGACGAATGTGTGGGTGAATTCACAGTGGCTTGTTCATTTAAGAATATAGAAGACGGATTCCAATGGACATTTGCTATAGAGTATGCGGCCCTAATATTAATTAGGAAAGAAGGCTATTGTGGGAAGAGTTGACGGGGCTTCTTAGTTGGTGGGAGTTACCAAGTTGTATAGGGGGTGACTTCAATGTAACTCGCTTCCAAAGTGAAAGATCGGATGTGCCCATATTAACCCCGCCATCAGGGAGTATTCTAACTTCATTTCAGAATATGAGCTTATGGATATTCCATTAATTAGAGGTATGTTCACCGTTCACTCGGTCCAACAACCAAGAACACCCATCTTGGTCAAGGATTGATAGGTTTTTGTTCACTCCAGATTGAGAGTTACATTTCCCGGATGTAATTCAAAAAAGATTACTTAGGTTATGCTCTGATCATTTCCCTATCATCTTAGATTGTGGAGGCATCCAAGGGGGCAAAAGATATTTTAAATTTGAGAATATTTGGCTTAAATCTGACTATTTTGTAGACAGGGTCAGATATTGGTGTTCTTAGGGTGCGTTTGGATGTTGAAGTGAGTTGAGTTGAGTTGAGTTTAGATGATAAAATATTGTTAGAATATTATTTTTTAATATTATTATTGTTTTGAGATTTGAAAAAGTTGAATTGTTTATTATATTTTGTATTGGAATTTGAAAAACTTGTAATGATGAGTGAGATGAGATGAGTTTGGTTTGTGAACCAAACGAAGCCTTACTGTTTCCAAGGCTTTCCAAGCTTCATAATGGCAAGTCACTATGAAAAAAGTTAAGGTTGTGTTTGGCAAGTCACTACTATTCACAAACTATTTACTATTTTTTATTACTATTCACTACTTTTTCATTACTACTCATAGATCATCTGAGATCATCTCAGTATCCAAAAATAGCCTAAAAGTGTTGAAACATGATCTGAAGTGAAGGATTGAACAAGTTTTTAGAAATGTGGTTCAACAAAGGCAGCTCTCTTGGAGGAGCTACAATGTCTGGAGGGCGAGGCAAGAACTCTCTCTGAATCTAAGAGAACTCGCAAGAGTGAGGTAGTAACAAAAGTCAAAAGAGTAACATAGAGGGAAGAGATCTCTTGGAAACAAAAATCAAGGGCACTATGGCTCAAGGAGGGAGACAAGTGCACGAAGTTCTTCCATCAAATGGCTAATTCACATGGGAGATGAAGTAGTTTCCTTGGATCAGTTAGTCATCAAGAACCACATTGTACAACATTACGAGCACCTTCTCTCTGAACAGCATGCATGGAGACCGAAAGTGAATGAATTAACTTTTGCATTGTTAGACCAACAAGGCTCAAGGTGGCTCTAGTGGCCCTTCAAAGAAGATGAAGTGTGCAAAGTAATCCGTGGCATGGCTAGTACAAGACTCCTAGCCCTAACGGTTTTACCATGGGTTTTTTCCAAACTTGTTGGGAAGTGATCAAGGGTGACCTTATGAGAGTATTTCAAGAATTTATGCTAATGATAGGCTTGAAAAAATTCTTAATGCTACTTTTTTAGCCCTCATTCCCAAAAAAATGGGGTTCGTGAATGCTAGAGACTATCGTCTCATTAGCTTTGTGAATGGGGTCCTACAAGATACTTCTAACTGTTAGCGAATAGACTGATTGCGGCGAGGGATAAGTTATTTTGAAGCCCCAAAATGCATTCGTCAAAGGTAAACAAATTTTAGATTCAATTTTAATTGCGAATGAAGTTTTGGATGGGTGACTCAAATCTAGAGAACCTGGGTTACTTTGCAAATTAGACATGAAGAAAGCTTATGATCATGTCAACTGAAACTTCCTACTTTATTTACTTGCAAGAAGCGGCTCTGGGGAGAAATGGTGTGCTTTGGGTAGCGTATTATATCTCTACAGTTCGCTTTTCTATCTTGGTGAATGGTTCGCCAGTGGGATTCTTTGACTCCTCCCATGGTTTGAGACAGAGGGACCCACTCTCTCCATTCCTTTTCATAACCTTCATGGAAGCTCTAAGTAAGATAATTTTAGGCCTTGTTAAAGGTGGTTTTCTCTATGATTTCTTTGTGGGGAATGGTGATTATGGCTCTATTGATGTTTTTCATCTACCTTTTGCTAACGATACTCTCAACTTTTCTGGAGCAAATCTTGGGCATATCTAATCTTTCAGGGCTCTCATTCTTTGTTTTGAAACTATCTCGAGTTTGAGACTTAGGCTCAATTTGGATACCAAAACCATCTCATCTCAATATTATAATTTTTACAAATTTTCACATAAAATATAATAAACAATTCAACTTTTTTAAATCTCAAAAAAATAATAATATTAAAAAAAATATTTTTACGATATTTTATTCAACTTTCAACTTTCATCTAAAGCCATCTCATCTTATCTCACTATCCAAACCCCACCTTAATCTCTCAAAGTCAGAATTGGTGCCTATGGGGGTTGGTCCCAATGCGATGAATCTAGCCTCTCTCTTGGGATGCAAGGTATATTCTTTACCCATGAAGTATCTTAGCTTACCATTGGTGCTTTCTTCAAATCAGAGAGGATTTGGAATGTTGCGGTTGAAAAGATTGAGCGCAGATTGGCTTCTTGGAAGAGGTTGTACTTGTCTAAAGGTTGTAAGCTCACTTTGATTAAAAGTACTCTTTCTAACATACTCACCTATTTTTTGTCCTTGTTCCCACTCCCCACAAAGGTTGTCAAATGTATTGAGAAGCTACAACGAGACTTCTTATGGAGTGGGTTGGAGGAAGAGTTCAAATTTCATTTGGTAAATTGCTCAATTGTTTGTAAACTAATTTTTGTTCAATTGTTTGTACACCAATTTTTGGCTTCTTGGAAGAGGTTGTACTTGTCTAAAGGTCGTAAGCTCACTTTGATTAAAAGTACTCTTTTTAACATACCCACCTATTTTTTGTCCTTGTTCCCACTCCCCACAAAGGTTGCCAAATGTATTGAGAAGCTACAATGAGACTTCTTATGGAGTGGGTTGGAGGACGAGTTCAAATTTCATTTGGTAAATTGTTCAATTGTTTGTACACCAATTTTTGGGGATGGATTGGGGATCACAACTTGATGAAGTTCAACCAATCTCTTTTGGATAAATGGTTGTGGTGATGCCAACACGAAAGGGGGGCCCTATGGAAGTCCATTATAGGTTCAAAGTTTGGGGAGGCTTGGGGAGGATGGTGCCCGAATGAAATACGCAGTCCATATGGGGTGGGTCAATGGAAATACATTAGAAAAGGCTAGGAGATCTTCTTTAGACATGCACATTTTGAGCTTGTGTCAAATTTTGGTACAACAAATGGTGTGATGAACAAAACCTCCAAGACACCTTCTCTACCAGTTTTGAGCTTGCACAAGCGAAGAGTGTAGCGATAGCTAACCTCTTGGTCTTCTCTTGTGGCTCCCCTCAATGGAATGTAGGCTTCATTAGGGTGGCTCAAGATTGGGAGTTGGAGGCAAGAAAGGAAGATTCACAGTCCAATCATTCCACCAAGTTCTAACCAGCCCTAGTATGACCACATTTTCATGGAAGAATATAAGGTAAATGAAAGCTCCTCTAAAAGATGCTTTTTTGTTTGGACAACCTCCTTGGGCAACATTCATACCACAAATAATTTGAGGAAATGTTGGGTAATGGTGTTGGACTAGTGTTGTATGCGTAAAAAGAATGATGAATCAGTAGATCATCTGCTTTTACATTGCAAGGTGGTCAGGACCATGTAGGGTATTTTTTTGCATGATTGGATTATCATGAGTCATGCCTCTTAGGCTAGTGGATTTCCTAACAAGTTGGAGAGGCCTCCAAGGTAATCCACAAGTAGCAACAATTTGGAGAATGCCCCTAAATGTACGTGTCGGTGTATCTGGTGGGAGAGAAATGGTAGGAGCTTCGAGGATCGCAAGAGAACAATGGATGAGCTTAAAGTATTATTTTTTAAAACCTTGTTCTTATGGGTGGGCCTCATTGATTTTAATGGACTAAATGTCCATGATTTTCTACTTTCAATTGTAAGCCGTAGAGCTTATGAATAAAACGTCTTGATTACCTGTATAAAAAAATGCCTTCTAATCCATTATATAGATATACAAATAATAACACTTAGAGCACAAACTTCTTAATACCAACAAGACTTCAGGTTATCATAAATATTATTCTCCTTCAATCTTAAACAAGAAAGATCAATAAGTCATAGCCTTATAAGCCACTTACGTTGCTTTGCACATATTCAGAGCTCGATCCTAAAATTTTTTCTCCATATGCACCCAATCCACCTGTGATAAGCCCTGAACTGGCTCCATAAAATGCATTTCCAAATGGATTAGGCTGAGAGTTTGTCGGTGGTCCAGGCACACCAGGCTGGGCCCCAACATTGTTGTACATTTCTGTAATTGAAAAATAAAAGTTACAGTTGCACCCAAAAAAGAAAATCTCAAGAAGAAGCTCTGTCGCGCTGGAAGATCTCTCCTTTGACGACTCAAAGGAGTGTACTCCTGATAACTTTGACACCAGAAAATTTCAGACTCCAATTAACAGTCAGCAGAGGGGTCAAAATATAAAATGAAGCATAAGATTAAACCCACATATGCCATTTGTTGCAAACAGAGATATTTAACTTTCTAACAGTTCAAATAAAAATCTAAGACAGTCCGAAAAGTTACGCTCCTGTCCGAGCCAAGATAAACCTATAAAAAAAAGTCCGAGCCAAAAAAAAAATATCCTAGTTCAGTAGAATCTATATCGAATAGAATAAATCCGTACCCTAAATTCAAGGAAGAAACAAAGAGCTCCGTGACCCTAATCGAGTATCTGATTCATGTATTTTCCAGAAAATTCACAGAGATCTTTGACCCTAAATCGCAAGTAAAAGCAATCGACGTAAAAATAAACTCGTATCTAATAAAAATATCTACATACATATACCCTGTATATATATATATATATATATTCACAGAGAGATGGATATGCAAGCGTACGGGTGGAAATTCAGGAGAGTTTTCCGGGTAGCAGATCTGAGCTCCGGGGGATTCCGGTGATGGATTTGGGTGCGTCCGCGGAAAGGCGGTGTCAACGTAGAGGAAAGAGAGTAATAAGAGAGCACATGAATAATGGCGTGGGTAGCACGTGCCGCGCACGTGAATATGTACTTTTTTTTGCCCTTTAATTCTCGCATCACTTGTCTGATAACACGAAATATATAACAGATAGCGGTGTAAGTTTGAATCAAAAAATTGAAAAATCGGTTCGAACCGGACTGGTTGGGTCAGTTTTCGAGTTTTTCAATTCGGAATCGATTTTTTATTTGCACAAACCGGTTGAATCCGGCCTGGTTCCGATTTCATGATTTTTGAGACCGGACCGGACCATTTGAAGAAAAAAATAAAAAAAAATAAAATTATATATATAAGTTTTATATAAAAATAATATTATGTAAAATATTTTTTATATATAAGTTTTATATATAATATATAAAAAAAAAAATCACTCAAATATTATTACTAAATTTTTTATAAGTACATAGGACATTAGTAGTTATACTAATATAGAGTACAGTTATACTTATACTGATATAGTTATACTAAATCATTATAACTAATATTAATATATAACTAACATTAATAGTTTAATATAGACTATAGTTATAATTATACTAATATAGTAATACTAAATCACTATAACTAATACTAATATATAACTAATATTAATATAGTACTTGGCTTTAGTAAAGCATATTTTTTAGTAAAGTAGATTTTTTTAATAAAAGTATAAAACAGATTTTTTTAAAGCATTTTTTTTTTTATAAACAGATTTTTAATGACAAATTGTCAAACTTACATTTAAAAAAAATTGAAAAATCAGACCGGACCGGACCGGAAGTACCGGTTTAAGAGGATAACCAGTGCATAATCGGTTTTGAAAAATTAAAAACCGGTACATACCGGTTCGGTCCTAAATTTTATCTAAAACCGGATCAGACCAGATCGGTTACACCCCTAATAACAGAATATGCTCTGCATTCTGCTTCATGTGTCCTCCAAAAGTAGGGCTGTGCATCCGGATCCAGATCTGGATATCCGGATCGATCTGGATCCGAATTTGGATTGGAAAAAACATACGGATATCCGTCCGGATAAACCGGATTGAAATCCGGATGGATATCCGGGTCCGGATATCCGGTTTCAAACTGAAAATCCGGATTTACCTTTTTTTTTTTTTTGTGAGTTTCTGTTTTTAAAAAACAATATGTTTTTACTACTTTTACAATGCTTTTTTTTTTCTAAAAAAGACTTTTTAACTTTTTCATCCAAATTTGGACCAATATCTGGATTTTATACCCTATTTTTTTGTTTTTTTTAAATAAATATTTTTAACATTTTAAAACGCTTTTTTTTAAAAAAAAAAAACTTTTTAACACTTTTCAAAAGGCTTCTTTATAGGCTTTTATGTTTATTAATTTGTATAGGCATTTTTTTATATAATGAATATTTTTTAGGCATTTTTTTAACCTTTTTTATTGCCTATTCAAATTTTTATAAAACAAAATAAATAATAATAGACATCAACATACACAATATATTACATTGTTGTTTACAAGGAACAAATAGTGAAAATTTTAAAAGCAGCAGTAAAGAACTGTGGAAGAACATTTGAAGTCGAGCCCCCTATCCTCTTCATTGTGAGCTGTGGGAAACAAAGAGCTGGAAACCAAGAAATTAGTAAAAAAATAATATCCCAACTGATATGTATATATATTAGAGAAAAAATGAGATAGTGAGAAGGCATAATAAACACAATCTCTCTTCATCTTTCACATCCCACCATTGTCTTCTCTAAAAACTCATCTCAAAGAAACAGAGAGAATTAATGGTGTGAAGAAATGTAGTTAGTAGTTTGAGTCATGTGGACAGTTTTCTCAGAGAAATAAAGAGAATTATTAAGCTATTTTATGGGGCATCTAACATGAAAGGAATTGGATCTGCATAATTAATATACTCTAATTGATATAGAATACATGATTTTGGTGAAACATATCGAGCAGGATGGGTGGATAAGAACCCTATACATTAGCTTTCATTTTTATTCTCCAAAGAAAAATTCTATATTAACTGTAACATCTCGGATTTTAGTGTATTTTTAAAGAAGATTTATTTTAAATATTTATTGTGTAATTATCTTGTTTTAATACTTTAGAGGTTTTATTTTATTATTTTATTGGACTTTCCTATTTTTATTAATTATTATTTTTGGAGTTTTAGAATATTTTAAATTGTGAAAATTATTTTATTGGGCTTTCTTATTGTTAATTATTGTTGTGAATTTAAATTGATTTTTAATTTAATTTGGGTTGTTTATGTGTTTTAAAATTATTATTGTTTTATTAAAGCATTTCACTGTGTTTGATTTATTTTAATTAGTAATCTGCAATTTAATTCCTCTTTATTTTAAAGGATGTTTTTGTCAGAGTTTAATATTTCACTTTAGCTAATTTTGAGTTAAATTGATTTATTTATTTTAACTGTTTTAAAAATAGTTATTGTTTTATTTAAATGGGCTTGTTTTTGGATTTTAATATTTTTATTGTTTTAATCGAGCATTTCATTGAGTTTGGATTATTTTATTTATTTAGTGGTTTTAAAATTGTTTTCGTGGATCATTTTCGAAAACCCAAGTTGAAAAAAGTTGGATCTCCTTTTTCTTCCTTCCCTTTTTCTTTTTCTCTTTTTCTTTTTTCTTCTTCTTTTTCTTTCTTCTTTCTTCTTCTCCCGCGTGAACAGCCCCTCCTCTCTCTCTCCTCACCCACGCGTTGCTTCGGCCCCTCCATCGCAGCGCCGCCGTCGGCTGGCGGTGGTCGACACCGCCGGCACCGTTCGGTCCCTCAGCCACCGGCGACCTCCCCCATAAAATCTCAGACCGCCCCGAGCCACCGTTAGCCGCCGTGAACCAATCGAACCCGCGGTGGGTTTTTTTCCCATTCCGCCGCCGTTCGGCCGCCATTGGCCACCAAATTTCTACCACATCATTACCGGCCCAATACCAAGCTTTTCCACCCAAACCCGACCCCGATCCGTCGCCGGAGCCGCCCGTGCGAGCTCCACTTCCGATTTGATATTTTCGGCCGTAAACCACCCTTTTTCCGCCACTATTCAAGGCCAACCACCACCACCATTAGATTCCCCACCTCCCATAGGTCCTACCCTACCATTTTCAAGTCTTCATTTGAACCCGTGTGAAATTTTAATTTCACTGTGTTTCAGCCACAGTGTTTTTACACTGTGACATTTGCTGCTTTGGTATTTTCCAGTTCCTCGGATCCTCCGTAAATATTTTTAAAACGCTATAAGTATTTCCTAAACAATTCTTTGAGATTTAATTATATTTTTGCAATTAACTGCTATATTTCATATATATGTATCCTGGTTGGTTTCGGACTGAGTCTGAGGAGTTCGGGGGTGGTTGGATTGATCGGAGTAATTGTTGTGTGTGATTATTGTGATCTGGTTATGAATTGGAGATTGGATTATTTGTGGATTGATCAATTGTTGGATATTCTGGATTTGGTTGTATTGTGATTTTAGGAGTTGATCATTGATTATATTGTTTCATTTCATGTTGCACGCATGACATGTTTGTAAACTGAAAAACTAGGTTTTTCGTGTGTTGCATGCATGATCATGTGATTATTTTGAAAACTGAGTTTTCATGAGAATTGGATTTATGGGTGCGTGTGTATCACGACCCCAAGCCGAGATGGGGCATTATCTCGGTGGAGCTCCTCTGGTCACTCGGGAGCGTAAGATACTGAGTGAAGTCCCCTGAGTTGTCGCCAGGCGACAACGGGATCGGACGTTGGACGTGCCGACTCTGTGGCCCTTCTGCTGGCGGGGGCTAGAGGATGACCTGGCCACGAACGCACCGGGTGCGGAACTGGGCATCTCTCGTAAAGTAGCCAGGACGTGCGGATGGTCCATAGGAGAGGCCATGGTGCATATGGTTAATTGGATAAATGGAAAAATAGCTGTTTTCTGGGAAAATAGCGTGAGTTGTTTTTGTGTATCATTTTCTGGGAAAATGATAGATAATGATTTTGTGTGCCAGTTTCTAGAAAAATGGTGGAATTGATTTTACTGGAAATGATTTTTGAGCCAATGAGATTTTTGGCGTGCGTTGCACTATTTCATTTGCATCATGGGCATGCATGGTTAGTTGTTTAGATATGGTTATATCTCTGGACTTGGTTAGGTTATAACTTACCTGCGGTACCATTTTATGGTACTGCAGACTTTGTTGATGATGCAGATGCCGAGCCTGGGGATCTGGCTCCGCCGGAGGAGTGATCTGGGATCACTCGAGTTGTAACTTTTATTTCAGACTTGTATTTTATTTTCTGGGACTTGGCTTTGTTTTTAAGGTATTTGGTATTTTGGATTTCTGTATTAATTAAAATTCTGGTACTAGTAGACTTTATTACCTTCCGCTATGTTTTTATTTGTGCACTGTTTATTTGTTGCACACACTGACACTTGTCGTTGGGATGCGTGACCGGTTGTCATCATCCCAGGTGTCTCGATTTCCATGCTGGTCCGTACATGGAAGTCGGGGGCGCCACATTAACACAGTGAAAAATTCTAAAGGAATAAGACGTGAAAAAAGTGAGCCCAATTTTGCAAACTAAGCAACTGCTTACAAACATCAAAATGTCCATGTCCAAAACCAGTGAAATTGCCATCACATGAAGTACATTGTATATTAACACAGAGATAGAAAAGAAAAAGCACCTAACCCATAAAGATTTTGCCTCCTTATAAGTAACTCATGATCATGAGGTAGCTCCAAATGAAACCTACATAAAAATCTTAGAAATTATGGTTTGGAGATAAGTGCGGCACCTAACCCAAATTATATGCATATATTAGAGGGAAAATGAGATAGTGTGAAGAAATCTATACTATAAAATTTCAAAAACCCCATAAAACGTTCAAATCTAGAATGTCAACCAAGATTCATAAACCAAATGGTTATGGAATCAAACAAAAACAAAATCCCAAATCTAATCTATCCATATCTACATTTAAAAAGCGAGAGATGCTCACATGGATATGGACTCAAGTAAAAACGTAAACCCAGATCTAATCTATCCATAAAATCATAAATATCACGCATACGTTTTCCAACCCCAATCTTAAAATGTTACTCAATAGAGCAAAATAACAGCATCCAATGGTAAAAAAAGAAACAATCTCAAAGCCATATTATTCAAACTCTCCCAGCAACCAAACACAAAGGGAGTTAGAGCTTAAACTTGGGGAATAGCTAGACTAGGCTTTAGGGTTCTTTTGGGTCTTCTTTACTGCTTGCGATTTGGGTGTTTTCAGCCATTTTCTTGTCAGGTCAAAATCGATTTTGGATTAGCATGTGGGGTTGGTTTGGAGGTGGCAGTAAAAACAGAGCAAGTAAAAATGAGGGGTTTCGAGTTTTTATATATATATATATATATATATATATATATATATATAAATTTGCAAAATTAGATCTTGTCTTCTCGTTCTAGGTTACAAAATTTTCAAATAAACAACAAAAAACATTTTCAGTAGAAAAAAACAAAACAAACACAGATACAAATCCAAACCCAAAGGAAGGAAAAAAAAAAGAAAAACATAGATAAGCCGACAGATTTGAGATTGAACAAATACGAGTACCATACTAACATAAACTTAGATCTACAAGTACAGGAACTCAAATTACAAACCTAGAAACTTAGATCTACAAAATTTAGTGTTGCGAGCATGTAGATCTACAAAGACATTTTTGCTGGAAGATTTTAAAAATAAAGAAACCCAAAAAACAGATCTACAAACACAGAATCTCAGATCTACAAATACAAACTTAGATCTACAAACTTAGAGAGAGAGAGAGAGAGAGAGAGAGAGAAGCTAACGAGTAGAGAGAAGAAACTGACGTTAATGGACGACGGCCACTGCTAGTCACCAGCGGCGATGGATTTGATGAAGGATGCTTGGGTTTCGTCGAGGAAAGAGAGAGAGAGAGAGAGAGAGAGGGAGAGGGGAGATCGAGAAGTGAGATGAGGCGCCGAAGGGTTACTATGAAACCAGTTTTATCATTAAAGCTGGTTACGGATATAACCGGTTAAATACCGGATCCGTAACCGATCCCGACGGATATAATAATTTTGTATCCGCCCGGATCATCCGGATTTCTGGATTTTTAACCAAACTGGAAAAAAATCCGGTCCGGATGCACACCCTTATCCAAAAGTATCTTTCAACATATTTTATTATTTTTTATTTTTAAAAAATGTTTAAAAACGTTATCTTTAATGAATTTATGTGTATTTTTTTAATATTAATATTACATCAATAAATTAAAAATTAAAATACATTATGAGCACTTTTGGGAGGCATTTTTAAAGGGCAATCCAGTAACGGAACTAGGAATTTTTATACGAGGGCTAGCTTTTTTATTGTGTTACACATTTATATAAAATAAAATAAAAACTAAAAAATCATAAAAATATAACTATATATAAAATTAGATCTGAATAATTTGTTATATATACATAGAAATAAAATTCTAAAAAACACAACTTAATATATGTTTCAAATTTTTGACGATAATGTTTCATGGAATAGTATTGATCTATTTTTATTTTTATAATGAAATATTTAGAATTTATTTTCTTCATAAAACTATCAAGTGGTATTTTAAAATGTCATTTTTCATTATAGTATGTTAGCTAATTTATCAAGTTTCATGCAAAACCTAAATATTTTCGTGTCACATTAAACATATAATGCTATAATTGAGACCTTAAATAATTTTTTTTTTTTTTACTCAGGTTATACTTGGATAGTAAGATGAGAATTTTTTTGTTTTAGATGAAAGTTTAAAATATTATTTTTTAATAGTATTATTTTGTTGGGATTTGAAAAAATTGAATTGTTTATTATATTTTGTGTAAAAATTTGAAAAAGTGGTAATGATGAGATGAGATAAGATGAGAATTTTGTATCTCATCTTAGTTACCAAACATAACATCAATGAAGTCTAGAGGATAAAACCTCTCAACTATTTTTCATTTAAATCATCAATCTTAAATGATTTTTCTTATATTTTCACTTTGGATTCCATATTAAGAAGTCTAATAATTGTATAACAAAAAATATTGTATAAAAAAAAACTTGGAGATCCATATTAAAAAGTTTATTATTTTTCCTAAACTTAATTTTAATTTAATTTTAGGCAGGCCACATCCTTGAAAATAAATAATATATAAAAATTATACCAAATTTTGGAACTATAGGTAAAAAAGTAAAGAAAAACATTTTTAGGTATATTGAAATTTTCAAAACTTTTAAAGAACATATGGGACTGTAAATTTTAGGGGGGGGGGAAGTGCTATATTTATAGAATTATAAATAAAATATAGAGTATATTTTGAATTTTGTAAAAACTTTGGGGGGGGGGGGGATGGCCCCCATTAGACACAAGGTAGGTCCGCCACTGGGGCAACCTAGCATCACCCATATATAGAATTTAGGCTCTACACTAAAGTTTTTAAACCAGGCAGCTCCAACCGAAATTTATCATGCTGGAACAGTAATTGGTACAAGACACCTTGATATTTTGTTTCCTTTTAAATTTGGATCGATTTTAGCTTGTTTTGAGTGTTTCAGACTGTGGCACTCCATCCCTCATGAAAGATTATGTGAGATTTCGTAATGCTAAGGATGTTGGCTGATGGCCTGATTGGTCAACACTTAGAGGATTCGTTAGGTGTATAGTAATCTTGAAGGAAGTACACATGTATGAAATTCGTTTTAAGACCACGCATCAGAAATATAAATAGAACACATTATTGTAACAACGTAAGTAATATCTGTACCATAAACTAAACTTCTAGAAAATAGGGGTTTCTTGGTCTTCATAATCTCAAAACATTAAATCATTTAGGATATATAGAATTAGTCACCATAGGAATCCGACTAAGTTATAAATGAGCACTCAGCTCAATTATGAACATCCTACGAAAGATATAGGTTAACTATGGCGAACACCGGTGCTAAAAATGGTCCTAGCCTACTTAGTCAGGACTCGGGCGGGATTGACTTATCTTCCTCAAGTGTCACCAAGGTCTAAACTTGCATCAAAGAAAAATTGGATGGGGCCCTAGGAAACTTGTCATGGTTCAACCTCTTCTCTGACTTTAGTGTCCAAACCTTAAGTGCCTAATGCACTGATCACTGCTCCATCATTATGAACACATCAACAAGCTGGGCATATGAGGCTAAGAAACAAAGGCCTTTAGACATGAAGCCAGTTGGGACTCTCGAGAAGAATGTGGTGCCTTGATTCAACAGGCATGGGCTAACATTTCACACCAAGGATCAAACCTACAGGAAACCTTAGAAGGCCTTCTTAGGTCCAAGGAACAACTACAACATTGGAGCAAGAATCTTTTTAAGAATCAGAAGAAACCATCAATGTAAAGCTCCAACACATAAAATAGCTCCAAGCGATTAGTAAGGGGGACTGCAATGAAGAGATTAACAAAGTCAGCATTGAAGTTGACAAGCTGCTTGAAGAAGAAGACATCAAATGGAAATGAAGAGTCAAGCAAACTTGGCTCAAGGAAGGAGACAGGAATAAAAATCTTTACCACTGCCAACCAAAGGAAAAAACATAATGGCATCCATAAGATATCCAATGACACAGGACTCACGGTTGACAAACCTAAGGAGGTTAGTGACATGTTTCAGACTTTCTTTAAAGACCTCTTCACCTCCTCTCAACCCAGGCTCATAGATGACTGCACAGATGCCATGGAGTTTTCAATAACAGATGAAAGGAATTCTTCCCTTACAAAAAAAATTTCCATACAAGAAGTCAAACAAGCTCTCTTTAGTATGAATGGTCTCGGGTCCCCAGGACCTGATGACTTTCCTGCCATTTTCTTCCAAAAAGCATTGGGATGTTGTACGCCCAAGGATATACTCAACAGTGCAGGAAGCTTTCAGTTCCACTTCCTGGCCTAGGGAATTCAATGCAACCCACATTGCATTAATTCCAAAGGTTAAGAACCCCTCCAAAGTTTCTGAATACAGGCCCATCTCACTCTACAATGTCCTTTACAAAATATTGGCTAAAGTTTTGGTAAACAAGCTCAAATCTATTATCTCCCAGTTGTAACAGCCCGTTAGAAATTTATTGGTGGAATTTCTATTGACTTTAGAAACCTCGTGAAAACCCTATAAGTTTTCACGAACTGACCAATCGCGCAAGTTTTAGTCTATCAACATAGTCAGTGTTATCACTCACTATGGTGCTAGAATTATGAGTTTAATTATTTGAGATAGTTAGAAGTGTCAGAATATGTTATGATCTACTCCATTAGACTCAGTTGATTATTTAGGATTTTATGGCGCAATAACTCATTTTCATAATTTCAGATAAAACGCTTGTTCGAAACTGAAAAATTTATTTTTAGGTGCACTTCGGGGTTGAAATTTGGTAGACGATTTTCACTATAGGTTAATATGAATATTTAAGAATTTTCAATACTAAGTTTATTATGCATTTTTTTGGAGTGACTAGTAATCTCGATAAGCGCACCAAGTGCAGTGTTTTTAAAATCACAATGCGGAATGCCCAAATTAGGTTAGAAAAGTTTTATTTGGATACTTGGCAAGGCCTTAGCCACACAAAATGAATAGTATTAGACACTTAGCATAAAGAAAAACCATGAGTTGGATTATGAAGGAATCAAAATGTGAGATCATGCCACCTAAGCGAAAACCTTATTTTTTTTCATCTGATCAATCAATTTTGTACCAGACCAAAGAGGGTTTCAATCCTAGTGAAACACTAAACGGTTGGAATCCAATTGAAACCCTAAGAACTTGGTTGAAACCGAAACCCTAAACGGTTTCCCAAACCCTAAAGTTGGCCTCCAAATCCTTTTTACTCCGATTTCGAGCACTGTGTTTAATCACTTGATTAAAACTTTCACATGTTATTAATTTATCAAATTCTTGTTATGACATCAATATCCAACCTTTTCAATTTTGAAAATTTGATTGGACCAAGAAAAATTGGATTTGGGCTTGATAGCATCTCAAACCCTAACCAAACCCCCTTAAACCCCAAATTGAAGCCTACTTGGTTGAGGCCTAGCAAGGCCCACGAATTTGGACACATTGGCAAAACTTCTTGAAGAAGTTTCCTCCCTCACTTGGTAGACCATCCACTGCCATTGGCTGCACCCAATAGTGCCTTGATGTGAAGGAGAAATCCACCCCATCAACCTTCATATCTCATAGCTGTTGCAGGCAGTCCTTGCCCCTCTCTATTATCCACTTTATGTCACATAGCCACATTTAATCAAGATTCATTCAAACCCATAATTTCACCCTCCAGAAGTCTAGAGGCATGCAAGGCACCCTTTCTTTCGGGCAGATTTCTGGGTCTTTTTTCGTAGAGATTCTCGACCCTCTGTATATGTTTTCGCATGATGACTCCTCATAAAAGTTGTTCATCTTTGAGTCTAGTTTCCGTGGATGTCTTATTCATCTCATTCCATACTCATTTGATCAGTCAAAATTATTTTTAACCATGGAAATATCATTCTAGGCGTGAAATTGGAGAGTATGTTATGTTTTGAAGTTTTGACCAAGCTAATGGACATATCTTGGTCCAAAACTTTTTATGGAGTGTTGTTAGCATGTGTTTATAAATGTTCATTAAGGTTTTATTGCATGACTAAAGCTTTTGATTATAGTTTCCTTAGATCTAGAAATTTGAAAACTGGAAGTGGAAAAACAGTTTCTGTTATGAGAAAATTTGAATATTTCGTGGTTTAATCTTACTCCAAAGATTTTGATATTTTTATGTGATGATTCTAAGTCTTTTATTTGCATGTTAGGATGTTATTTTGAAAATATTTAGTATTAGTGCCAAAGATATGATTTTTCTATACGAGAGGATTTTGTTAGGCCTAAGATTTGATGTTTTTGGGATAGATTCATGTTTTATTGAGTTCTAGTCATATGATTTTAAGTTTGATAGTTGGATCTTCTTTATAGGACACATTTTTAAACCATGTGATGTTTAGTTTGAAGATCACATGTCTTTAAGTCATGATCAAGAGATTGATCAATGTTAGTTGAGAGAAAAGTTTCTGTTTTTGGACTAAGTGTAAAACCAAAAACTCCAAGTGTTATTTTGTGATTTTTGGTAACTTTTGTTTGATGATTTAAAGTATGGTTGATCTTAGGATGATATTATGAATATGTTAAAAGTAAGATTTGATTTTTTTGAAATTTTTGGAGATGTTTTTATTAAGGTTAAAATTTGTGATTTAAGGGTTTACTTTTTGTTAAAAAGTTTAGATCTTTTTACAAAAAGTTTGGTATTGATGATTAGCTTTTTCTTAATGAATATTTTAAGTGTGTTTTTAAACTTAGGATATGTAGATCTTTGTTACAAATTTTGGTTTAATCATGGGTTTTGAAGATAGAAGAAATTGCAACCAAAATCAAAAGAAATAGTCTATGTAAGTTTCGGTCCTATAGAGTTTCAATGGTTGTGTTTAGTTTTAAATTTTTCTGAATTGATATTTGAGTTTGTGACAAAATTTACATTTGGTAATTTTTGGAGTTAGGATGTGAAATCCTTAAGTTAGTGATAAAATGGTCATTTTCCCACATGTAGATGATAAAATGATAATTTTACTCTAAGTTAGCTTGTTTTCATGCTTCTAATTGTTAGTGATTAAATTTCTAATTTTTAGAATCACTATTTGTAGTTCCTCTTGTTTCACGATTTATTCTCGTAAAACGCGACTATCGAGTTAAGTTAACTCTTAACTTATTATCAGTTTACTTTATATGTGTGATGGCTAAGAGAACTACAGTTTATGTTCGTATGTTGTTATATATGTCATGCCATGCCATATCATCACATGTTTGTCTATTATACGAATTATTTTGTCACGAAATACTTATCTGTTATATAATATATTCTGTCACAAGTTACTATTTGTTGTAAGTATGTCACATTACATATGCTATATGTTACATGTATGTCAAGTCACGTAATATTCACTGTCACATGTTATGCCATGTTACGGAATATTGTCTGTTATATGTCATGTCATGTTATAAAATATTGTCTATTACAATTATGTCATGTTATAAAATGTTGTCTGTTATATTTATGTCTCAAAGTATGTCATGTCTGTCATCTTACATTCATGTCAAGTTTCAAGTTTATGTTGCGTTCAAGCTACGTTAAATCATGGTAACCCTATGAGATAAGAATACGCTACCATGGTAACCCTATGAGATAAGAATACGCTATCATGATAACCCCATGAGATAAGATTAAGCAATCATGGTAATCCCATGAGATAATACTACTCTATCATGGTGACCCAATGAGACAAGAATATGTTTCAAGTTTATGTCATGTTATGTTCAAGTTCAAGTTCATGTTATGTATGTTCACGTTCATGCTATGTTTCAAGTTTATGTTATGTTTCAAGTTCACGTTCATATCAGGTTATGTTCACGTTCATGTTATGTTCAAGTTCACGTTCATGTTATGTCATGTTCACGTTATGTTTCAAGTTCACGTTTATATTATGTTATGCTCAGGTTTATGTTATGTTCAAGTTCATGTTCAAATTATATATGTTCACGTTCATGCTATGTTTCAAGTCCATGTTATGCTTCAAGTTCACATTCATGCTATGTTGCTAGTTCATGTTATGTTTTAAGTTCACGTACATGTCATGTCACGTCAAACTAAGTTTCAATTTCAGTTCAAGCTATGTCATTTATGCCATGCTATATGTCAAGTTATGCTATGCTTACTTATGATTTTGATTATACATTCATGCTTTTACTGCCACGCATGCATCATTAACCTGTGTGGAAGTTTCCTGTTAACTTACTGAAATTTGTAATCAAATCTCACCGTGGTAGTCTCAATTACCATTCCCCCCGAATGGTAGGCGATGTGTTAGGATCAAGGTAGGGAGCAGACACTGGCAAACTGGAGGAGGTTGACTAGATTTTGTAGTCTCAACACGAAGCTTGTAGCCTCCATAGTTAGACCTTTGGATAGTATTCTGGTATCGTTAGTTGAGTTACGCGAGTTACTCAACGAACTAGCTCAATACTGTATTTTGGCAATGTAATTATGATGCCAGGTCTCCGTTATTTTGAGATTACAGTCTTTTGAGACCCGTACTGTAATTGTAGATGTTTATTTTATTAAGTATGAATGGATTACGTTTTAATTATTTGGGATATTATAAGTTTAGTGCATAGTATTGCTAAAAAAAAATATCCGCTGCGAATATTGCATAAAGCTATATGCATGTTAGGAACATTGTATCTTATATGTCATGAACGGGGGTATGTAACCTTGTGTTGCATGTCCTAATACTTCAGATGTCCGTCCATCCGATCTCAAGTGGAATTTGGGGACGTCACACCATCTAATCTCATCTTACCAGAGTGCCTTTGTCCCAAGCAAGTTGATAACAGACAATGCCATTTTGTGGCTTTTGAAACCTTGCACACCATGAGCAACATCTTGAAGGGTAAAGAAGGATTTATGGTATTAAAACTAGACATGAGTAAAGTCTATGATAGACTTGAATGACCCTTCATAGCAGCAGTAATGTCAAAATTGGGATTTGCCACAAAATGGGTTGAGATTATCATGAGATGCGTGAACATTGTTTCATACTCAATCCTTATCAATGGCATCCCTTAAAACCCCTTCTCACCATCAAGAGGCATTAGACAAGGAGATCCTTTCTCTCCCTACTTATTTATCTTATGTGCTGAGGTTCTTAGTAAACTAATTCAAAAAGCTGAAATAAAAGGAGCTATCACTGGTGTCCCTATTGGCAGCTCAGGTTTACACATTAGTCACCTATTTTTTGCAGATGATTGCCTATTGTTTTATAAGGCAAACCCTTTCGAGTGGAGCAGGTTACTATTCTTATTGTAGACATATGAACAAGGCTCAAGCCAAAAACTAAACAAGGACAAAACTTCTATCTATTTAAGTAAAAACACAAGGACAGAAGCTAAGGAACTGATCATAGCAGTTGTAGGGATCAAATCTTCTTAATCTTATGATAGATATCTTAGTTTACCAACTAAGATAGGGAGGGCCAAAACTACAGGTTTCAAACATATTATTGATCGAGTCAGAAACAGAATTAGCAATTGGAAGATGAAGCACTTGAGTCAAGCTAGTAAAGAAATCCTCATCAAAGTAGTCCTTCAAGCAATTTCTACTTATAACATGAGAGTTTTTAAACTACCTAAAACCATTGTGGAGGAGCTAAACAGATTACTAAGACAATACTGGTGGGGTCAACAAGAGGACAAAGGCAAGACCAATTGGTGTTCCTGGAACCATTTGAAAAGGTCTAAAGCTACTTATGGCCTAGGTTTTAGGGACCTGGAATTCTTTAACATGGCACTCCTAGCAAAGCAAGGATGGAGACTAGTTCAACATCCAGAGGCACTAGCTGCAAAGGTCCTTTCTACCAAGTATTATCCAAATGGGAACTTCGTGCAAGCAAAAGCCAAAAGAACATCTTCTTTCATGTAGAGAAGTATCCTCTATGCAAAACCTCTACTGGAAGCTGGTCTCATATGGCGCATTAGAGATGAAAAAGGACCAGTATTTGGAAGAACAAATGGCTCCCACTTAACACATGATTCAAAGCCCTATCAAGGACTCTGATCCTGAGGCAATAGTAGCAACAATAATTGATCAACACACTCTGTCATGGAAGGTGGACATCCTGAAGACCCTCTTTTCTGAGGTTGAAGTCACTACAATTCTACAAATCCCAATTAGCCCATGCCAAAGTCCTGACAAGATAATATGGAGTGGGACAAAAAATGGGGTCTTTTCTATAAAAAGTGCCTACAACCTGCAAGTGACCCTTCACCAGTCTTCTTAGGGCCAAACCTCCTACTCAAACTACTCTTAAGAAAAATGGGGGAGAATCTAGAAACTTCCCATCACCAGCTCTGAAAAACTATTTCTATGGAAGCTTGTCACAATGCTTTACCCACCAAGTCCAATCTAAAAAGAAAGAGAATCATTGAAGACTCCTGTTGTCCAATAAGCAGCCAAGAAAATGAAACTTAAAACATGCCCTTTGGGAATGCCCCTCAGCTAATGATGTCTGGAGCTACTCCTCAATATATTTCCAAAAGAAGAAATCATCCCATAATTCATTCAAAGACATGGTTCTTTCTATGCTCGCTGACTTGGAGGAGACTGCTAGTTGAATTTGCAGTAATAATTTGGAAGCTCTGGAAGAGAAGGAATGAACTGATCTTCAAGCAGAATTTTACAAACCCTATCACCCTATCTATCTAGTCAAAACAAAAGATGGAAGAAATGCAAATCCTTAAAAAACCTACACTAACCCTTTCTCCATTGGGATGTTAGTCTTCAAAAACAAAATTGTACAAGTGGAGTTGGTGTGGCTATCAAAGATTGGGAAGGCAGGTTTATTGCAACAATGAGGATAAAAAGATCTTTATATCCAAATGCTCACCTTGCTAAATCCTATGCTGATCAATGGGATGTCCTTCTAGCTACAAACATTGGTCTTAGGCAAATCATTCTTGAAGGCAATGCCTTGCAGATGGTGCATGAACTCAGAGATGAAAGTGAAAACTGGTCCCAAGCTGGTCTAATTTCCATGGATACAAGGATCCTTCTAACAATTTCAAATCATGGTCTATCCAACATGTTAAAAGAGCATCCAGTGAGATTGCTCATGTTCTAGATGATGTACTTCTAGAACTTGAGGACATTCCTAGTTGTATTGGCCATTTGGTCTCTACTTGATGAATAAATTCATTCTGTTCAAAAAAAAAAAAAAAAACCTAGCATCACCCATATATAGAATTTAGGCTCTACACTAAAGTTTTTAAACTGGGCGGCACCAGCCAAAATTTATTGTGCCGGAATAGTAACCGATATGGGACACCTTGATATTTTGTTTCGTTTTAAATTGCAATCAATTTTAGCTCGTTTGAAGTGTTTCAGTCTGTGACACTCCATCCCTCATGAAAGACTATGTGAGATTTCATAATGCCAAGGATGTTGGCCGATGGCCTGATTGGTCAACACTTCGAGGATTCGTTAGGTGTGTAGTAATCCTGAAAGAAGTACACATGTATGAAACTTGTTTTAAGACCACACATCATAAATATAAATAGAACAAATTATTGTAACAACATAAGTATATATGTACCAAAAACTAAACTTCTAGAAAATAAGGGTTTCTCGACCTTAATAACCTCAAAATATTACATCATTTAGAATACATAAAATTAGTCGCCACAGGCATCCAACTAAGTTATAAATGAGCACTCAACTCAGTTATGAACATCCTACGAAAGGTATAGGTTAACTATGGCGAACATTGGTGCTAAAAATGGTCCTAGCCTACTTAGTCAGGACTTGGGTGGGATTGACTTATCTTCCTCAGGTGTCATACAAGGGGCATCAAAGTCTGTAGTCTCGAGAACAAAACTATAGGTAGGTTAAGCAGCTATGACAAGATCGTTAATGAAAGATAATGCTAACAAAGATGTAATGAAAACATTTCACGTAAATACTAGAAGAATATGAAGGTGCATGGGAGGTGTCATCCTCTCTCCTTGTAGCTACATGCATTCCTAAAAAATTGACGAGGAATCACCCTCTTAGTGAAAATACACATACACACACACACACACACACACACACACAAGCATGTGAGGAATCACCCTCTGAAGGCATAGCCCTCTTTTATGCAAAATAGATGAAAACTCAATAGTACTACTATGGCAAGGAGTTACCCATCTCCATATAATAGAAAATCTATAAAAACCAATATTTGGTCAAGTATCATTTTTTACTCATAGACATTCATTCCTTTCATTGCTCATAGGCACACACTTGTTCATAGGCGCATACATTTGCTCATACAAACACACTTGCTCATAGGGATACACTAAAACTTGTTGCCCTAAGGATTGCTACTCTACCTAGCTGCAATCAACTCGAAGACACCGGCACGTGATATGCTAGGAGATCCCATATCCCGACTATAAGGTGAGGCCAAGTATGACATCGTTCCACCCCACTCTCCATAAGATATGTTCCTTCTCGTGTGATGCATGTGGTAATGCTTCACAGAATGGTCCCAAAAAATTCTTCGTCTCAAATTATGATTATAGACTCTCGCTGACTCCATGGACACTTACACTCACACACACTACCATCCAAGGTTCCCATTCAAGATATCGCATCAGAAGTAGAAAAAAGTTAAAACATCAAAAACATTGAAAGCATCATAAATCAACGAGTAAATATAGCTAGAAACATACTGTTATAAATATTTATTTATGCTTGTAGAAAAAGGGAAGAAGATTACAGAAGCGATGTAATGTTCTCACACACAACATTCACCTCACATTATTTAGCACTGTCTTATCCAGCACTATCTTAGAAGCTAACCTACATTTGTACGTCAGAAGTGCTTTCGTTGCTTTCTTGCTCCTTGCTTTTCATAGCAGTCACTTTCATTTAAATAGAGTGGCAATGTCAGATGTATTCTCTAACATATCACTGATTCCTGATATGCTTGGATATGAGTCTTTCATTCTTGTCCTGTCATATTGAAGGATGACAAAGATAAGTGACCAGGGCATGGTCTGCATATCCTATGGTATGCCAAATCCTTAGTTCTCCTTTGAAGGAAGATCCTCCATGTGGCGTTGGGTTATACTTTTAAGTCTTGATGACACGACATGTCACACCTTCACCTTTAATTGTAGAGCTACTTTGGATATAACCTCTCAAATTGAGTGTGGGCTTTTATGCTTGTTGCTGACATTTCTTCGAACCCTTCTGTTTTATCCCAAAAAAATTTCATGATTGGTTGTGTCAATCATTGTCTGTACTTTGACGAGTGATCATTGGGCGGGTAGCTTGTAACTCGCCCGAGCTCATTAGTCCCTTCAGCTTCTCATTCTCATCCTTATGAGAGACAACTTTTCTAGTTCATCTGTCGTGGCCAAGTTCCTCATCTCTACCTTGCTCTGGGACATGTCAATCGGATTCCCACGTGGTGCCTACTCGGTTTCTCCCGCTACTGGTGTCTCCTTGCTCTGCACTCGGTGTCTCCCACTACTGGTTCCTAAGACCATTGGAGTGCTTATCGTCTTTGCCTTTCCTTTAATTCCATGAACGATCTGTCCCCTTTAACATTAGTTAGGACCCTTACATGGTCGGTTTTCAATATTCTGGCCAGAATATGTATTCGGCTTTGTATACTTAAAATAACAATCACTGTAATTTTAAGAAAAAACTTATATATTTAGGTAATTTCTTATACATGTTTTAAAGGGGCAAGCACTTTGCCACCTTATGCTTGCCTGGGTGTGAACACTCTTTGCTCGTCCCAAGGTTTGAGCACTATTTGCTCGTCTCGGGGATGAACATTTTTGCTTGCCCCTCTATGGTGCTTGCTTGAGGGGAGCACTTTTCCACCCTGTGCTCGATGGGTGACAAGCACTTTCGCTCACCTTCCAGGGTGCAAGTGCTTTTGCTTGCCTCGGTTTGAGCACATTTTTCTAGTCCCAAGATTCAAGCAGCTCAAACAACTTTGTTTACTCTAAGTGCAAGCACTCTTTACTTGCGGGGTCGTAATGAGTGGGCTGCCACTTTCCTCCCATGATGTTTTCAAAACATCACGTGCTCACCCTGGGCATGTGCCCTCCTACTAGAGGAGAAAATTTGTTTTGTAGTAGAAAAAGTATGTTCTCTTCATCAAGACTTTTTTAACATTTGACATATAGAATTTTGAGTAAATCTTCTGGCTGATCTGTACATTATCCCCCAAATAACAGCACTCCAATAGGTGAGTGCCAAATAGGCTTCCCATTTTAATTTATATGTGATCGTACATTAAAAGATAACACATGGTCTGAAATTCATCCCCTCTCCAGAGCCCCCATCCCCTCCCCCCCCCCCTTTTGCATGAAAACAAGAAAACCACCCCCCTCTTCGCCCACCCTCTCTTAGGACCAGACCAGAAACCTCGAATCCCCTCTCACTCGTGACCCTCCCCTGTCTCTCTCGACCAAATCTAGAAACTCGAGCCCTAATGTGTTCAAATTCATATATTCTCTACCAGTCGCCACTGACGACCTAACCCTCAAAGTCGTGATAGAGGATGTGATTGGTGCCATTAGCCTCTGGAATGCCCTTTTACCATTTATTCTCTAGCAACTATGAATTCCCCAAATATTATAGTGAGTTATGAATTCTTCTAATATTTTGCTTTTATTTCATAATTCATTTGAGATTTTGTTTCTCTAGCAACTACGAATTCGTCTAAGTGTAGTTAGTTACGATGATATAGGTAATATGGCTATCAATTTTGACTGTGGCGTGAGATTGTGGCGTGAGATTGTGGTGTGAGATTGTGGCATGAATTCTGATATAAGTAGTTTTGATATTTTGATTGTTGATGAGTGTAAGAAAGTGCACTCTAAATACCCTATTATTGAACTAAAATGCTAAAATGTGAATATAAATCATAGGAATTAATGTGTATTCTTGAATTGAGTTTCTATTTACTTTGAGATACTCCTGAGCAAATTTTTATATTTAATGTTGGAGTCTATAAAAAGCAAGTCAAAACTAGTCAAATTCAATAGACTTTCAAGTGGGCAAGACGTTGAAACAACCTAAGAACTTTCAGCGAGTGTATGACTCTTCAAATTGGGGAGGGGTCACTCTTGGACAGGTGAGCCTAACTCTTTTAAAAAAAAATAATAATAAGGATAATGATAAGGTTTGAGAGTAATTTGAATTAAGAGAAAAAGTCAGTCCGAAATTCACTAGAACACAGCCTGTACATACTTTAGTATTTTGATCGTAACTTTACATTCAAATATTAGGTTGATGCGATTATTGATGAGTTGGAAAGATATCTTAAAGGGCTAAAAATTTTTCTCTAAATAAGGATTTCTAAATTCGAACTCCGGAAGTGTGTACGTGGCTACCAAGATGAGTCCTAAAATTTAGGCGATTTTGTATGCGGGAATATGAAGACATTAGGGTTTCTTTCCTACCCTATATAAGCATTTCATTTGCATGAAATTTGGAGTTGGAAGAGGAGGGAGACGGCTCAGTACTGAAGAACGAAACGACGAGATTAATTTCCATGGCTACCGTTTGCTTTATTTTTATCTTGAAATTTTTGTTGTCCATAATATTTATGGATAACTAAATTCTCAAGTAGGGGTAGGGATAAACTTGCACATTGGATGGTATTTTTAATTTATGTATTTGATTTTCAATTACTAAAACTCTCTTGTTTTATCATTCTCAATTCATTGTTGATGTTTTCTTCTCCAAATAATCATAAAATTTCTTCTGTTTTTGGATTCAATCATGCTTTTTCTATTGAACGGATTAGGTCTTTGATTATGTTTAGATCAAATATTTATCTATATCGATTTAGTTTTTTGTTGCAATATCGCTCTATGAGTATATTGTCGTCGTTGGATTTTCTCAATAGTAATAATAATTTACGTATTTTAAACATGGTGAATGATTCTTCAAATGGTTATATTTGGTTTAATTTTGGTTTATAAATCTATGCCTTCCAATTGAGAATTTTGGGAATTGAGTTTCCAATTGAGTTATTCAATGAATTAAGAATACTTAAAATACCGGATTTGTGCAAGAGATTCCCGATACTTTACTGTTCGTTAAATTTGAGTACCTTTTCCGTTAGTCACTTTGTTTCACTTTAATTTGCATTTAAAATTAATCATTGTTCTCCATTAATCATTTAACATTTTTCTTTAGTTTCTTTGTTCCTTCTGCTATTCTTTTAATTTGTATCTTTGTGGAATTGATACCCTAAACTTTTCTACAACTACTGCGTTATTCTTTGGGCGTAATCAATTGTGGTGTGAGATTGTGGCATGAATTCTGATAATAGTGGTTCTTATATTTTGATTATGGTGTGAGATAGTCACGTGAATTATTTTGAGATTATAGTAATATGGCTATCAATTCTGACTGCATGGATTTTTGTCATCTTAGAATACTTGGTTGATGCCATTGAGGTAGCTTTGACCTGTGAATCTGTTTTGTTCTTTGATGTGTGGTAAATTTTTTGGAGCACCTTGAATATATTATCTACTGAGATATTGATAAACAATTTCTAAAGATGGAAGTCTATATCATTTTTGGAAACCCTATTTCTATTTCTATTTCTTGTTTCACAATTTCTGTTTCTAACTAACTCATTATTTATAATTGATGGCTTACGTTCGTCAGATATCCAGTGTTCTTAAAAAATGTCTTATCATCTTCCTAGAATTTTTAGATTCCCAGTTCTACTTCATGTTGTTGCTGACCCATCTCAGCTAGCATTCCTTTTAGCTTTAACTGATACAATCAAACTCAATTAATTAACAGTTTGTATAACAGTTTGCAACACAATCAAAGTAGATTCTAATACTCAATATATCAAAATCTAACACTGGATCAGCAAGTAATTCCACTTCCTAAAGTAAGTAGATAGTACCATATTGATAATAGCTTAGTTTTGCACATTTATCTCATTAGTAGATAGCTTTATTATATTTAGTTTAGGTTAATTCATGCATATTATAGGTTGTTTTAAAATAATGTTCTTTTCTTAATTTTGAACTTAAAATGAGTCTTAATGCATAAATTTTTTTTTTCAGGGTTTGAGAGTACTTTAGATCAAGGAAAAAAGAAAGAAATTACAGAATAAATCCACAAGAATCTAAGTTCAAAATGTCCTAGGAGACAGCCTAGACATACTTTAGTATTTCGATCATAATATTCTACTCACATATCCAATTGATGGGATTCTTGATTAGTTGGAAAGCTATCTTAGAGGGCTACAATGTTGACTCTAATAAAGATTTCTACATTCTAACTCTTGAAGCACGTACGAGGCTGCCCATATAAGTTCTAAAGAGTTTTTAGGAGGATCATGAAAAACGTTAGAGTTTCTTTTCTACCCTATATAAGCATATCATTAGCACGAAATTGAATGGAGGGAGGCCAGGAAAAATCCTAATTTATTGTTTTTTTTCTTTTACTTATGGATTGCTAAACACATTGCTAAGGTATAGGGCAAAACCCAACTATCTTTTAGTATGCTCTTAACAATCTGTTTATGATTTTTATGTTTAAGTTTTGATGTTTTCGGATTGATTTACCATTCTAAAAAAAAGATTTCTTCTGTATAATTCTTTGATTTATCGTAGACTCTAGGCATATTAAATGCTTAGAATTTCCTAACTTTAAATTCTCTAGATTTGGTTTACCTAAAATCAATCCAATTCATGAAACTATCTTTGAAAAGTAATATGTGCTTTAATTGCTAAATCATCCGACGGAAATCATCCTTCGTATGACCTTTAGTTGAGTTATAAAATAAATTGTTGAAACTATCATCAGATGCGTTGTGTGTGAATCCCGAAGTCTTAGTGTTTTAAGATATTGATATTTTTTTCCATAGTTTTGACCTTTTTTTCCAGCAACTCAATCAATCCTTGATAATCTTTCCTATTAAGTTTTCTTGTTCTATTTGATTTTCTTGCTTTGGATTGCAATTCTACACCCTTTCTTGTGGATTCGATCTCAGACTCACCGAGTTATCACTTCGCGACAATAATACACTTGGGAGCATTATTAAAGTTGCAGCAAGTTTTTGGTGTTGTTGCCGGGGAAGGCAGCGTGGTTGAAGCAATACAATTTTTTGTAGGGAGGTTTGTTGAGTTGTGAATTTCTTCACAATTTCGGTAATATCTCTCCAACTCTTTTCTTTTTTTGTTTTCTCCCTATTTACATTTATTTCTCTTGTTTAGTTTTAGATTTATTTTAAACTTGTTTGCTGCATTAGTACATGAGCTATTGGGTTCGTGATAGAGATAATCGTTTGATTAGGGTTGAATATCATAATTTGTTATACATTTGTCTGATTCATCCAATCATTTCTCACACACTTGATACTATGTCGATCCATGAGAGTGTCCATGATGAGAGGAATAATACCAACATTCTAGAATAAGAAGATCTTCATCCCATTAGGACTCTTAGAGATTATTTGTAGCCCACTAGGAGTAGTGTTCCATCTTGCATAATCTTTCCTTCTAGTGCATATAATTTCAATTTTAAGCCAGGTATGATTCCATTACTTCCTAGATTCCATGGCTTAGAATCTGAAAATCCTTATCTACACATTAAGGAGTTTAAGGAGGTATGTGCTAACTTCCATGATGAGACTTGTAGTGATGAGATTATTAGGTTTAAGTTGTTTCCTTTCTCTCTTAAAGAGAAGGCAAAGACTTGGCTTAACAATTTGAGACCTAGGTCAATTGGTAGTTGGCAAAGAGATACAAACTAAGTTTCTAAAGAAAATTTTTCCAATCCATGGGACTAATGCTCTCAAGAGACAAATGGTGAATTTTTCACAAAAAGAGAGTGAGACATTTTGCGAATGTTGGGAAAGATTTAAAGATTTGCTCGATTATTGTCCACATCATGGCTATGAAACTTGGCGTATAATCAGTTTTTCTATGACAGTTTAAGTCTCAAAATGCGCCAATTTTTAGAGATGATGTACAATGGAGAGTTTTTAAACAAAGACCCTGAAGAGACTTTTAAATATTTTGACTCTTAGCTGAGAATACCCAATCTTGGGATACCATTGATACTTTGGATACATCCAAACTTTCCACCAACCCCTCTGGAAGTGGTAGATACCAACTTAAGGAGGATGATGACCTTAAAGCTAGGGTAACAAGTTTGACTAGGAAGCTTGAAGCCATAGAATTTAGGAAAGCAAATGAAGTCACTACTGTGACTAAAGTTAATGAGGTTTGTAGTATTTGTGAGACCATGGAACACCTAACAAAAGAATGTCCTACACTTCTAGCTTTTAAAGAGGTGTTGTGTGATCAAGCAAATGTAATAAACATTGTCAAAAAGTCATATTCCTCCTCCTATTCAGAGACTTACAATCTTGGATGGAGGAATCATCCAAACTTTAGTTAGAGAAATGATAATGTGGCTACAGCTCCTACTCAAGATCCTTCCAATTTTAAGCCTTACAATGCTCCACCACCAAAGAAAAGTCTTGAGGATGCATTGCACCAAGTTTCTACAAGTTTACAACAATTTATGCAAACACAAGCAACCATCAATAATCAAAATTTCAAAGCCATCAACGACATTAGGAACACACTTACTTAGTTGACCACTTTTTTGAGCAATCAAGAAAAAAGAAAATTTCCTGCTCAAGCACAACCCAATCCACAAGGTCAATTTAGTGTAGGTGAATCTAGTGCCAATGGTGAAAATTTTGGGTATGTTAAGTCTATCACTACTCTTCGAAGTGTGAAAGTCATTGGCAAAACCGTCTCACCAAAAGAACCAAAAAAGTTTTCAAAATCAAAGAGTAGTGATGAACCTAATGAGCCCAAGAGTGATGAGGTTGTTTGTCCTATCCCACCCCTTTTCCCCAAAGATTGGTTCCTCCTCAAAAAATGAATCACAATGCTGAAATTTTTGAAGTGTTCAAGCAAGTTAAAGTAAATATTCCACTTTTGGATGCCATAAAGAAAATTCTTTCATATGCCAAATTTTTAAAAGATTTATATACTGTTAAGCACAAGTTTAATGTACAAAAGAAGGCATTTTTCACTGAACAAGTAAGTGCAATCATTCAAAATAAAGCACTTCTTAAATACAAAGATCCAGAATCTCCTACTATTTTATGCATGATTGGTAATTCTAAAATAGAGCAAGCTTTTTGCTTGATCTTGGATCTAGTGTGAATCTTTTGCCATATTCTATATATGAACAGTTAGGTCTTGGTGAATTGAAACCCACTTCCATAACTTTACAACTTACTAATCGATCTATGAAAATTTGCAGAGGTATTATTGAAGATGTGTTAGTCCAAGTGAAAAAATTTTATCATCCTGTTGATTTTATTATCTTGGACATGGACCCCACTTTCAATAGCAATTGCCAAATACATGTGATTCTAGGACGCCCCTTCCTTTCTACTTCTAATGCTTTGATCAATTGTAGGAATGAGCTTTTAAAACTATCTTTTGGCATATGACTTTAGAGTTTAATATTTTCAATACTTGTAAGCAGCCCATGGATGAAGAGGATGTTAATGAAATTAATTTCATTGAAATACTTGTTAAAGGACAATTTAGAAAAAACTTGTTGTTTAGATCCATTAAAGGCTTGTATACTCAATTCTTGTGATTTTGATTGTAGTGAAAATTCAGACACTTCATATATCTATTCTCTTTTAAACTCTTCACAGGATTTGGAGATAAATAAGTGGAAACCAAAATTTGAGGAGTTGTAGCCATGCAAGAATCACTTGATACCTCACTTTCATTTTTGGGGGCCTTAGGCAATGACTTAAAAGAAGAATCACTTGATACCTTCATGTGAACAAGCACCGAAATTGGAGTTGAAGCCATTACCTATGGAGCCCAAGTATGCTGTCTAGGACCCAATGAGACTTTCCCTGTGGTAATATCTTCTAAATTTAACTATATGCATGAGATTAAATTATTGAATGTTTTGAAAAACCACAAGAAGGTTATAGGGTGGAGCATTGCTGACATTAAGGGGATAAGCCCTCCAGTTTGCACTCACAAAATCTATTTAGAGGACGATGTCAAACCATCCAGGGAGATGCAATGTAGGTTAAACCCTACAATGAAAGAGGTAGTCAGGACTAAAGTACTAAAATTGTTAGATGTGATTATCATATACCCCATTGCTGATAGTAAATTAAGTCTTAAACAAGTTGTGTCTAAGAAATCTGAAATAACTGTAGTCAAGAATGAGAATAATGAGTTGATCCCAACCCGTGTTGTCATGGGTTGGCGTATGTGTATTGACTATATAGGAGGTTGAATGTTGTCACTAAGAAAGACCACTTCTCTTTGCCTTTCTTGGATTAAATTTTAGAGAAGGTAGCTGGTCATGAATATGATTGTTTTTCGGATGGGTACTCAGGGTATTATCAAATTGAAATTGCACCTAAAGATTGATTGAGGTGAATTATTGCATATTTATACATCTCGAACCAATATATTTTATTTATTTCATTACATTATCATTGGTTTTAGATGAAAAAATGGTTAAGATGCATAAATCCGAGTTGTGATTTAAATTGATTTATAGCATAGTTAATGCTTAATTTTTATAACTTGTGATTTAATTGGATAATATTTCTTCACATGTACAACCTATTTTTTATATTCTATTATTCTTTTTTATTTTATTTATTTTCTATTTTTTTTTTTATTTTTTTTATATAGGCCAAGAAATGCATGAGAAAAGTCAAAGAAAACGACAAGTCAAAGAGAAAAGCAAGTAAAAAAAGGCACAACTTGAAAACTTATATTTGGATGGAAGCATGTCAAGCAACACACGGGAAAAAGAAAAAAGAAAAAAAGAAAACGCAAACACACGCATGCCAAAAGAATAAAACGCCACAACGGAAGTTGATTTCATTGGGGGCTTTTTGGGAAGAAACAAATGAAAAAAGGAGAGAGGGCAGCATATATATTTACTTCTTTTTTCTTTCAGTTTTGAAGATGCAGAGAGTAATGTTGCACGGAGAGACATTGAAAAACTTTGAGGAGTCCAACGTCTACCGCTACCCAGCCTCTTCCACTGCTTTCCATTTTTATCTCCATTCATTTGGCTTGATATTTCCACTATCTACTTTTTATTTAATTTCAGTTTAAAGTTTATGTAGTATTTTTGAGATTTTTGGCTTAGAAGTTTGGGCAATTTATTTTACTTAATGTCGTTATTTTTCTTGCTCTTTTATGATGGGCCCAAGATGGACCTAATTTTAAAGATCTTTTACAAGTTCCATATGGGCCAATTACAAGATTAAGAGCTAAGAAGATTAAGGAAATAATGCAAGAATTGGTACAATTCACTTGAGACGAGTCTAGCAAAATCCCAACATTCAAGATGGGCTTGAAGGATGGAGATCCAATTTTGATTTATTTGATACAAGCTATGGAAGAGGGTAATAACATTACTTAAAGGCCTTGGGCACTTGAAGACTTTCAAATTCTTTAAATCATTTAGAAGACTTATTTTATTAGTTTATAATAATTGAGTTTTAGGATGCTTGGCTCACATAGGTCTTATTTCTTATGAACTAGGGTTTTTGGGAAGGTCTTGTATTTTGGCCAAGGATATATTTGGAAACTTACATTTTAGGAACTAGGGTTTAAAGAGAGATACTATAGCAAGTTACTGTAGCAACGATACTATTCATCTAGGGGTATTTTTGAAAGAAATGAGTTTATTTTGGGTTAGGGTTTCATTAGGTTTTGGTTTAAATACTTTTTATAGGCTCATTTGAAAGGCAGACAATATTGAAATTTCATTGTGAGTTAAGTTTACTCCTTTTGTTCTTGAGAACTTTTGAACTTATCAAAGGTAAATCACAACCTTTGTGGCGTTCCTCCTTATAATCTGGGTTCTTGAGACGAGTTCTTCAACGGGTCTATATTTTAGTATAATCTAGGTTTTTTAAACGAGTTCTCATCGGGTCTAGATTCTCCATTCATTGACTTGAGTTTGGCTTTCCTGAGTGAGTTTTCAATTTGATTGTGGGTTCAAGGGATTCCATTCCCGCGGGTTCATATCATTTTAAGCTTTCATTTAACAGTGATTATAATTGCTATGGATTGATTTTGAGAATTTGTGATTTGAATACAAGGATGAATCCTAAAATCTTGATTTTGGGGCTTTTCAATTTTCAACTCGTATTTTGTCAATTATTTTCTAATCTAATTTAATTTGTAGCTTAGTTTTATTAATCTCTTAGTTCCATTGCATATTAGATTAATTAAAGCTTAATTAGGACTTATATAATTTCTTTTTTATTATTTAATTTTCAAATTAATTAAGATTGTTTAGTTTAGTTAATTCCTAAATTGTTAATTTCAATTTGTTAGTCTTTTACATTTCATTTCGACACTCAAAAATCTAAAAATATGAATCTAATCCATGACTAGTGCCTTTTTTTATTCTCGTTGCACTCTTCCATTCTTGCACATACCACCACTTTTATTTTCTCTTTGTGAGTATTTTCACCATTTTAAATGAGTTTGATTTTAAATAACTTTCCCTGAGGAGATGATCTAAGAATTTTTTCCTAATTATTACGCGACATCTTCCTGCACTTGGGATAACCTTTGTATTGCTCATTTTTGAATGAGTCAAAGATCAAGAAAAAACCACTTTCACTTGCCCTTTTGGTACCTTTACATTCAAGAGGATGCCATTTCGTTTATGTAATGCACCTACCACTTTTCAAATATGCATGTTGAGTATTTTTAGTGATATGATAGAGCACTATTTGGAGGTTTTCGTGGATGATTCTACTGTGTTTAGTGACTCTTTTGATGAATGTCTTTCTAACTTGCAATCAGTCTTGACTAGGTGTGAAGAAAAGAATTTGTTGTTAAATTGGGAGAAGTGTCATTTCATGGTCTCGAAAGGGATTGTGTTAGGCCATATTGTGTCTTCCAAGGGCATAGAGGTTGACAAAGTAAGAATTGATCTAATTTCTAATTTGACCATACCTAAAACTGTTAAAGATGTTAGATCATTTTTAGGGCATGATAGATTTTATAAAAGGTTCATAAAAAACTTTAGTTCCATATTTAGACCTATGTGCAACCTTCTAATCTGACAAGGATTTCTAAATTCTGACTCCTGAAGCACTTACGAGGTTTCCAATATAAGTCCTAAAGATTTTTTAGGTGGGAATCTTGAAAACGTTAGGGCTTCTTTTCTACCCTATATGAGCATATCATTAGTAAAAAATTGAGGAGAGGGAGACCAAGAAAAACTCTAGTTTATTGTTTTATTATCTTTTACTTATGGATTGCTAAACACCTTGCTAAGGTGTAGAGTAAAGCCCAACCATCTTTTGGTATGTTCTTAACAATCTATTTATGGTTTTTATATTTAAGTTTTGATGTTTCCAGATTGATTTACCATTCTAGAAAAGAGATTTATTCTGTATAATTCTTTGATTTATCATAGACTTCGAGCACGTTGAATGCTTAGAATTTCCTAAGCATAAATTCTCTAGATCTATTTTGCCGAAAATCAATCCAATTCATGAAACTATCTTTGAAAAGTAATATGTGCTTTAATTGCTAAATCATCCGACTAAGATCATTCTTCGTATAAAGTTTAGTTGAGTGATAAAATAGATTGTTGAAACTATCATCAGATGAGTTGTGCGTGAATCCTGAAGCCTTAGTGTTTTAAGATATTGATATTTTTCACCATAGTTTAGACCTTTTCTTTTTCCAGCAACTCAATCAACTCTTGATAATCTTTCCTATTAAGTTTTCTTGTTCTATTTGATTTTCTTGCTTTGGATTGCAGTTCTACACTCTTCTCTATGGATTAGATCTCAGACTCACCGAGTTATTACTTCGCAAGAATCCTACACTTTGGAGCATTATTAAAGTCATAGCACATATGTCTGATATGCCAAAATGATGAAAAAGTAGAACAATATTCTAACCCTAACAAGTAAACCAATGTCAAGACAAATTTGCAATACAATAATGGTCGAAAAAAATGATGTTTTTTTATGCAAGTTGATACTTGAGTTTAGGTATTCAAGATCAGCTCGATCACTTTCTCATCTTATTTGTGTTCTTTTCTCTTTCCTTCTAAGCTCGAACACTTTGAAAATGTTGGCGTACATGTTTCGAACACAATCTAAATAGAAAAATAGAAGAACATAATAAATATCACATTCTTCATAATCACATAAAAAGATAACTTCAAAACATTCAGAATCACATAAAAAAAATAAACACTTCAAAACACATGTTTCGAACACAATCTAGACAGCAAAACAAAAGACCATAATAAATATCACAAGTCTAAACTCCTACGAAACTAAGGATAAAGTTATGATGGCGCACTCATTTTCCAATTAGGGATCAGATACACAATGCTAACGAACGGGAATGGGTCCAGTTCCAAATTGCTTGGATAGCCTACCTCCCATCAGACCGAGGAGACGGGTCGAGCCAGAGGCCGCCTTGTATCCCTATGATGGAGAGAGGGATCAGCCCCACGGCTATCTAAATAACCTACCCTGGCCCCCAGTGCAGTAAAAAGTAGTCCAATCTACTTATATCCAACTCTACGACCACGGTGCTACTTAGAGGGGTATAGAGGCGGGTTTAGCAAAACGCTTCCTAGCCTCTCCCCTGAGGAGGCAACCAAAGTCTCCCTGGCACGGCTTAACTCTTAGGAGGGATTTCCATTCCCCCAAGCCGACAACAGATGACGAAGGCCAACGAACACTGACAACATTTCTCTTATTCTCTTTAAGTTGTATGCCTAAATAAAGCACAACAAAGCAAAAAGAAAGAACAAAGAGACTAGGCAGAGTAAAAGTGCATCAAAGAGACGGACGAAAAAAAGGAGGAAATCGGGGGAAAGAAAAAGTGGAGAGACATCGACCTTACCAAATAGAGTTGCTAAAGGCCCCAAGAGGACGACTACCTAACTAGGGTGAATGAAGGCAGTGAAAACAGATAAGGTGGTTGGTGGGGTAATCAGGAATAAGTTAGGCGCTGGTGGGGTGGACCATAAGCTCCGTGTGACGGCCTCCCCCCTGGCTAACGCCAAACCCATAATTTCCTCCTATCAAAATTTCTCAAGCCAGCCATGAAGAAGAAGGAGAAGGAAAAGCATAAAAAGAAGCATCGAAGAAGAGCAAAATGACAAAGGGGAAATATCGTAAAGACAAGCGGCTTGGCACAACAAAATATGAAGCAATTTCATTAATGATCAAAAGTTGTACACTAGCCGCATGGCGGCGGCACACAGGTATTTACATTTACAAAAAGGGAAAGACAGGACCTGTAAAAGCATCAGGAATCTCTTTCATTCCCAACTTGCGGTTGAATGCGAAAGCTTCTTCGTCATCGGCAACCTGGGTAAGAGGTCAAGGTCCCACAAATACTTCTCAAGAGTCTATGAATATAGATGCGGTCTCTCCAGGATGTGGCCCGACATCGCCAACCTCTGGAGCGTCTCCCCATCAAAAGCTGTGGGTTGGGTGGATTTCGTAGAGGTCATTGACAAAGGAGTAGAATGTAGCATGAAAAGGAGAAAAGAGTATAAGTGGAAAAGAGTGGGAGTTAGGAGAATAAGGATGACAAGGGGATTACAGTGCGGTGAAAGGAGATAAAACTATAATCCTAATCGCATTTCTATAGGAGGGAGGCATCAGTTAATCTCCCACGCCCCATGGCAGAAGAAAGAGGTACAAGACACTTCGAATCCTAGAAAATACGCACCAAGAAGCAATGTGAAGGTGAAGGGCTGCCCGACACCCTCGATACAGATACAATTGAAAAGACGCCATCAAATTTATCGAAAAACGTGCCAACAAAAATGAGAAGGGAAACAGTATCAGGACAGCCAAGCGACGAGGAACCACCTCAAGTTTCAGAGCTATGCACACATCAGTAGAGGGACTCAGGCCTCGATGTCAAGGCGAGTTTAAGATTAAAAATAATTCCCATCGTACAAGTCCGATAAAAATTAGTTAGGTAACTGTAAGGGGCTTTTCCCCCTCTATCTTAGCAGGCCTAAGAAGGGTAACAAAGGGAACAAGAAGAGAAGGCCCAAGCCAAAACAGAAAAACTTTTCAACCCGACCCACGAAAGGCCTCCCTTAGACGCAATCTTCTTGAGGGAGCATACTATAGGGGGATGTGACTCACCGACCTGGAGACCCATCGAACAATGTCCAGCCATTGAGTACTTGTCAGCGTAAACAAGCGAGAAGTAAGGGGAACCATCGATCCTTTGACAAGGAGACAACGACGGACCACCAAGGACGCTAGCAAGGTAAGGAAAATTGGGAAATCACGCTGCATTAATGGCACCACTACCCGAACTACATGCCACATCAATGACACCATTGCAAAGGCATGCCGCATTAAAGGATTTTGATAAAATGAATAGTAAAAGGACACGGACTCCATGGGGGTAAACACGATCTATCCCCCCCAGACTCCTGGTATAAATAGCAGTCTCAGGTACGAGAAACACTTTTTGATCCTTAAACTCTCTCATTTATTTATAAACTTTCAAGAGACTTTACTGACTTTAGCATCAGAGATCCCTGGCCCTAAGGCCACCCTCTCCCAACTGTATTTTTCTGTATTTTTGCAGGTTTAGTTCTGAAGACCTGAATTGCTGGAACTTGGCCCCATGGCATACGAAACATAATGTTAACAATTTGCATATAGAATGAGTAGACTAATGTATATTATAACTATTGTAATATATAGAAGTTTCAAATAAATGAAACTAAAAAACTGAAAAACCGTGTATAAATTTAGGCACCTCAAGTTTTTTTTCCATGTCCCTGGGAGTAATGCTTTTTTCTCTTTTTTTAGGTAACAAAAAATTCACCAAACTTTTTGTTAGGAGCAGGATGTAATGGTCTTGCTGAGTTTTGACCCAGAACTACATAGATTTAAGATCAATAAAGAGAACACAAGAACTCAGAAAGAACACAAGATCAAACCAAGAAACCGATGTTTGATTCCTTGAAAGAGATTTTCGAGTAATCTCCAAACTCCTTACAAACCAACAAATTCACACTTAATTGTTTTTCAGATGCCTTTCGTATACAAGGCTCTGTTATTTATACTAATATTACACTATGAAACGTAGTCGTTTAATACAACTATCCAATTGAAAGAAACGGTTATTTACAATTGCCAAAACGCACCACATCACTTAAACTCAACGCAGCGTTTAATCTTCAATAGTCGTTAAACTTCAAATTGCCGTTATTGCCCCAAATAGCCGTTAAGGAAACTACTGCTTCTCGATTCTTCAGATTCCTAATGCTTCTTCAGAAATTCACGCAAGACCATACTTCATCTAATCATTCTAAAAAAAAGATCCATTACACAGGATCTGTGAATTTTTCACCATACTTTGGGGGAGGCCTTCCTGGCCTTTACGTAGCTCCGTTCCTGTATATTAAGCCAACGGACGAATGATCCCAAGACGAGCAGGACCTCCAAACATACGGTTGCGGAATTTAAGCCTTTTTAAAGGAAATGTGAAGTTAATGAAAAGTCGGGTAACGTGTGAACTTAATGATTTCCAATGAGATGCTCGTCCCATGCAGACAAGATTAGGACCTTGATGGCTTACATACTGACAGCAAGGGTAAGAAGCCAAGTCCTAGGATGAGCCTTACCATACGGAGGCAATCAACCCACACAAATATCCAGAGAGGTACGAATCAAACTCAAGAGAGACTTAGGTATCAGAAATATTCCCTCGTAACCCCGAGCCATTCTTATTTTTGGTTGCAAGTTGTTAAGCGTACGAAACACATCCTCAACGTTTTAGATTTTACGCTATTGCCTTCCATTTAAATTAATGGTGATTTTTCTTTTTTGATTGCTTTGGAGAAGGGGAATGGTGAAACCTTTCGGAACTGGCGGGGTACTGGGCACATAGTGCAAAATGTGTATAATCGATTTGCAAATAGATCGTCACTTTTTCTTAATTTTATTTCATTGAGAACTTCAAATAAAGGGATATTTAGACTAGTTTGGACATAAGAATATCTCATAATATCTATTAATAGTAGTGAAATAGTTTGTAAATAGTAGTAAAATAGTTTGAGTTAGAATATTTTATTGAGTTTAGGAAAAATGAGAGAAAAAGTTAAATAAAAATATTGTAAATTTAAAAAATTATTTGAATATTATTTTTGTTTTGAAATTTAAAAAAGTTGTATTGTTTTTGTGTTTTGTTTGAAAGTTTGAAAAAATTATAATGATTAGGTAGTAATCAGATAAAAAGTTGAACATTTGAAATTGAAAAATATTTTGTATTTGAATGATGATTGGAAATGAAACATTTGAAAATATCTGAGAATGATTGTATTTCCAAACGGGCCTTTAATTGACTTTCCAACGTTTGGTGCTAAGTCAGTCACCTTCAAGCAAACATTTTAAAATTGTCTGATTACATATGTTATGTATCAACATTAATTTGAAAAAGATGTATCATTTTTTGTATTTTATTTGAAAGTATGAGAAAGTTGTAGTAATTAGATAATAATCAAATAAAAAAATTCAAAATTTGAAATTGAAAATATTTTATATTTGAATGATGTTTAAAAATAAAATATTTAAAAATATCTTAAAATAGTTATGTTTTCAAACAAGCCCTTAATTGACTTTCCAGTGTTTGGTGCTAGGTCAGTCACCTATATACGAACATTTTAAAACTCAGGTTAAGTATGTTATATATCAAAATTAAATTAGAGCACTCATTTCCTTGATGCCATAGTGGCTCTGCTATATCTTTGTGAGGTAGCCAGCAGCCAACCTTATGCACTCACCGAAGATGGGGTGGCTGGACCACCCCTTAGGGATGGATAGTTTTAACAGAAATGAATCCGGTATTGTTCTCCAATAAAAAAAGGCTTACCCTTGAAGGGGGAATATAGATAAATTCTTGACGGAAACTTAATACAGGTAAAAATGTGAAAGGTGGTTAAAATAATTGGTGAAAATGAGGATTTGTAATGGCTTTTTAAAAAGCAAGCCGGAGAAACAGTGTGTCCGTTTGGATTTAAAAATGAGTTGAATTGATTTTAAATAAGTTAAATAAAATATTATTTTTTAATATTATTATTATTATTTTGATATTTAAAAAAATTGAATTGTTTATTATATTTTATGTAGAAATATTAGAAAGTTATAATGATAAGTTGAGATTAGTTTCCAATCTAAATCGGAGACTAGATCTAGAACTGCTAAGTATGTCACCCACGCGTTGATGATCACATCTGGTGAATAATGAGTCATGACTGATAAAACAATGCCAAACCGGATTACCAAGACGAACCAAACATTTTGGAAACGTTTATTTGATAATACAAACCAGTAAACACATGCCGTTCCATCATTACAGAATGTGGACAAACTGTGAAAATGAGAGATTGAAACCCTCTTTAATCGAGCGGAAAGCAACTCTTATGGCCAAAAATAAAGAGTCATAACTGACAAGTCCTCCAAATCAATAAATGCAAACCTTTGTCGTCTATGCTCCTTTGAGCAGACCGCAGACTTCAGACTCCGTAGGAAGTGCAGGTATCGCTCCCTTTTTGGTAGTTGTAATGGCTCCACATGCATTTGCAAATTTGAGCACTTGCCTCAGCCTCGGTTCATCCTTCAACCAAAGTAAAAGGCAAAAACACACATTTAGAAGCGTGACCTATGATTATGGCAACTGCCTTAATTCAAAATCAACTTGAGTTCGAAGAATGAGAATGCTAACTTCAAGTATAGATTGATCATCCACAATCTTGCTGAGTAGGGCACCAACAAATGAATCCCCAGCACCAGTCGTATCCACCGTTTTGACATGAAAAGCCTCCACTTCTCCGTGGAAGTTCTGTTTGTGCAAACAAGTAATGAAGAGCTTTAAGGCAAATGAAAATTTTCTGCTTAAGCAAATTAATTCTATTTGTTGAAAAATAACTTGTTGCACAAGTATATGGTGACGAAGATTTGTCAGTTTAGGTTGAAAGTGTCATCCGGTTTTCGAATGTCACCTGGCTTAGTATAGATAATTTTCAAAGCTCATTTATCCCGCCAGAATAAAGATAAGTTTATGAAAGAAGATGCCACGACAAAATAACAGAAACAAAAACACAAGTAAACTTTCCATCCTTGTGGAACTTATTGTCATATTATCTTACAACGACTTCAACAAAGAAAGTGTTTGTTTCTTAGCTCTCCACTATTTTCTTTAAGTTGCCTTTACAAAAATATTTGGCTACCAGAGCAGCATATTCTGCCTTGATTGATATGAGAGTGGAGCCAGATGAATCTCCTCAAAAAGATTGCTTTTCATAGCAGTTACCGCTACGCTTAGGTCACAATCCTTAGATTCATATATAACAAAAAACAAAATGGATTGACATATCCGAATTAATTCTGCATGATGACAACAGCAACCTTCAGGCTTTATATTTAAACATTGCAAACTTCCCTTATTCAGAAATAAAAAATGTCCTACGCCCAAAACCCCATTGATGGAAAAGAAAATAATAAATCTCAAGTTGGGTGATTTGGCACTGACTGTGACTGAAATGGTTAGGTGATAGGGACTTTGTTTGCCAAATTTTTAAATGTCAAGATATTGTAAGCATACCCCACTTGCACTGCTAAAGATAAGAAGGCCAACCGACAAAACGTGTGAACAGTATTTCCAATAGCAAAAGGCAAGGCCCACGACGCTATGAATGTGTCTGCAGCCTTCTCAGGGAAAAAAGGTGCTTTGATCAACTGCAAAGTTTATCCATTCTTTATTTATTGTAAAGTTTAAAGCTCAGCTAATCAGCCCCCTGCCAAGCCTAACATCCCCTTTTTCTGTGGAAGTTTCATGTTCAAAACCATCAACGTACCCATCACAGCTATCTACTTTAAAAGTCCATAGTTTTTTTTTAGCTAACAGTCAAATTTAACAGTAAGCAAACTCAGACAAGCATACCTTCGTGTAGTATCTGCAGCCTTTCTCACCCAGAGTGACAAGGAGCAGCTTCAAGTTAGGGTGCCATAGTGACAACGCTGCGGCATCATCACACTTGTCACTTCCCGTGAGGAAATCCAGCTCCACATCGCTCACCTTAATGACGTCCGCCTTGTCCCATATGCTCTTTATCTGCTTACACGCCTCCTCCGCTGACGGCCACAGTGGCAGCCGGAGGTTAGGGTCGTAGGAGAGCAAGGCACCAGCATCCTTGGCCACCTCCATCGCCTTTAGGTGTGCCGATCTGCATGGCTCCACGATCAAGCTTATGGATCCGTAGTGAAATACTTTGGCCTATGAACACAATTATAACAGGACTTGCTTCATTCCACAATATGAAATGAATGAGGGTCCAACCCATTGGAAATTCATTGCAAGGAAAAGAAAGTTGACTAATGAGTAAGGAAAACAAAACTCAAGAATGAAAGAGATCTCTATAAAAAGAAATCTCTACAACTCAAGGCAGATTATTGGCTTTCTCTCCATATTTCTACAAGAATGACATTTTTTTTCAACCTAGAGATGGTAAAATCATCCAATATAAAAGGATTTCTCCCCCCAAATGACTCGTGGACGTGTATTTTTATGCCAAACTACATAAAGTTCTATTTATCTTTATTTACATTTTACGCATTTTATTTATTATTTATTCTATAGATGAGTATTTGATCACCATATCAATGCCCTAACTACCATGTGAGCCATTCAACCTAATTGTTGGACAGACAAACCCAAAAAATTGCATCAACATCAATCATAATTATTTTAAAACATTCGTTTCCCGGAAAATTATTATATTCTTTCAAGATGTAGATAACGTAATACAAAATAAATCATCTATAAACCAATGACTGATTCAAAATATATTTAGATTTTGGTTTTTCTAACAAAACGAGATATTTAACTATCATTTGCTGAAATTTAGCAAAACTTTAGTGGATAAAAAGGTAGTAGAACGTCATAATTGAAAAAATAATGCTACCTACATGTTCTAAATAGATCAAACTATATGCAGATTTTTTGTAAAAAAAGTAGATCCCACAATATAATTATTTCACACTTTTAAAGATGAGATTTTTTTTACACAAAGACTGTAATAGGGATAAATTGATTGGGTTCGACCTATTGAAAACCTATCACTAATACTAAGGAAAGAGATAAATGCAAAAGATAAAGTAAAGAATAGATAAACCGAAAGAACTTGACTCAGACTCCTAAAAGAAAAATGGTTCACAAGGCCAATTAGACTCAATCACGCCGAGGAAGGAAATAGACATCTATAAAAAAAGATCTCTACAAATGAAGGGAAACTCTCTATGACTTCTCTATACATAGACTCCTCACATAGAGTGACTCCAAAGGATCTCCTTTTAAGGGAGGCATTATCTTCAACCTCTCAAAATCTTAAATTTATTTATTGTATTGAGAGATTTGTGAGGCACTAAGAGATTGTAAAATACAACCCATGGATATAAATTTTTATACCAAATTATGAAAATCTTTATCTCTATTTATTTATTTTATGAATGAATGCAAAGGGCACACATGCCTGAAACACCATCTTGGACCGAGGATAATTTCTTTCACCTTCCGACCTGTCGTGCAAGTTTTGGTATTGACAATACCAAAGTTGACTATTTGAAAAACTCATTTATAAGATGAAAAGTTCTATTTATCATTTTCGCAACATGTCTAATTTTTTAATTATTTCTTTTAGGAAATTTTTTTTATTAATTTAAAAAAAAAATATATATATATATATATATATAATATATAGTGTTTGAAAATAATGAAGAGCAGACCTGTCATCAGATATACTAAAGTCAAAAGTAAACTTATACCAAAGCCAAAAGTTTTGGAGAGCCGAACTAATCCCAGTCCTCCGAAACAGCGCGTGATTCCAACCATTCATTTATTCGGCAAGGAATCAGAAGAAGATTCGTATCAGGGCGACACATTTAATCTCTATTTGTCGACCACGTCATATCCGTTAAAGTATGGGACCCACTTTAGCTGACGTGGGCCACACGACATGATTTCTGAATTCCGTGGCACGTGAGATCGGCCACTTTCCCATCGTTCATTGTAGAGAGACAGAGAGATCACGTTGCGCAATTTGCGGAATCCACAGATACTCGTGGGACACCCGATACCGTGCCAGATCATGGTTTCTTACGGTAGATCCCAAGAACAGGCTTTGAGCCTGCCTGTGATCCCGTGAACCAGCGGGAGATTACCACTTCCCCTTCCCAAGATCCATGAAGACTAATAAAAAAAAAAATTTTCCGGAAAACTTCGGAGAAAGAAAATAATAGAAGCTACTAATAGCGAAGTTGAAGTTTCAAAGAGAGAGAGATAGAGAGAGCATACGGATCTAAGAAGTTCGAGGTTGAGCTCCTCAGGCCGGAGGAGCATGTCAGCGCTGGGGTTGCGGTAAAACATGAACTCACGCTCGCCGTCGGCGCGTAGGGTGACGAAAGCGAGGGCGGTGCGGGCACCCTGATCGAAGTTTATACCGTCACCGGCGACGCCGTTTTGTTCCAGGATCCCGGCAAGCATGTGGCCGAACTCGTCGTCACCGAGCTTGCCAACGAAGGCCGCCTTACCGCCGAGCCTGGAAACGGCGATGGCCACGTTGGCGGGGGCTCCACCGGGGGCCTTGAGGAATCCCGGAGCTTCGGCCAAGGAAACACCGGAGACGGTCGGCACGAAGTCGATCAGCATCTCACCGAAACTCACGATCAGACCGCTCCCCGACTCGGGCACCCCATTATCGTTTAGCGACGAAGCCATCAGAATTGAATACTTCTATAAATATTGGTCTTCTGCAGAGACAGATAGAAGAAGAAAGAGAGACTTTTGGGCAAGAGATTGTGTTGGTATTTATAGAGGGAGTAGGGAAGGACGGTGGAGTCCAATCGATATATAATATATACAGAATTAAGTATAGAAAATTAAATAAATAAAACCAAGCGCAAACTATTTTTTTTAATTGTAATTAATTGTGATAAATCAGAACATCCATTTGCATTTCTGATCGGTGGGATCGCCATCCATGGGCCTCCCTTGTGGGGTTGAATGTTTACTTAAAAACAATTATAATATTGCGGGTGACAATGACTCATGAGGTGGGGCTGTCCACACCTAATGGTGTCAAGCATGACGGAAAAATAAAAGATAGCTTTAATTCTTTAAAAGAATATGACTATTAAAATAATGTATGTGGTTTACATTTTAGAAAAATTGCTTCTCATATTCTAATTTTGAATTATTTAATCCATCTGTTGAGTTTGATCATTTTAATTGTTTCATTATAATTCGTTACTGAAGTCAGGTCAACGTTAGCGATTGTGTGCTATGTGCCTATTTATTCGAGCATCTCCATCCGGCTGAATATCCATGGGTTTTGGTTATAATATGGTAAAACATTTAGGGGAGTTACCAGTTCGACCGTCACATCTGGCTGAGTATTTTAGGGTTTATTTTTAGAGATGTTACAGTAGATCTTAATATATGGAACTTTACTGTAGATCGAGGGTCTTTCATAGATCTCCTTTCAAGTAAGAGAAAATCTTAGCACCGGTCTATCTAATTTTATCCAATTAATAGCCCACCAATAATTAAGTGACACGTAGACTTCCCACCATAACGTAGACTTCCCACCACAACTATCGTGAAGGTGATGTGCATCTCAACCCCCACTCGTTTCTCCCTTCAAACTCATTTGTCTCTTTACAGATGGAAAGCTCGCTGCCCCTCCCTTTCATTTGCTTCCATCTCTTTGCACAACCGCCCAAGAGCAAAGTCAACAATACCTGCTTCGTCCCCTTCACACGGCTTCAGCCCCTTCGTCCATGGGGGCTAAAAGATAGTCTAGTTTATCTTTTTGTTTCATAAGTTCATTACATCGAGGAGTGATTTCATTCTCTTTGCTCTCATGATCATACGCTTGAAGTCAACAACACTTTGAGGCAAATTACTAGTAAAACAAGCACAACGGGATTTCATACCATACCAGTGCTAGCACGTCTTCCTCCACCAAGCAAATTACTGTAAATTAGCAGCTTCAGCCTTTCGTCGCGAGCTCATCCAAAATATCCTCCGCGTCGTATGCCAAGTCTTCAACATCCTCAAGCCATTTTTTCACTTCTCTTTTAGCGTATTGCTTGTCATGTGCATCTCCAAGCACCTTTTGAATTTCTAACAATTTTTTCTCCCACTTGTCCAATTGTTTTCGAAGTCCCCCTCGGGCAGCAAAGTCCAGGAACTCGCGAGACGCCAACCATTCGAACAGTACCGAAAGGGATGTAGCAAGAAAGACCTCTGCCAGTACCATTGTTCTCTTTGGAAAAAGGAATGAAACAAAAAGAAAATGAGCAGAGATTGCTTGGCTATGACAAGAATCCCCAAATTGTTTAGAGCAAGGAGCTAGGAGTTCTCTTCCAATTGTTGGCTTCGTTCCTTGTGCATGCTTCTTTCTTTTTCTTGTTTTTGTCCTATTGTCATGATTATGCTTTCCCCTGTCCTCGCTCTTCAAGATACCAAATGTGATGTGATGCTTCTGTGTGATTGAGCGTATAGAGATTATTTTGTGATTTTCAACGTGGTAGCAGATGAGAGGAGGGTTGTTATACTTCTAATATCAGCCCAACCGCTCAGAAGCAGAACTCTTCAAGTAAATAATTGTTTTCCTCCTTTTTGCAGTTCACCCTCCCACATTTCTCACACTCTCATGTGCCATGCTCTACTGTCGAGTATTTTCACGTCTATCGACAGTAGCCCTTTCGATCATCTTCTCTAATAAGTCCCTCTACCTTGTCTAAGATGCGCGTGCGCGCGCGCACACACTCTCTCTATGCCTCATAAATCCTTTTGAAACTCTCTTCCTCTCACTCTCGCACTAAACAAATTCATCTATTGGTTTCACCGAATCTAATCGAAGATTTGTGTTCTCTATTAATGAAATATGTTGTATAAATTTGAGTCTCTAGTCATGCTTGTCTAGGATTTCTGGATATGAGATTTTCTGAGTATTTTAGCTTATTTGTAATAGATTAAGTTCAGTTTATACCACATGTGGTCGATTTGTGATATAATTTATCACAATATATAATAGATTTGTTCCACCATTGCCTATGATTTCGTTTGACCATTGGGCTATGATTTGTGATAGATTAACTTTGGTCTATCCCATCTTCACACAATTATATTCAACCACTAGACTATGATCACCTAGTATAAGAGGTTAAATCAATGGACTGATTCATGTCTATACTGTAACTGGGCTATGAATTTTGTGACTTTGTCTATACTCCATCTTTTGTTTGTGTATACCTTGTTTATAAGGGGTTGTTGCATATCTTGAGTTTCATGTGATTGTTTTGGCAGCTCTTAAGAATGCGGCTTGATCACTCTATAGCATTAGTCTTGAATTTATTATTGAGACAAATATTTGGTAGCTTGGGGTATTTATATATACTAATTGTCATTAGAGCTGTATTTCTAATGTAATGAAGTTGTCATTGATGGTTGAATTGAATGTTGGAAGTATAAAATCAACAGGTATTGTGGAGAGGGAATCAATCTCTGTGGCAGGTTAACTCAGATGAACATTTTCATTGTGATAGATTTCATAAAGGAAACCGAGCTTGCAGTCATGGTGATTGTGCTCCTTTCCTTTTCTTGATCATTGACCATTTTAAGCCCTATATGTCTTCTACACTTAAGTTATGCTATACGTTTATTATACTTTTCTCTTATTTTCTCGATTGGCTTTGCTAGGAGATATTGAGAGTGTGATATATCTTTAAAAATTGAGATATCGAAAACCATTTTTGTGTTGGAGGTTATGGCAGCTCTTAATTAATCATTCAATAGCTATGTTATTTATTTTTTATGTTTTCTCCATTGGTTTTGCTGAGATCTATTGATATCATGATATGAATTTATTTCTAACCTCTAATGAACTACTAGATACTTGAGGTTATAGCAGCTCCTAATTTCAACTTTATATGCCTATGTTACGATGTATTTTTCTTGTTCTCTTCATTTTCTTTGTTGGGATATATTCTCCATCACTATATTTGTTCAATATATTCTTAAGTTATACTCAGCTATTGATTGCTTGGGGTGAGTGGGCAGCTTCCGAATTTGATTTTCTCCTCTGTTGTTATCCTTTTCTTTTGTTGTGATCAATGTATTTGCTAGGATATAATTTGTGACAATATGTTCTTAAGTTATACTCAATTGTTGATTGATTGAGGTGAATTGGTAGCTCCTAAATTCGGTTCATTTCCCTTTATTTTTATGTTTTTCTCTTGTTGTGATCAATGCTGTGGCGCCCCCAACTTCCATGTACGGACAAGCACGGAAATCGAAACACCCGGGATGATAACAACACGGTCACGCACCCCAACGACACGTGCCGAGTGTGTGAAATGCAACACGTGTACAACAATTGATACGCAGCGGAAAGGTTAAGTCAGATAACTAAGTACCAGAATTTAATACAATACAAAAATAGTATTGAAATCCACAAGTCAACATAATGCAATTTTGTTGTTCATAAAACGACATCAAATAAAATACAAATACCAAAGAAAACATAGCCAAATGTCCATACTCCTCAGGCGGAGCCACATCCTCGGGCTCAACCTCCTCAAAACCTGCATCAAAATCTGCAGTACCAATAAATGGTACCACAGGTAAGTAAAATCTAAAAAATACTTCAAAATAACAAATATAAGAATACAACAACCACTATGCATGCACATGATGACCCAAGTGCAAAACTCGAGAAAAAACACAATTTCTCGAAAATCACAAGTTTTCCATGCACGCCAAAAATCACCATTTGGCATAATTAATAACCAGGAATAGTTACTTTTATTCCAATTTTAACCCGTATGCACCATGGCCTCCCCTAGGGACCATCCACATACCCTGGCTCACTTCGTCACTCCATAGGTAGCGACCATGCGAGTGATACAACATGAGTGATGCCCAGTTCCGCGCCCACCGCGTACATAGCCAAACATCCTCTGATCTCCGCCAGCACGAGAGATCACGGAATCAGATCGAGAGCGCTACCATCTCGTCCAAGTCCCGAGCAACAGCTCCAGGGGACGACACTCAGTATATTCCGCTCCCGAGTGCCCAGAGGAGCTCCACCGAGATAATAACCCATCTCGGTTTGGGGGTGATACACACACACCCAAAAATTCTTTTCAATTTACACACCCACGCATGTGTGCACAATGCCATGAAAATGACCAATTACCAACAACCAACAGATATCAATAATTTCCAAATATCCAACAGTCTAAACAGATAACCAATTCACAGTTTATAAAACAGGTTATTGTAAAAATATATTTAAATCTTAAAAGTCTTTTGGAGAAATACTTACAGTGCTTTAAAATAATTTATGGAGGATCACGGAGGAACCGGAAGCACCAAAACAGCAACTGTCACAGTGTAAAAAATACAATGTGACCGAAATTCACAGTGAATTTTGAATTTCACACGGGTTCAAACGAAGACTTGGAATTGATAGGGTAGGGCCTATGGAAGGTGGGGAATCTAATGGTGGTGATGGTTAGCCGTGGATGGCGGCGGAAATGAGTGGTTTACGGCCGGAAAGTTCGAATCGGAAGTGGAACTCGCACGGGCGGCTCCGGCGACGGATCGGGGCCCGGTTTGGGTGGAAAAACTTGGTATTGGGCCGGTGAAGATGTGGTGAAGAAATGGTGGCCGGACGGCGGCGGAATGGAGAGAAAACCACCGCGGGTTCAAACGACAACTAGAGGCTAACGGCGGCAAGGTTCGGCCGGAAATTGATGGGGCAAGGTCGCCGGTTCACGGGGAAACCGGTGGTACCGGCGGTGTCGACCACCGCCGGCCGGAGGCGGCGCAGCAACGGCAAGGCCGATTTACTTGTGAGAGAGAGGGGGTCGGGCACGCAGGGGAAACCGGGGGGAAAAAGAGAAAAAGAAGAAAAGAAAAAAAAAAAAGAGAAAAAGAAAAAGAGGAAGAAGAAAAAGGAGATCCAGTCTTTCAACTTGGATTTCGAAAGTGATTCAACGAAAACGATTTTAAAACCACTAAATAAATAAAATAATCCAAACGTAGTGAAATATTCAAATAAAACAATAACTATTTTTAAAACAGTTAAAAAAAATAAATCAATTTAACTCAAAATCAACTAACATAAAATATTAAACTCTGACAAAAATATCCTTTAAAATAAAGAGGAATTAAATTGCAGATCACTAATTAAAATTAATCAAATGCAGTGAAATGCTTTAATAAACAATAATAATTTTAAAACACATAAACAACCCAATTTCACCACAATAATTAACAATAAGAAAGTCCAGTAAAATAATTTTTCACAATTTAAAATATTCTAAAATAATATTCTAAAACTCCAAAAATAATAATTAATAAAAATAGGAAAGTCTAATAAAATAATAAAATAAAACCTCTAAAATATTAAAACAAGAGAATTACACAATAAATAATTAAAATAAACCTTCATTAAAAATACACTAAAATCCGGGATGTTACAAATGCCTTTACTATGTATAATTTGTGACAATATATTTGTGATTTTTGCTCAACTGTTGACTACTTGGGGGTGAGTTGACAGTTTTAAATTTGATTCTTTTTCCCTATGTTGTTGTGCTTTTCTCTTACTGTGATCAATACCTTTGTTGGGATTATAAGGATGTGATGATTTTCGTAGAAAATTGAATTTTATTTTGAAATTAAACTTCATTGGGGACAAGAAAAAAGGGTTCAAACTCCATGGTAAGGTTACCCGAATGGTCATCATCAGTGTGAACTTCACATAGAGGCAGTCATGACTTGTGGCATGAGATTTTATAGAGATTTTTACTCACAAGAGCATAGAAATATGTTCTTCTCGAAACTCTTAAATGGGAACCCTAAAATTGACCACTTATTTTTAAGTCAAACTCAACATAGTCTAGTGTTGGGGGAAGACTCTCTAGCCCAACCCCAAGTTGAGGTTCTTACCACTAAGAAATCCACAAAGGGGTGCTAACTTCACCCAAAAAATAGACAAACTACTTATTTCAATGTGATTAAATACTAGTTTAAATGCAACACAATGGACTGATAAAAAATATACCGAACTTTGAGGGGAACTTCTCTTATATTTCAATCAGTATAAGAAAACTATAACCAATTGTACAATTGAGTCCTTAATGCATTAGTGCTCGAGATTCAAAAAGTGACCTATAAATTTTATGCGAAGCTAGCCCAAGTTCTTCTAGCTTTTTAGTCTATTGTTTATACATCATTTTTATGCTTTTGGATTATTAAATACATAGTAATATATTTTTTTTATTAATATTTGTATCTATTTTGCAAGTTTGACAAAGTAAAGATTATATACCAATCACTCAGGAAGACTGTAATACCTTGTTCCCCCACGGATAAGAACGATATCATTTTTATGAAATCTAGGAAAAATGATGTGCTACTACTAAACTTGATTTAAAATTATTTTCTTTTACTTTTATTCTAATGGAAGCACCAGGTACAAAGATTCTCTATAATAAATACGGTGTTTTATATTAAAATACTGAAATCATAAAAGATAGTGCGTAGAAACATTTATTAAAATTTCTCAAACTTTGTACTATAAAAATAACTCAAAAGCTCTGTTCATGATCTAGGCCTTTGTTATGCCTCTTTGGACCAAGTCTCGTCCTACAACTCTACATTCATAAATATTTTGACTTGGGGTGATTTAAAAATATAAAACAAACTAAAATGAGTTGATGACTCAGTAAGAAACTCATCGTAATATAAACATACTTAAAATAAGGTTTTTCATAAAATATTCATGCTAAGAACTTAAAATCATGATTGTTCACACGTATGTTATGACATGCATAACTTATCTGAATTCATTGACTTGTCTGGCTGATTTGAATTATCCGAGTATTCTGACTGGCCAACACACTTAATCCTGTGTGCAAGGTTATGCATTGGTCCCACACCCTGTGGGCACAAGGGGAATCGTTGATCCGATAAAATATTATGGTGGACCATGCTTGAGTCTATGGCTTGCACATCCACCCTGATTGCATTGTACCATGCATTTGAATGATCATCTGACTTATCTAATCTTTATCTTACACTTTATCACATGAAAACTTATGAGTCTTATGCAATGTGGGATGTATGAGATGCATTTGACCATTCCCATCGTGACCCAGATAATATTCAGAATGAAATATGATCATGAATTATGATGAATGAAGTGCTTGCAGATATCATGGCATGCATTGTACATAAACATTGGCTTCCAAAGAACTAGCTTTAGTAATTATATGTATAATTAGCTAACGTATGCTATAATCCTAATTTATGATCAAGCTACTTACCTTGTAGTGTTACTTCCTAAATTTTTTTTCTCGATTCGATATCGTAAAATAAGCCCAACCCACATCCACAATATACATTTAGCCATGAATTGAAATCAAAGGCTATGGAGAATGGTTTAGATGGAATTTTTGTAATACTTTAGATTTAAAATGTAGGAATTATTTTCAATCGGAAAGAACATATGACAAAGCAACAATGATTGCTTTAGAATAATGATAGGGTTGCTACCCTACTACTATCCATCTACTACTTTTTTTATAATTGATTTTTTTATAATTTTTTTATTTTACTTAATGATTAAGGAAGTAAATATTAGTAAATTTATATCTTTTTTAATTTTTTCTTAATGATTAAGGATGTTAAAAAAATACTTAAAAGAAAATAATAAAAAAATTTGAAATGCATTTGGGTAGTAATAGGATAGTAACCCTATCACTACCCATTGCTTTAATACGTAAGTCACGTGTCTAGGCTTTTTGAGAAAATAAAGTAGACTTGCGGCAACCCTGGTAGAAAAATAGTGGATGGTAATGGGTTGGAAACACACACACACACACACACACACACACACATATATATATATATATATGTATAGGGTAGTCGGGTTTGGAATTTTGGGTGACAAGGATTGTAGAATTAGAACTCGTTGGGAAAGGGTGCTGACAAGTTTGAGTTGAACTCGGTTAATACATGTAGTGGCACTAATTTACTGAATACTTGATCGTGATCATCTAAAAAGAGAGTATGAATTTAGAAACATGATCTAGCAGTTCAATCAATGTAGGATTGACAGTAACTAAGATGTGTATGAGACTTCAATCAGTAATGATTTTAAATTGAAATAAATTTCTAATGACTGATCTTTAAATTCTAAAAAGAGTCTAACATGTTCAATTATAAAGAGAATTTAACCTAGTTATTGAACCTAATTAAAACTCTTAATCAATCCCAATAATTTATCGCTCGTGAGTTTATCCAATATGGCTCATTAAATATAATTTATGCCCAATTAAAATTATCAATATTCCAATCTTAGAATTATTGGGTCAGGTTGTTTTAAAGACCCAATTTCCATTCGAGTATTGTTGGCATCTGTTGAAGGACTCCAAGGACCAAGTAAAGAGAAGAACCCCCGATGTTGGCATCTTTAACTCATACATCTTGGGCTCCTGATTCACTAAATGAAGTTGAATGGGACAATATAGTAGAGAATGATGTTATTAACTTGGAGAGGCTAGTGAAAATGAAAGCGGAGAAAATCGAACACAAAAAAAAACTCTTAGCCAACTGAGGACATTATCGAGATCTCGAGGATGAAATATACTCCTCTTGAGGAGTCATGTCTTCAAGAGGAAGATTTTTTTTTCTTCTTAAGAAACAAACTACATTTTCATTGAGAAATGAGGGAGCATAGAATATGCCAAAAAGATGAGAGAATCAATTTGGAAATAGACATACTTCAATTTGCATGGTTTAAAGTTGAGGAGAAAGCCGAAAGGGATGAGCGAATTATGTCACTGACTTACATGAAATATAACGAGCATATTTTCATCAACATCAAATGGAAATTATGGCAAAATGTAATCCGAATAAGCAGTGAAGAGTTATGATAATTAATATGTATGCATTTATTTTTTGCAACATTTGAAATCGTTGGGATGTTATTGATCTTTATGAAAGACCAAACTTTATTTATTTATTTATTTTTATGGTTGGACTTAAGGACATTGTTTGTAATGTTGGAATGTTGGGTGTTTGTTCGAGCAGATTGTTTTCAAAAGTTGGAGAATGCAGATGAGAACAAAAAAAGAAGAAGCATAAATCACATAAATATTAATTTACGAAATGAAAGCATACATAGGAATGGAAAAACCAAACTGACAACATATGTAATACTACACTTGTCATTTTCTACTTCTTGCTATATAATTGTCATTGTTGCTCAATTAGATTGTATTGGAGCTGAGAATGGATTAAAGTGTTTCTAATTTGATGATAAAGTTGACTGAACTCCATAAGTTCACTTGTATGATTGTGCAAGAGTTCATGAGGACTATCATCAAGTTGTTTGTAATCGAAGTTGAATACTTCATTATTTTCTCGCTTGTCTTCAATTATCATGTTGTGTAAAATTACGCATGCTCTAATTATATCTTTTAAATAATTGATTTTGGACATTTGAGCAAGTCAATGAACGATTGTAAAGCATTGTTGAAGGATCCCAAATCACGCTCTACATCATTTCTTGCTCAAATATATTTTTCACAAATGTTGACCAGTTTGGATATATAACATCGACAAGGTAGTATCCCATGGTTCATGACCATTAATTCAGTAATTGACTGATGGAGCACATCCTTGTACAAGCTCAGTAAGTTTAAAAGATTTCTTTAGTACATTGATATCATTATGAGAATCGGGTAATCCAAAAAATATATCATATACAAAGATCATATGATGCAACTGTTTCTAATATACTAGTTCGTTCACGACAATGGTCGGAGTACATACCTTTCTATGCAATCAATCAATTTTTTAACTTCCAATGCATGTAATCAATGCACCCAGGGAATCCTTGTTGTTCACCAACTTAGAGAAATCAAGCAATATCACTGACATTTGAAGACCTTAAATATTCATTAGAAAAAAATGAATGACTGCTTCCAATTTGTTTTTCAAGTTCTCCATTGTAGCATTCTCCAATGCTTATTTATTCATTCATAAAATCAGTAGGAACTCCATATGCAAACATTATAAGTGCAACATTTATCTTTTGTAGGGAAGATAAACCAAGTCTCCCAATATTATTTCTTTTTAAGATGAAGTAAGGCATGTAAGCCTCTACCTCATATTGAGTCGAAAAAAAGAGAATGACCTAAATGAAACCTCGATCGAAATATATTGGAGGAATATACTGGTGATTATGCAACATAGTCACGAAATAACCATTCGTGTCCTTGTATAAGATCATGCCTATTGTACTTATGATGTTGACAAGTACCACCACAAGTATATCTTAAACCTCTATCTTTGTTGAGAACTCTCTCCAACTCCTCATCAAAGTCTAAGTGGTGAAGAAGAAATTTGTGAAATAAATGAGCCATAGAAAGAGCGAAGTGAAGAATGATGCCAAAATGAAAACTTTCTTTTGATCTCAAATGAAACTTAGTTTGTTAAGGATGTCAATGAAGCACTTGCTCTTATTTATACTTCAAAATATTACCGTTTGAAAATATAACTATCAGGAAAATGACAAAAAATATTATCTTTGAAAATTTAACTGTTAAAAAATGACAAAATTCCTTGTTATAGGAGAAAATTTTAAAATATGATCATTGGATTCATTCAAAAACATTTCTGTTAAGATAATCTTGATTTTGAACAAAATCTTATCAATATGGGAAGGGCAAATTTCGAAATAAATATTATTATTAAGAACGAATAACTCTCGAAAATATTATTGTCTTCAACAAAAAAAAAATTAATTTTTTTAAAAAAACCATTTTAATTTTTTTAAAAAGATATTTGCCAAAGATCAATAGTTGAAAACACAAGAAAATAAAAATAAAAAACACTTAGTAGTTAATGTAACGCCCATTCTTGTAGTGAGACTTTAAAAAACAGTTTTAGAAAACTAGACGAGAGTTACTAAACTTTTTAAAATTTCTCATGTCCTTCCCAGGATATAAAAGATTTTGTAGTTAAAATTTAAAAAAGAGTCTTGCAACGATATTCATTAAATTAAAATACAAATCCTTGTACAAAATATGATTTCATACATTTATTAAAAGCTGCTTAGGCTTTTGTCATCTCTTCCTTAGGTTGTGTTTGTCTTGACACTTCGTCCTTATTTCATTCTTGAGTGAGGTAGACATAAAAGCAAAATGAGTCGAATACTTAGTAATCATTACTTCATACTATAAAAATATATGAAGATAGGTTTCATTCATGCATTTCTAATTCATATACATACTTTACATAATATATTTTCTTTCTTGAAAACATTACAATGTGGGGTTTTTTTTTTTAAATATTTTCATTCCTTAAAAATATGTCACACCTTGTAAATTCCTTCATAAAAAAACTAAAATGTTTCAAACATCCAATTACTATTATCACTTTGTCTCTGGCTGATACACATTGTTATGTCCCGTGTGTTGGGGTTAACGATCTTCTGGGCTTGATTCCTCTATGGCCGTGGGCTGGGAATCCCTCAGTCAAGGGGTAGCACTCGGTGCACAACCAGTACTTCTTATCCAACATTGCAATTCGCCTAATCCATTGGTACCACCATTCATTCAGTCATGTCTGTTCCATAGTTTCATACTTTAAAACATTCATTTCATTTCATGCATTTCCTTCTTTTTATTCATTCATTTCAGTCAATTCCTTTTCATTTCTTTCATTCATCAGTCCATTTCATTCGTAAAACATCATTTCATAACATAAAACATAAAAGCTCATCATTTCATTTCATGGAACATAAACACAATAAGTACTACATATAATATACATTCACATGCATACAACTATTCTTGGGGTGTATAAAAAGGGGCTGACAAAGAAGGTCAATACATACATATATTTTAAACATTAATACATTAGCATAGATTCATAAAGGATCATTTCATTCTAAGAAAACATTTCATTTTCTTTCATTGCATAAAAGAATATTTATAAAAGCATTTCATTTCATTTTCAAAAGAAAAACATTCCACTTTCATTTTCATATCATTTATAAAACTCTGGAAGAATATGAACATAATACTTACCTGGATTCCTTGCTATTATCATTTCAATAGTCCATTCATGTGCGTATCAGATGACAACCTACATTCGTACACAACTTTATGTCATTTCCTTTTCATTTACATAAGAACATTAAACTTAGAACTTGCATAATAAAACCACCTAACTCTTAGTGCATTCTCTTCCACATGGCTTTAACCTCCAATTGGTTCTTTACTTAAAACTCCATTCACTTAGACTAGTCATCGTCCAAATAATCTCTTTTAACTATTTATTCGCATGCCTTTTCATGACATTCCTAATTGTACAAACTTACACCTCTACGTATTCATACTATCCATTTCATTTAACTTATACAAGTCATTATTCAATTCTTGAAGCATAATCATTTTCATAAATCCTAAACCTAGACTATGAACCTAAAAGCCTAAGATCAACATACAATTCATTTAAGTACCCACTTGTTCTTACAAGCTCCATTCATACGTTATACATTCAAGGCATACAAAGCTGTCCAATACAGGAAATCAAAATCAAATTACACATGTACCCTATCCTTTTTTATCACCTAATATTAACATACAATTCATTTAAAGCACTCGTTTATTTTTTTACAAGATTCATCCATACTCAATATATTTAATATACACAAATATGTCCATTTAAAAACCAACGTCATCATCATGCTTTACAAACTCACTACAACTCTATCATTTACTTCCAACACTTCGAAACAATCCATCTCCACCCCAGCTCCATATATTCATGTCAATCATCTCAATATAATTCAATTAGGGTAGCATAATCATGTAATTACAACTCATTACATGCTCAAACATCAACAAAAATGAAGCCAAATATTAAACATTAAATCTGTACAAATGCATACCATCCACTCCCTTACAATCCAAACCAACACATCTAATACATGAAATCTTCCCATACAATTTATACACCTACACCACACATTCGCAAAGCTTTACAAGTTTCATACACCTACTACACATTAAATATAGGCTTCTTTAGTCAACCCAATACATCACTCTTTATAATTTATCATAGTCAACACATTAAATATACAAAATTTATCCAATTAAAAACCAACATCATTATCATGCTTTTCAAACTGCACTACACTCCACCATTTAATCTCAACATTTCAAGACACGCTATCTCAATCCAAATTTCACACATCAACATCAAACATCTCAGTACAATGCATTTAGGAAGCATAATCCACAATTAAGAATAACCATACAATTACAAGCCACTCTCATACTCAACATAGAATGCAAGTGAACCCAAAGGATAAAAAACTAAATCTGTCCATATATTCAACCAACACAAAGATACACATGCTCCATCCATCGATCACTTGGGCTCAACACCAATCCATCACACAACCAAATAGTCATATAAACTTCATATTACATTCAATATGTATAAAAAGATGTCCAACCAACCTCCACAAACACCTCACTCAATTTATAAGCCTCTTGGCAATACATACATACTTTCAAATTACAACCCAACACAAACGTACATACTCCATAACAAGTTTCCAATCACCACCTCAATTCTTAGTTTATTGAAACCTACACATTCTATGCATAAAATCTGTCCATATCATTTATACACTCTGCACAACACAATCACAAAGTTTTATAAGTTACAAATCATGACTCCACAAAACCACAACCATATATCACATCAATAATTAGTATTAATTCGCATCACCCAACTCCAATCTTCCATATACACAACTTAAATTTATAAAACATACTTGTTGCCCATACTATCAATTTCTTGCACATATAAACTCCATATACACCAACCTACCAATTTACAAAATTTTGTTAGCTCAACTACAAACTTTCTTAGTCCATGAAATCAAACACTACATCATGCAACTATATACACATACTCAATACAAAATCTAATTAAAATCCACACAAAACAACCAACACATTCAATACAACAAATCTGCCAAATTCTTGGACCCCATGGTCCTCATGTACATTCAAATCATAAACCATTGCATTTAAGTAAAATCTAACTAATTCTTCAACTAAATCAATACATATATATAAATTAAACTCATTATCCATTTAAACTCAATATACAAAGAAACAACACAAAAAACACATAATAAATCCATGGTCCATTTAAACTCCACACACAAAAAACCAACACAACCCCATACTTCAGAATCTCCATGCTTCACCTAAAACTCTATTTGAATCCCAACCACACTTCACTTCTTTCCAGTCTATCACAATCAACACAGTCAATAAATATATATATATATATATATATATATATTTATATATATAATCTATCCATCCATACATACTCCTTGATCACAACCAATAACATAACTCAATTTAAACAAAGATGAGAGGTATACCAAAACTAAGTGGCTATTGCATGGTGGTTCGTGGTCGCATAGAAGTTGCATGAAGCTGGTCTTGCAATGGTTGTTCCTTGGTCATGGCTGTGTGTGTTGCTACTGTTTCGGGTTACACCACACAAGGGACTTTGGGCTAACCATAGGGCTCAGAGTCAATGCTTGAAGCTGAGCATAGAGGGGCTATTGTTGCTACTATTTTCTTCTCCTTCCTGCTACTCATGGTGGCCTGAGGTGGGTGACAGGGCTTCACGATTGTGCTCTGTTCCTAGTTGCCAAGATAGGGAATCACCTTGAGGTTTGGGCATTTCCAGTGGTGTTGGTTTCGGTGGTCTGAGGGTGAAGGAGATGGTGGGGTTGGGGGTTTGGTTGTTGTGGATTAGCGTTGAAAATGATGGTTGGCAGCTGGACACAGAGGAGCTGGGAGCTTCATTAAGGAAAGGGCGTGCAATGGTGGCTTGCGGGTTTGCTGAGGGGGACACCAACATGGGGTGAATGGAAAGGCTGAGCTGGGCCTAATGTGGGCTAAGCTGCGATGGTGAGCAGCGACAGTAACAAAATAGAGGAATTGGGAGGGAGATGCTAAGAGAGAGAGAGAGAGAGAGAGAGAGAGAGAGAGAGAGAGAGTGTGTGTAACGCTCCTTACTCGGATGGGTTAGAAAATTACTACATGTCTCTTATAAAAATGTCTCCCAACACATTGAAAATCTTCAAAGATTGCATAAACAGTAAACAATCTCATATTTTCCAAATATACACATTATAAACTCCACAAAGTCATCATTACAATAATAACATAAACCAAGGGGTCCACAATCTCTCAATAGTCTAAACATAATAAAATGATGAATCTTTAAATCCTACTAAACTAAATGCATAAGCATATCTAAAAGACATCAGAATTCCTTCTTTTAACAGAAGTACCCTAAGGTACTCGACACACTCTCCTTAGCTTAGCCATGCTTACATTTCCTTTTCTTGATCCTCAGTTGGACCATCCACATCATTTGAAAAATATTATGAAGATAAATGGAGAGTTATTAACAACTTAGTAAACAGATGATATATACTAGCGTGCAAACATGAACATTTATAGAGTATAGTATGCAGAATAAAATATTTTCTAAAATTATCATGCAAAACAAAACATGTTTTCAAACGTAATAGAGCGATGGTTTTAAGACACATAAAACCCAGAGTATTTTGGCACAACGAAACTGAGCATCATCATCATATCAAAACAGAGCATCTCACATAGCAAAGATCATGTTTAACCTCCATGGTAGGGTTGTTGATATGAACCCACGGGAAAAAAATCCCTTGAACCCACAATCAATTTGAAAACTCACCCAAGAAAGCCAAACTCAAGTCAATGGATGGAGAATTTAGACCCGATGAGAACTCGTTTCAAAAACCTAGATTATATTAAAATCTAGACCCGTTGAAGAACCCGTTTCAAGAACCTAGATTACAAGGAGGAATGCCACAAAAGTTGTTATTTACTTTTGATAAGTTCAAAAATTCAATTAAGAACAAAAAGAGTAAAACTCAACTCACAATGAATAGATTCATCAAATTTCATAAACTTCATAAACTGAGGCTACAAAGTGTATTTAAAGCAAAACCTAATTAAAACCCTAGATAAAATAAAGCCCTTTCTCTCAAAAATACCCTTGCATAAACAGTGCCGCGATTGCTACAGTGTTGCTACAGTACCCCCGCTACAATAAATGCTTGAAAACCTGGTTCCTAAAAAATAACTTTCCAAATATGCCCTTGGCCAAAATACAAGACCTTCCCAAAAATCCTAATTCATAAAAGTAAGACATATGTGGGCCAAGTATCCTAAAACCCAATTATTCTAAACTAATAAAATAAGTCATTTAAATGATTTAAATAATTTGAAAGCCTTCAAGTGCCCAAGGCCTTTAAGTCATGTTATTGCCCTCTTCAATAGCTTGTATCAAATGAATCAAAATTGGATTTTCATCCTTTAAGGCACTCTTGAATGTTGGGCTCGCTAGACTCGTCCCAAGTGGATTGCACTAATCATTGCGTTGCTTCCTTGATCTTCTTAACTCTTGATCTTGTAATTGGCCCATATGGAACTTGCAAATGATCTTAAAACTAGGTCCTTCTTGGGCCCATAAGTTGTGCTATCCCCGGTGGCCAAACCGGGTAAAGATAGAGGTGAATCTTTCCCCTATTATTCTCGAAACTCTGAGTATGCACATAAGAAAGACCACATAAAACCACTTTGTTTCCAAAGTGGGTGCACTCAAAGATAGAGAAGTTGGTACCAACCCATACAGAGTAGAGTAGAGATAGAGTCAGATACAAAATCAGTACACCATGCCAAAGGTTTTCAGATGCCATATCAAAGCAAAACAGAGTATCGAAATATATTCAGATCATTCTCACATAATGAAAATAAAAGTCAAAGCATCTTTCTAATCAATGCACAAATTTTCAGATTTTCAATATTGTTCTCTGTCACATTTCATAGACATCATGACAAAATAAAGCTCATTTCTACACAATGCATGTCAAAAAACATATTCCATCTTTCATATAGATTTCATGAGTAACGCAAAATAAATGACCGATTTAGTTTTTCCCAAGTTCTCATTTCATTATAAAACATCCAAAATTTTTAGGAAGTCAACTTCAGTCTAAACAATTCGTGTAAAGCTTAGCATAGAAATTCTGCTTACCTCGACTCTTTAACTATTCTGAATCTTTCCACAATCATACCGAATGAAAGTCAACCATCACCTATTCAAAACAATATATGTTACTAAACTTCTAAAAGGACTTGCTAAAACTCTCCATTTACCTAAGTTCATATTACGTAAAAAGCTTTGATAGCTATCTAGTCATAAAAAATCTAATAAAAACTATTATCACTAAATATATTCTTATTTTATTATAATATAAATTTATTAAATATGGAAAAACAACTTAAAATAATACATTAGTTCTTAATACAATACAATAAAGTCCATTAAAAATCGCTAGCAAATTATTTGTAAAATACAACAAATCTAATTTAAACATCAAGCTCATATATATGAAGTCAGCCTATTTAAAATATTCCAACAGTTTCTGAAATATAATAGACAGTCTACACTTACAATTTACAACATAATAAAATAATTATATCAAATTCAAATAATATAATTAGCTGAAAACTCATTTAGTAAGATAAACTTAAATCGGTTTTAAAGTATTTAGAATAAACTTAAAATCCTATCATTTATTAATGAAATTAGCTGTTTAATATAAAAAATCAATATATAAGGACATTTTGAAAAAGAAAACCTAATCATGCATGGCTCGGTAAGGCTGCATACGTACAAGAAGTAATAATGTACGCGAAATAAATAAATAAAAGAACCCTGGACCAAAATAAAACTGTGAAATGCAGAGGCATACTCACTGATAGAGGAGGCCAGGGACAACGGAAGTGGTGGCTGGCTAAATCGACAATGTACGGCATGGGTGAAGAGCACTGTGTGTGTGTGTGTGTGAGAGAGAGAGAGAGAGTTGCGTACGGGGAGAGAAAGTCTCATCGAGGGAGCTTAGGTCGTGCAACCCAGAGGAGCAACGACAATAGCTGGGCGACGTGGGGAGCATTTCTTCCTGACAAGTAATAGCGACTCGGTTCAGTGGCGGCAATGGTTTAATTGAGCAATGCTCGTGGTGGTTGGGCAGCTCACGAAAAAGCCTTTTGCGGTGGAAGTGTTGGTCTATTTTCGTGTAGCGAAGCAGGGGGCTTCCGTAAGGTTGGATGTGAGGTTATGTGGTGGTTACCAACCAGTAGGGCTGCTAGGCACGGTAGTGGTGAAACATAAGGTGTGCGGCTAGCTTCTTCGCGTGTGGTGGTGGAAGAATGACAGACGACGTACGTGGCATGGGTGTAGTTGGTAGTGGGCTTTGCTCTTCCGTGCATGTGTTGGGGCCGAGGGCGGTGTTTTCCATTTGGTGTTGGGGTAGCCCTCATTCTATGCTTCGGTGGTTTAGTACAGCGGATTGGTTATGGTGCATGTTGGCTTCTAGCATGATTTGCTCATGGTGTTGTCGCGTGAACATGGTTGTTCTAGTCTGTGAGACTTGGAGGGGTTTGGGTGGGCTCGGTGGTGCAAGGTGAGTATTGTCATTGCTATGTGGTCGTGTGCCTGGGCTGTTTTAATGGTGGCAGTGGCTGAGGGGAGGGCTACGGTGGTTGGGCTATGGTGTTCATAGTGTGGGTGAGTTTGTTGGTAGTGGTTACTGTGCTTGTCCTCCTGTTTTGTCTTCACAAAGGCCTCGACAGCCTGAGGTTGTGCCAAACATAACTAAAAAATCAAGAGAGATGGAAGAATGAGAGAAACGGGGACATGTGGGCTACAGTGAGGCTCGGAGAGAGGGAGTGACTGTGAGGAAAGAAAGGGGAAAGAAGTTGTAAAAACTGGGAAGATGAGATATGAGAAGGAGGGGATTTTGGGATGAAATAAACTAAAGAAAGGGTGAGAGAGGAAAAACTGTTGAGAAAAAGAAATGAAGAATTTCACTTGTGAGAAGTAACCAACTGCAAGATAAACGAAAACTGCCAGGTGAAATGGAATTGAGGGAGAAACTTTTGTGATGAAGAAAATTTGAGATGAGAGAAAAGTAAAGAAAACTCACTAATGTGGAAAGGAAGTAGCTCATCAAAGAGAACTCACCGAGTTGGCCTAAATGTAGGAGAGTGGGAGGCATCTGCTGTAATGGGTTTTAAAGTGAAAATGATAAGAATAAACACAAAAATAAAGAGATTAAACCATTGGGATCATGGGAGAAACTGAAAGAAAGATGGAGAGATTCAGGGAAAAGAGGTGCAGAGGTGTTGGAAAGAAATTGAAGGGAGCTTCTCAAACGTGGGGATGAAATCGATGCGTGGAATTAGAGGGAGAGGGAGACATGGGGCTTAAACCGTGGACTAGTGTAGTGCAACCATAGTGAATCATGGTGGAGTTTTCGACGTGGGAGAGAATCCTGTTGTTGGGTTGGTGAATGTGGGTGAAGTAACTAGAAAACTAAACTAGGATTTTGAAGAACAATGAGATCCACTTACGCACGGGCTGAAAATATAAATTTATATAATATTATAAAAGACATGGGTTTAAGAATTTTAAAGAGAATGAGAAACCAGAGTTGTAATCCTAATCCATTTGAAATTGATAACAAACTTTTTAAAAACAAAAACATGGGCCGAATCCTCGTAAATAAATTGGCCTCGTAGTCGAAATCCAAATTTACACAACAAAATCCAAGTGAGCTTTTCATCCATATATAAAAAAATCTCAAACGCGAGTTTCGTGTTGGGTCCAGGTGTTATAGAGAGAGAGAGGCGGTCACTCAACCAACCTTTGTCTCCTGAGCCTGCGTCGGAGCAGCAACTTGGGTTATCCAGGGATGCTTTCAAAGAAGAATTGAGAAAGACAGTTAAACGTATTGGTTTGGGGTGGCCTGGTGGAGCATGACACAGGGATGGTAGACAAGGGAGAGAAGTAAGGATGGAAACAGAGACGAAGAGAGAGAGAAGTAGGCGTTGGGCTGTGTTCGATGGTGACTACGTGGAGGGTGGTTATGTTGGGACCTCATCAAAAACCGCCCTAGGACAAGGTCCTAGGCATGCATGGATAACAAAGATCGGGTTACTTCCAAGATCAAGGCTAGCCAAGGCCAACTAAGGGCCAAGACATATCACAAGCCATATTGGCCATGCAAGATCATATCATTTATTTATCCTTATTTATTTTTAATTATATTTCAAGGGACCTATTGGGGGTTTCCACTTTGTAATCTTTATAAATAGGACCCTTAGGCATTTCATTTTACATCTTTGATCATTTGACATTTTTCCTTTGTGGAACGGTTTGGGTGTGTTCTTGAAGAACACTTTTCGGTGCTTAGCACTTGGGCTACTTGGGTGAAATTCGTGAATCCCTAGTAGATGATCATCACCTTGCAATTCGTGAATAGGTGGTGATTCAATCTATCATATTTCATCATTGTGCAATTCGTGAATCAATGGTGATTTATTTATCTATCCTTTTATCGATCTTTGTTTCATCATCTTGCAATTCATTGAATAGGTGTTGATTCAATTATCTTCTTGTGTTTATGTTTTCCATTCTATATTCAAAAATCCAAAAATACATTGTTCTTATATTTTCGTGTTTGTTCTAATATTTTTTATCTTGTTCATCTTTACTTTCTTACAAATCAAAGACATCCTAAGTCTCAATCTTAATATTCTTTGATTTCTCAAAATACCCATATAAACCATAAAAAAGAGTCTTCATATTCCTTTGTTGAGTCCATTCATCTTTGTGCATTCTAGAATTGGTGTTGAAGTTATTCACCATTGTGTTCTTGAATGTGCATGCATGTTCATCCATATTGTTTATCTATAGTGTTCATCCATAAATTTCCTTCCATCCATTTTGATCTTCCCACATACACTATTCGACCAATCCTAGTGTTTACCCTACTTTCCATAATTGTCATCACTACCATAATTAGCCTCAACCATACACAATAACCCTAACCGAAACCCTTGTCTTCCACAAATCCTAATCATCCCTCAAGAGTCCTACTAGGCAACTCCCTTAACTTTAGGAAATTTGACTCATTCCACTCAATCCCACAAATCCTACCAATCCCAAAGCCAACCCTAAACTTAAACCCCAAAGTGACACCTAACCATATTTGATCCTACAATCAAGGGATCACAATAACCACTCTCATATTCGGCTAACCCTAACCACCCTTCATCCAACTTAACCCTAGACTCCCACAAGGTAATTCCTACCACTTAGGAATCCTTAACCCATCTTCCAATTAATCCAAATTCGAAATCCATCCCTTGCCTTAGCCAAACACCAACTTCCCAATAACTTCCATGCCTCTTACCATTTAGAATCAACGCTAGCCACCTTACCCATCATCCCAAACCTATCTTCCAAATCCATATCCCTTGATTTAAGGAATTGCCAACCCATTGTCAATCCCATAAATCTCTCCATCCCTACAATATCTCTAGCCAACCAAGACTTCCCTCAATAGCCAAAACCGAATCTCAATCCCCCCAATCACTCAACTTCCCTAGAATCACTCCATTCCTAGAATCCCTCAAGTCAACCAAAGACTTCCCTCCTCTTGCCATATTCAAATCATACCTTCCATATCTTACCATAATCAAATCTTATCTTCCAAATCCAACCCCTCAACCACTCATTCCCTAGAACCATTCAAACCAACTAAAAGACTATCATCCTATCTTGCCATATTCAAATCCCATCTTGCATCTCCAAATCCCTAAACTCAAGGAACAACCCTAGACCCATTCAAACATAACTCATCTTCATCCTTAACCTAATTTCCATCTTTCCCAAAGTGACTCATCAATCAAGGAGTCCTAGCCTCAACCAACCACATCCTTCCAACCCTAGCATCTCATCCTACACTCCAACCCTAAGCCAACTCTTCCAAATCTCGAAATTCCCCTTAGCCACCATCCAAACTCTAGCCCATCTTCATCCTATCAATCCTAAACATCATCCAAAAGGGCCTAACATCAAGGGCAACCCATAAGCCGTTCCACATTGCATCAAACACGCATATTCGCCACTTAGATCACCCGAACTCATCATCATCATCATCATTTCCATCACTAAACACTATACCTTCATCACCCTAGGAACCCATCATTGCCATTATACGTGCAAGACCAAGCAAGAAGGCTTGACACTCGGTCTCCATCACTACCAAGGCGAGCTCGTGGACTTAGTGTTTAGGGACAAGACCGGGGTCCCTAACAGGTTAGCCATGCGTGAGCCTTGCGGTGGCTGTTGTTCACGGTGGCTCCGTGGCTGCTAGCAGTGGTCGGTGCGAGAGAAGGGAGGGAGAGGGTGCAGGGGTGATGAGCTGGGGGACGATGTTGGGGGGGGGGAGAGGGAAAGAAAGAAGAGGGGAGGGGAATTAGGTTTTTGATGAGTTTTAGTAAATATTTCTTAAGAGAATTAATCCGTCTAAAAAAACAGAGTTGTTAACATACAATCAAATGATGAACTTTAATAAATATCTCTAAGAGGAAATAAAACCATTTAAATAAAATGAACTAATAAAAATATATTTTATTTTTAGGGCTCCAAAATTTAAAGAGCCTTATTTGAAAATTATACTTGGTCCAATAATACTAAAAATACCTCATTTAAAATAATTTTAGACTTTAAAAATATTTGGAGGATTTTAAAATACTTGGCTTAATTTAAAAATCATCCGCTAGATTTAAAATAAAGATTTGAGATTTAAAACGATTAGGTGGGACTTGTTGCCAACCTTAGAGGAAAATTAGCAGTTGGTCACAATTAAAAATGTTAAAAAAAAAGAGTTAATATAAATCATAATAAAAAAAGTCCAAAACTTGAGGATAAAAGAAGAGGGATGTAGAAGATTAAATTTTAAAATTCATATTTTACAAATCAAATCTTATTATAGAAGTAATGTGCATAGTAAACTCTATACACAGACTTGCAAATATAATAAATCATAAAAGCATAGTTTTAAACACTAATGCCGTGAAATTGGGTGGAAAGTTTAGGAAAATATAGGATAATTAGAGAGGGATAGAGCAAGATAAATAAACATTTGAAAGAAGCTTTAAGTTGTCAAAAGAGAGCATCTCCTCCTAATGGGAAGTGGTCTTTAAACTCTATCTCAAGTCATCACATTTGGCCGATTTGGATTCAATAATCACTCAAACTTATCTCATCTCATCATTACAAGTTTCTCAAATTTTCACATAAAATATAATAAACAATTCAAAATTTTCAAATTTCAAAATAATAATAATATTAAAAAATAATATTCTAACAATATTTTATTTAACTTTCAACTTTTATTTAAAACTATATCATCTCATCTCACTATGCAAATCTAAGATGTTACCTTTTTTCTTTTTCAGAATGCTACACTATAAGGATTATTTTCACATTCTAATTTCTAAATCCAAAAAACTCTCCCTGAGATCTAAATCGAGGTTAACAATCTCTAGACTACCTAGAGCGACCACTTCGAGATACGGGCTGCTCAAAGATCCACAGATAAGTTGGAGACCCATCTCATCATGGTGGATCTGACTGCTCTAGTGTTCGGTGTCGGCAAACCACTCCCACCCTGAGTGGCCAGAACCACCCTTGGGATTGTTGGCCGCCCATTGGCTTCTTATAGGGCCACCGGACCACCCTTGGGGTGTGTAGCTATTCTTGTGTTTTTTGGTTTTTAAGTTTTATTTTATTGGTTTATAGATTTGATCCAGTGTTGATTGGTATATTTAATTCATCAATAAAATAGTAATGTGTCAACTTTTCATCTAAGACTGTAAAAGAGCTAATTTACTACATCATGTTTGAAGATAAATTCCTGTCAAAATTAGGATTTCTCTCTTTTTTTTAATTGAAGTTTCTAATGAGTATTTAAATAAGTTTTGCTATTAGTTATAGTTAATAAAAACAAGGATGATTATAGTATAGGTCTATGAGTTTATCTTAATTACAAGCTGGTCCATGATAAAAACATAATAAGAATTAATCTATGATAAGCTACAACAAAAATCAATGTGATCAAATATCTTAATTGTTATGCAAAACTTAAATCAAAGACTAATTTTTAAAACATTGTACCATTGGACAGGTTCATATGCCCACAATCTTTTTGGGCAACTTGTTCTAAATGGAGAATTGTCAAGTAAAATTTAAATTAGGTGCTTTGTAAGCCGGTCACTGAGGGATGTTTGGGTCTCAGAAATTTTTTTGAGGTACAATTTTCTCTTCATATAAAATTGGCTTTGGAATTTACTTCAAGGGTCTTCTTTATGGTCGAATTTCTTCATTGGACAATATGTACGCTGGTCTTAAACATATTTATGAGGTTGCTCTTAATAAGGGCACTACTTTTTGGCGGATGCTTCTTAAATGTATTCCTTTGGTGATTGACAACTCAAGATGGAAAATTAGAGATGGCAATATCTCTTTTTGGAAGGATAACTGGCTTGGGAATGGAGCTTTGGTTACTCATCAACAGATCACTGAGTTGCTGCAATTACTGTTGCAAGAATGTAAAACTGACGGTGGGTGGAATATGACTTATTTACTCGGTTGCTTGGTCATGAAAAATCAATGGAAATGATTGACAAACTGGGTGGTATAAAACTAGGTTTGGATGTGTTAATCTGGATACCAAATTCTAATGGCAAGTTCTCCACTAGGAGTGCTTGGGAGTGTATTTGTACTCGGGTTCCAGAATTTCCTTGAGCGAAATGGACATGTCATCTGTCTCTTCCAAAGAAAATAACAGTTATAAGTTGGAAGGCCATGCATCATTGCCTTTCGATTGATGATCGAGTTCGTCGAGTGGGGATTCCTTTACTATCAAAGTGTAATTGTTGCTTAAATGGAGGTTATGAGGACCTCAATCATGTGTTGGCTCAAGGTGATTTTGCGGAACAGGTTTGGACCTTATCTTCATTGCAAGTTGGCTTGTCGAGATTGCATGATAGCTTGGAAAGAGCGACTGGAATGCTGGCATCGACGTGCAAATAACTCATCTAAAAGTGGTCAATTAATTGGTTTATTGCCGACTATAATTACTTGGAGGTTGTGATGGAGATGGTGTAAGGCTCGGATGGAAGATCGTCTGGAATCTGTTACTTCAATATGGTGTTCGATTAAACATTGGCTGACTTGGGTTTCTCTTAAACTATACTAAAACACTCTCTCGGTGTGATGAAGAGCTGCTTCGTTTAAAATTACATTCAAAGAAGGTAAGTCCGTTTAAAATTCTCAAGAGATTGGGCACAAATGCTTATGTGCTAGAGTTGCCGAATGATTTACAGTTTAGTTCCCATTGTTAATGTTGAAGATTTACAACTATATGAAGGTCACCATGTTGACGATAACGTTCCAGCAGCAGTTCCTAAGCTTCCCACAAAGACAGCTCCAAAAGAAGAAATTGAAGAAATTCTTAATGATCAGATTGTGTCTACCCGTCGTGGTGGATATCAGAAATTCTTGGTGAAATGGAAAAACAGACCATACTCTGATTGCTCATGGGTGCGCACTGAAGAGCTTCAACGACTTAACCCAGATTTGTATGAGTTCTACCAAGCGCATCATTCGTCGGAGTCGAATTCTTTTCAGTAGGGGGGAATTGGTGGCTAACCGATGATGGAAGACCTTTGTCCGAAGAACTCTGCTAGGCTGAAGATTGGATTTGATCTCTTAGCTGTTGTGTTTAAATTTTAAAAGTTTAAGTTTTATCTGTTGGTTACGCAAGGATAACTTTAGCTAGTTTGAATTTAAATTTTCGTTGGTATCATAAAGCTGATTTTCTGCTATGTTTGTTGCAAATTAAATTTATCTCCGTAGCTATTAAAGGAGATGGGTTGAATGAATAAAGGCAGAGTATTGTTTTCATAAATTTGTCCAATTGTTGGTGTGATTCCAGCGTATTTTATCCGAGAGCATGCGAGAAGAGAGAGTCCCAGCATAGTTCTTATATCATATGCGTGAGGAGAGATTCCTAGCATACTTTCCTGGTTTTCATTCTGAAAACTACATCACCGAGTCCCTAGACTCGCAGCTTCCAATGGCGATGACAGTCTCTTGACTGCTCGACCCTTGCCCACGAAAGCTAAGTCCTTATAATTGTCATGAACAATTGGTAATGACAATGTCCTAATTGCTTTGACCCTCACCAACAAAGTTAAGTGCCCCTGCACTTGAGCCACAAACCACTACCAATGGATTTTCTCTAAGAACGAGCAATCGACCTCCCAAATTACCTCACACAAGCTGCCTTTGGGAACTAGTCGATGAGCTCAACAACTGCCTAAGATGAACTTAGGGGGTTGAAGGGCTCCCTGACCATTTCGTGCGAGATACAGCAAATGAACTCTAACATCAATACTAACATAAAAGAGCCTCAAGGAGCACAAAATCCCACTCCAACCAACAAATAACAAAAAACAATTTTGGAAATGCGCACTCTTCGCCAACAATAAATGGTCTCATGCAACCTATCATACAAATGTTCATACAAAAAAACTCCAAGCCGAGCTTCGCACTCACAACTAGCATAGTTGAGCACATCTCCCGTCTACCTATTAAGCCAAGCCCTGCTGTTGCAACTATCCTGCCTACCTCTCCAAACAAAGCTCTGCACTCACAACAAACACAGTCGAACACATCTCCTACCTACCTCTCCAAATTGAGCTCCACGCTTGCAACAAGCACGGTCGAGCACCTGTCCCTTCTACCTCTCTGCACCAAGCTCCGCGCTCGCACCTGACGCAGTCGATTCATCTAGCGCCTAGCTCTCCAAGGCAAGCTCCATGCTTGAGGATCTTCACTGCCTAGCACAAACAACAAAAAACTAGAGACAAGTTCCCATAATTTGTTTTTCTATAGTTTTGTATAGACTATCTCTATCGCGGCTTGACTTGAAGATTTTCAAAACCTTCCTACTAAGCAAATTGACTTTAAGAATTGTGGGCAACTGTTGGGGGTAAATATTCCAGGCTCAAGCCGCACCAAGCCTAGTCCATGATAAAGGTGCCATCAAGTAGAAAGATGAAGATAGAGGAAGGAAAGAAAAAGCAAAAGTTGAAGTGAGGAAAGCATGTCAAACACGCAAGAGTAATAAGTAATATAAAACTAATTTTCTCACCTACCACTTACAGGACATCAATAAAAGGGGGATTTGAGCAGATGAGAAAAAAAGAAACTTCTAGACTTCAACTGGAAGGAGGATGGATTATCTTCAACCTCACGAAAAGAGCTTCAGAGATATTATCTTCTCTAGGCAAAAAGGTCTCCAACTTCCATTGTCTAGAGAGAAACGAGAGACCATGAGAAACTGTAAAATATTTCTATTATAGTAGATTTTCCCTCCAAATGATCTATGGATGAAAGCCATATGCCGAACCACGTAAATTTGTGTCTCTCTATCTCTATTTACATTTCCAGTATTATTTTTCTATTTACTATTATGGATGTACATACGAACACCATGTCGGTGCTCTAAACCGCCACCATGGGCGTTAGACCACTTCATCGAGATCAAGCCACATCCATGGGCCGAAAATGACTTTCTCTCATTCCGACTTGTTGTGTAATTTTTGACATTAACAACCGTCTCATTACCATCAAGCTTTGGTTTATCTTAAAAATAATCTTGATAGCGATCTAATCTTAGCATTAATCCAAGAAGTAGAGATTGACTCGACAAGTCAATTCTCAATTAATTGTTTTTTTTCCTTTATTAATTGAGTTTGATTGCTATCGAATCTCCCACCTCATCATTTATGCTTATTATTTTAGTTAATTATATTTTAGCCTAAAAAAACGATGATACTCGAACATCTCTTGAAAGAGACATGCTCCACTCAATTATGTATTAGTTTTATAATCTGTTGCGTTGAGTGCAAAGCGTTTATCACATTTTATAATTAGCCCATACTTTTACTGATTGGGTAGTGGATGTCTCTATCGTATACATTGTCCCATTCCAATGGAGTGACTTCCAACCCCTTTTTTAGGGGCATCAAAATTACTAGAAAGACGTCGCTCTTTTTACCCTCTTTTTTTTTTTTTTTTTTTAACTTTAGTCTTTTTCATCTTTAAACCGAGGGACTTTTATTAAATAAGAAATTCTATTTATAGTTATAGAATATGCAAATGCCATCTATTTATTTTTAAAAAATGAGTAAATATAAAATTTACACAAAAAATTTAATTTTGTAATGGTGGACTCCTCTTTTCAAAAGGAGTGTGATACTTATATAACTCATGATTATATCTAACATTACTCATCATACATCATCGATGATGTAATGTGTCCCAAATCTTAAACAATCAAAAAAATAAATAAATAAAAAAGATATTTGTCCAACGTTGGATTGTGGATGGAGGGTGATGAGTGGCATCGTAAGCCGCCCCTACAAGGTGAACCATGAATCATCTTGTAAAGAGTTCATAGGGTGGATCACAAACCTCGCAAACACTCATCGGACGGTTCGCAAATGACTATCCTAGACTAGATCATCATTTGTTTCATTAGCCCTGAACCCATACGGTATGTTTGATGTAGTTTTATTCTTTAATCGTCCTCATTCACGTGAATGCGAAGTGATCATAGACTTTAGTCACCAACTATTCCTTTCTCGCCACTATGCCAATGCGTTCGATCACCAACAGCTTTTTCCTTGCCCATAAAGCGTATTTATACCGGAACATAAAATACGGATAGGACTTGGATTTCGGGTTTTATTTATTAAAATGGAATTTCAATTCATTCTAACAAATAAGTTACAATGAATTTCAAATCCCTTCATTTTTAGAATTCATTAAAATAAAAAATTTTAAAACCAAGAGATTTGGATTCAAGAAATTTTAAACCTCTTGATTCAATTCCAAATCCATGTTTATAAGTTTGAGGCACGATGTTTTACTCGGACATCTTTGGTCACAGAGGGAGTTGAAACATACAAGGAAAGACACTCTCAAATAAGACAACATGTTAACGTACAATGTGACTTTATGCTTTGTCATGAAGAAACGAAATAAGTAATTCACTTTATGACTTACCCATTATCATAAAATACAGATGCTACTTTTGGGAACGAGTTCTGTTTTACTTGCACATCCAATCTGATTCCATTCGTACAAGGCAACTCTAATATTACACAATTGTCTTTGTTTGGCTATAAGAGTATTCTCTTAATTACATTAAAGGATGGGGGCCACGTTTGGCTACAAGAAACTCCACTTAATTACAAAAAAATAGTTTTCAAATGTAAAACATCTGGTGGCTGCCATATCAGGTGGTGGCTGCCATATCAGTAGGCCTAGTTTGGGTGTCTAACCACTCTGAAGTACTCTTAAATACTTTCACTACTATTTTTTATTTTATTATTACTTTTCACATACTTTTTTTACTATTCATTACTTTTCATCTACTTTTTACTACTATTCAATATTCTATTATTACTTTTTTATTACTATTCACAAACATTCTCAAATGCTTTCACTACTCAAATCCCGCCTAAGGGTTCATCTAAATTAACTCGTCAACCTTGAGACACTACGATAATGGCTTGCGAGCCACTGCCATGCAAGCCACCATCACAATAACTTGGTGGCCAAATGCAATCGGTGGTTTTTTTTTTTCAAATTATTTCTTAAACCCCATAATCATTCAAACATTCTCATCAAGTTTGAACATTTTTACAAAACTCTGTTAAAAATGCCTCTCAACAAATTCTTGCTCTACTCATAAAAAATAAATAAATAAAGAAAGAAAGAAATGCAAAGAGGCTACCTCTAGATTTTCTCACACTTCCACACAAAATAAAAATAAAAATAAAAAATTAATTTTTTTAAATTTTAAAATAAAAATAATATTAAAAAATAATATTTAATTTAACTTTTAATTTTCGTTTAATCTCATTTTATATGTTTAAATACACGAGGTTGAATGAGGCACTCATGTTCCTTAATAAGAGAGAAAAGAACGTGTTACTCTATATCAACTTTTCACGTCTACAAAATGTCCTTTTACAAGATCTAGATTTATCAGACTCGTATATATTTTCAAACATTGATGGCAAATCCAATATTACGAGGTCTTTCAGTCGTTGTTTCTTTTTTCATCATCGGAAGCAACTATGCTGCCATTTTTGTCAGAATCTGATTCATTCGTGGAAAAATAGTCTTCATCTTCAAAGGGCTCTGGGGAATCTGGTTCCTATTCTGAAAGACCTGGCATCAAAGCAATCATAATTAATTGAATCAAGGCTTTTCTTTTCGAGTTTCCCTGATTCCTGGGAGTCTTTTCCTTGGACTATCCAAGATGGAAATGGAATTCCTATCATTTGGGTCACCCTAAAGTGCAACGCGCCTGTAAGAGAAGCTCTAATTCCTTCTCAGCAATGGCAATGAAAATGATGCGTCCCACTGATTTAGGTGATGACTCATACTTGAACTTTTCAGTGCCCTTGAAACGGAGAAAACAAAATTCATCATCAGCCTGCACAGAAGCACATCACTAAACAAACAACTAACAATAAAGAAATATAAGAGTAGAAAAAAAAAAAGCATTAAAACCACCAACAAAGAGTGAGACAGAGCCTGTCTATCTTGAGATGTGGTTCCTAATCTCATCTATCAATACACTTAGCAGAGGATTAACAGCCAGAGAGACTAAAATTCTAGTCAACCCCAATGCGAAAGAAGTTAACTTACCACCCCATTCAAGTCATAAGTTGTTGCAGTATATTCATGTTGGGAATTTGGGTCTGTTTGGAAATACTTATGGTCGAATGTTGAAAAAAATCGACTCTTTTTTTTTTTTTGTTAAAGGGGAAGGGGATTTCAAACTCAGATTTTTTATTTAAAAAGTCGAGTCATATGCTATCAGATCATCAAGCTCTTGTCTATTTAGACTTATATATGAGACTAATGAAAATTATAATCGGAACTCATTAGAATTATTATAAAGCCAATCACAACTACTAAGGAACCAATATTGTTACTCGATTCACCCTTAGTGAGGTAACAAAATTTCGCCTGTTCAAAATTTTAATGTCATTGTCAGGACATAAGTCGCATTAAGTGCCCAACGCCAAATGGTGTTACTAGGTCAGCTATTTGTAGACTTTAGTGGCCCAAAACAAAGCACAAGCCACATTGGGTTTATATCTCAAAAGATTGGTCAAGTTATGATTGAAGTTCCTTGAAATCATAATAATGCCTTGTTTCATTTGGGTAAAAAACATTTGAGACAATTAGGGGTGTAAGCTGGCCGGTCCAGATCGAAAAAACCGATCGGACCAACCATTTCGATCCATACAGGACCATATCAAAGTTTGGACCGGTCGATCTCAGTCCAAGTATTTCTCAACTTTTGGTCTTCAGTTTGGTCCTGAGGTGGGGTTTTCTCAGACCGGACCGAACCGACCGAATATGAAAAATATATATTTTTAATTTTTAAATATATTTTTTATATATTATTTTATATAATAATTGTATAATTAATTATGTAATTTTCATCTAATTTAGTATCATTGAACATATAAAATATTTTTTTAATGAGTTAGTTATATAAACCACATTAATAATTCACTTAATTTTAATTTAGTAATTTAAATAAATTTTTTATTAATTTATTTGAAAAAAATAAAAAATAATTAAGTCAGATCAAATGGACTGATCGGACCAGACTGGACCAATAACTACCAATCCGGGAAAAATGATGGACCAAAAATTTCGATCCATCACCCAAATCGGACCGAAACCGATTGGACCGACTGTTTTACACCCCTAGAAATTGTGCATATTTACATACTTAATTTATTTTTATCATATTTCTCTCATCAATTTTGGAGCATCGCAATCTTTTCCACTCAAGTCTTTGATGATTGCATCAAGGCCACGTCGCAATGAGAGTGCCTAGTGCCAAATGGTGTTATTAGGTTGGCTTTAATGAATTGAAGAAAATTCTAAATCACATGGACTTTTTATTCTAAAATAACTACTCAATGTTATAATTGGAGTTTCTTGTTATAATTATATTGTCTAGTTCCACATAGTGAGAATTTAACGAGAAATTTGATAATCAATGCACCTTTTATATATTCATTTACCTCTAGCAATCAAATTTCTTCCAATCAATGTACAACTTAGTAGGGCATCAGATCGCATCTGACCCAATTTTCAATAGCAACCATCTTGTTATGAATTCTGAGTTCCATCGATGTAATAATCAGTAGGGTGTAAAAATTAACTAGAAAATTAAAATTGGCTTGGATCGGCCCGAACAATGAAACGAGTCCGGTTTTGGACTGGTTCCCTTACTTCCAAAACTGGCCAGTATCAGTTTGGTTCTAATTTTATGCCTTTTAGGATCGGACCGGATCAAACCGATTCACTATATTATATATTTTAAATTAATTAATTTAATATTATATATAAGATAATGTTATTATAATTTATAATATAAAAGTTTAGAAAAATGATAAGGATCCTGCTAGGGGATCTCGTTCATTTTCCTGATTGGTTTTATCTTTTTTAGTTTTTTTTTTTAGTGATTAAGAAAATGTTGTCTAATAATATTGTGATTTTTTTTATTTTTTAAAAAATATTTAAAAGTGTTAAAAAAATGATATGAAAAAAAGTTTTAAATATATTTTTATTTTTTTCACATCATTTTTTAACATTTTTAAATATTTAAAAAAAATTAACAATATTATTAAACAATATTTGCTTAATTACTAAGTAAAAAAAAAACTAAAAAATAAAAGCAATCGAGAAAATGAACGGGATCTCCTAACGGGATTCCTAGCATTGTCCAAAATTTTAATCTTAAATATAAAAATTTATTTGATTATATGTTTTAAACAAAAAATATATATATTAATAACATTTTATGACTTAATAAATTCTCAACATATTTATTTTGATAAATATATAATACATTAGTAATACTAATATATATTAGTATATTAATTACATTTCGCTTTAATTAATTAGTATACTAATGTATACTAATGTATATTAATTAAATTTTATGTCTTAATACTCATATTATTAAAACTGAAAAATCGGACCGAACCGGACCGGAATCAGTAAAACCGAAGGTATCGATTTAAGAGGATAATCGGTGCGTAATTGATTTTTGAAAATGCAAACTGGTGCATACTGGTTTGGTCTTAAATTTTATCTAAAACCAGATTGGATCAAATCGGTTACACTCCTAAATTAATTAGAGAGATCATTTTGCATGTTAGTCTCCAGCAACTGAAACAATGCTATACATTTTGCTAAAGAGTTGACCGTCAATATGGGGTCAAAATAAAAACGTGTGGTACCATCTTAACAGTCAAGATAATGAAGTTAAGGCCTTGTTTGAATTAAAAATCTACTCAACTCATATTATTATTACAATTTTTTTAAATTCTCATATAAAATATAATAAACAATTCAACTTTTTTAAATTTTAAAATAATAATAATATTAAAAAATAATATTTTATTATATTATTCACAATTATCTCAACTCATCTCAACCAATCTTCAGCATCAAAACATCTATTACTCATGTGAGCTGAAATTCCATAAATATGGAAGATCTAAGTATACCCATCTAGCATGAAATGGTGAGACAACCCCACGTTTTAGAAGATTCAATGTACATTTGGAAGGTGGAAGATATAACACTAACTGAAAGGGTCAGCAACCTTGATTCACGCCAGGGACATGAGATTGTGGCTTGAGGAGACCAAAACTGTAAAAATAATTTTCTGGGTTTTGTTTTTCAGCTCGTGTAAGCACTTACTTAACTTTCTTTTCAAGTAAATTACACTTTGGACCCCTAAAATACCTTCGCTTTTTTTTTTTTTTTGAAATAAAACCTCCTCTTTCATTCAAATATCATTGTTTACATGTGTAATGTCTCCCTGTAAACAACCTGAAATACATGATGGTATATCTTCTAACCAAATTTTCTCTATTCCTAAGTGTAATGCTTCTTTTGCAAGTGTAAGAACTACAGTATTAGTAATTCTACTAGTATGTATAACTGCCCAATTTGACCACTCTTTTAGTATATTCTTCAAATCTTCAACTATGCTGCCAAAGTAAGATAAATCCTCCACCTGTTCATTCACTGCTTTAACCACCACTTGAGCATCTCCCTCTAAGATGACTTTGTTGAATCTCAGGTCCCCACATAACTCTAAAGCTTTCCTCCGTGCCCAACTTTCAGCTATAGCAGGTGAATCTACCCACCTCTTCGAATCACAACAAGTTGCCATCACTTCCCCCTTCTCATTCCTGATGATCACTCCTATTCCCATCTCTTTTGTCTTCACATCTAATGCTGCATCCCAATTGGTCTTAAAACAATCCACACTCGGTATCCATCTGTCCTGTAACTGTGCAATCTTGCATTTGTTCTCTGAAGGCTTTGCAAGTGATAACTGAAACTCTTCTAAACTGGCTCTGGCAGTTTCAATCACGTTTCTATGACTCAGTAGTTTATTATCAAAAACAAAAGTGTTCCTCCTAAGCCATAAGCCTCTCATCACTGCTGCAACTTCCTCCATCTCAGCCTGAGATATCTTCTCTGACAAGGCTTCTAATAATCCAAGCACATCCCCTTCTCCCACCTTCCATTTCTGGACTGGTTTTGCTGCTTCTGACCAAATATCATTTGCAGCTGGACAAAGCCAAAGAACATGCAGAACTGTTTCTTCCTCTTGTAAACAAATTGGGCACCTAGCATCTTCCACAATCCTCTTAATCAACAGATTTTTCCTAATAGCTAACAGATTATTCCCTGCTTTCCAAAGGAAATTTTTTATTGTACCTGAGATTTTCAAATCCCAATTTTCTTCCATATCTCTCTCAGCCCATTCTGTCTTGATGGTTCACCCAGTGAAGCTCTTAACCTATTTTCCTCCAGGAAATATGCAGACTTGACACTGAACCATCCTCTCTTCTCGGGGCCCCATACCAATCTATCTTCCACCACTCTCTTACTTAATGGTATACACTTTATAAGTTCAGCCTCTTCATTAGAAAAGATAGAATTTATCAGACTCACATTCCACTCCCTCCTCTCCTCCACTATCAGATCCTTCACCTTAGTACAGATACTCGAGGGAAGTTTTGGAGTTTGAACACTGAAAGTAGATGGTGTTGCCAACCACTTTTGACCCCAAATGTTAATCTTTCTCCCATCTCCCACTCTCCATCTTAGACCCTCTTTCAGTAGATCTAAAGAACTCCAAATACTTCTCCATATCTGAGATGGAGCTCTACCCAGCTTTGCTTCTAATATAGAAGATCTCTAAAATATTTCTCTTTAAAGATAGTAGCAGCTAGAGAAGAAGGGTTATTAAGAAACCTCCAAGCTTGCTTAGCCAATAAGGGTGTATTAAAGCTTGTTAGATTCCTAAACCCCAAACCTCCATACCCTTTTGACTGGCTCATTCTCTCCCAGCTCCTCCACAAGATTCCACCTGAATGCTTCTGATTTTTCCACCAGAACCTGAACAGCATTGTATTGATTTCTTTACTCAACCTTTGTGGAAGCTTGAATACACTCATAGTATAAGAACGGATTGCTTGAAGTACTACTTTTATCATCACTTCCTTTCCTGCTCTCGAGAGGAAGAAATTCTTCCAATTGTTGATCTTCTGCCATATTCTGTCTTTGATGCTTCTGAATGTGTTATACTTTGACCTACCTACCATTGTGGGTAAGCCCAAATACTTATCATAATTTCCTTGCATTTGAGCTCCACCTTCCAACAAGATCTGCCTTCTGTCTTCCATCTTAGTGTTTGAGCTGAAAAAACACTGCTGTTTTCTCCTTATTGAGGAACTGCCCCGATGACTTTTCATATGTAAGCAAAAGGCCTTGTATTTTCCTCCATTCCTTCACACAGGCCCTCCCAAACAAGATGCAATCATCTGCAAAGAGCAGATGATTGACTCTCAGCCCTTTCCTTATAACTGATATGCCTTTGGTGATCCCTCTAAGTGGAATTATTAAGTAATGAGCTCAGGCCTTCTGCACAAAGAATGAAGAGATAAGGGGATAGAGGATCCCTTTGTCTCAGCCCCCTTGATGGTATTATTTCAGCTCCTGGTTTTTCATTGATTAGCACAGAAAAAGAAACTGAACTAATACACTTCATAATCAAATCTACCCACTCATCACTAAATCCAAGCCTCTTCAACACAGCAACCACATAAGGCCATTCTATTCTATCATAGGCCTTAGACATATCCAACTTAATGGCCATACTACCTTCCTTACCCTTCTTCCTACCTTTCATCGAATGCAACACTTCATATGCCACCATTACATTATCAGTTATAATCCTACCCGGAATAAAGGCACTCTGATTAGCAGAATTATCACTGCCAGTACTTCTTTGAGTCTATTAGCTATAACCTTGGAAGCCATCTTGTATATGACATTACATAGACTAATGGGCATGTACTCAGTAACCAACCTTGGCTCCTTATTCTTGGGAATCAATGCAATAAAAGTATGATTAACATAGAAAAAGGGAGCTTACCATTCAACAGATCCAGCACTGTCTTGCACACCCTTTCCCCCACTGTTGCCCAATGGTTTTGATAGAAACAAGCACCAAACCATCAGGACCTGGAGATTTCAAAGGCCCATACTTTTAATCACCTCTTCAACCTCTAACCAACTGAAGGGTCTTTTAAAGTCTTTCATTCATCTCACAAGTAACCCGGGGTTCAATGTGCTGAATGCATTCCTCCACTGCTGCTGAGCTTGGATTTGAAGTAGAGAACAGTTTTCTCAAAAATGCTCTGAAAGCTTCAACCATCCCTCATGTCCATTGAACTCCCTCCCTTGTTCATCCCTGATTTGCTTTTATATGGTTCTTTCTTCTTCTCTGATTTGCACATGCATGAAAAAACTTAGTATTTCTTCACCCGAGCATACCAGCTCCTCTTGGCCCTTTTCTTCCACTTCAAAATCCGTCCTTCTCAAGTAATAACCCTACTTCCTTTTGTACCCTCTTGATCTATGCTGAATTGTGCTCCCCTCCTCATCTTGCATCTTCTTTAACAGTTCAGTTCTTGTCTTTTAATATCTTTCACCCTAATTAACCTTGTTCTGCTCACTCCACCTCCCTAGAGCCTTATTACAGTTTTCCATCAGACTTTGGAAGTTCTGAGTTTGATCCCCCTTGTCCATACTTCTTTCCACACCCTTCTAATGACTTCCTCAAGTCTTCTTCTTTTGCCCAGCTAGTTTCATATCTAAAAGAGCCTTTTGCCTCTCCACCTACTCTCATCCCTTTCAGAAAAAGATAGCAGCAAAGCCTATGATCTGAGCATCTACCAGCCAATACCCTCCACCCATGTAGTCTCTATAAATTGTGCCCAAGAAGGATTGGCTACT